>OZ038444.1:22506983-22559483 GCA_964036265.1 Daptonema setosum
TTCCCCCATTTTTGTGGTTTCAAAAAGTAGAGTTTGCTTCTGAAGGTGTAAAAGAAATGGCCTAATTTCTCTCACATTTCCCCTCGTTTGAAGAGATTTTCCTCTTTTTGTTTTTGGTTTGATTCCTCTCCCAATCGATTGTGAATGGTTCCATGTGCCATTTGACCGGTTGGCGGCACCATAACATGATGACATGCCAATGCCAAATATCGAGGATACATCCAGATATCTCAATGGTCACGGTTAATGACCTCTAAGCCGCTTACGTTCAGCCGATCTCTCAGGGTTGCAGTCTAAGGAAGCGATGCCTTATGCCACTAATCAGCGGGTTCCGTTCCGTCGGGTACCCTACCATTACACGGGCCCTACTGGCGGACGAGCCGAACCTCCAAAGAGAAGTGAATTTCGTCAAAGAGGGGGGAATGGGCAGTTTTGGGTCAGTTTTATCTACACCTCAGGGAACAAATAGTTTTTTTTACTCACAAATAAGGGGGGAATCCCACGTTTCCCACCCTTTCTCGTTCGCCAGTTCACGGGCACATATTTGTTGCCATCTCGAATCTCGCTCGGGTGGCAAATAATTTTGATACCAAATAATGAGCATGTTGTGGGAACATGGCGTATCGACGGGGTTACGGTATGTAGGTTGTATGTATGTATGTGGGATGGTCGAAAACATTTGGAGGAAACTTGGTCAATGTCAGTAATAAGTCCGAAAGAATTATCGAAGATCAGTTAAGATGGCCCATCCTTGATATATTTCCAAATGATAACTTACAGGACCTTGTTTTTCAAATCAAAAGATGAAGACTTTGTTCAAAGATAAACTGTTCGGTTCTTTTGAATTTAGTTTGCCTTCAACGTGAAGTAGATGATTTTTTTCCTGTTTTGATACCGCAGAGGGAGATTTCTGGTCACTCTCTCTCCGTTGGTGACTTTCTGGTGTTGTTTTGCGTTATGCACTGGTGGCAGATTGAACTACGTACTTTTTCGGTATTCGGAACAATTCATCTCTCCAATCTGTTTGTAAGTCGGTAGCATACGGCTCACGAGTGAATCTCGAGTTGCATAAGCTGAGGTTCTTTTTTATTCTTATATCCTCCATCAGTCAATCAGTCAGTTAGACAGTCAGTCAGTGATTGAGCCAGTCAGTCAATCAATCTATCACTCACTCCTTTCACCCACCAACCAATCAATCAGTCCAGCTAATAACCGGGTGCTAAATCTGACGTAATGACCGATTAGCCTAATAATCGTAAAAGGTACATCTTCAATAACTACATAGTATTGGTTGTTTATAGGTGGTTTACATCCCCAATGTACCTTAACCACCTTGACAATGACATCTGTTTGATATGAGGGGCTGGAGGGGAGGGGTGGGGAGAGTAGGGGGGTATTGGGGTATTGGGGGTCCCGGTTCATCAGCTTCCATTGAGACTTTTGACTCGAGGCGGGTGAGCAACCAACACAAACTTATAACCATATATAGGGTGGGAACAGTATGATTTGCTGCACATAAAATAAGTATATACGCATATTCCTACTAGAAATCCCCGATTTATATGTTTCTGTACTACATAGTTCATACCATAATCCAGAAACAAAGATTTTAGAGCCCGGGGTATTCTACCTTAACCACTGATGTGAGACCCCCCAGGGAGCAGGGGTCAGGTAAGTCCAAATACATATCTGGAATAACATGATTAGCTTCTGTTGCACCCGCTGCGCACTCAGGTAGTGGTGTTACAACGCGCAACGTGTTATTACAACAAGGTAGCACGAGTTGCAATAACAGACGGGCTACGGTAGGGAAAGGTAACACCGAGACAAATAGTGATTTTGTATAACTAGTTATTAATGGTTTACAAAAGCGCAGCCAGTTTTTTTATAGAGAATTTATCAAAATGTAAGTATTTTTTCAAAAGATAAAAAAATTTATAAACTGACTCCCACATTTATGACTCGTTCAAAACTGTGTATTGCAAACTGTTAATACAACAAGGTAGCTCGAGTTGCAATAACAGATGGGGTACGGTAAGGAAATGTAGGAAACAGCCCCGATGCAAGTGGCTATTAACTACAATTCGGTATAAATAAACGCAACTTGCTTTTAATAGAGAATTCATGCAAATAAAAAAGCTGAAGATTGGAGAATTTATAGATGGATCAACGGAAGGAATACGGTAAACGAAGGTAAGATTGAATGGAACCTTGCTATTAAAATCCCGTAAAGAAAATCATCTCACTCTTCATTGAGAACTAAAAAGCCATTGAAAGATTGATAGATTTTGAACTGGAGAGTATCACTATTACATGTATAATATTTGCAAGAACAGTCGGTTACGGTAGGGGAAAACTAACATCTTTGTAATTAGGACTAAATGTATTTACATAAATTATTTGACATTTAATAACAATTATAATAATTAGACGGGAATGTACAAAAGGTTTGTTTTCGTAGGCGGTAAGCATAAACGAAAGGATCAATTAAGAGGATAAAAGCAATTAGGAACTTTTTAGTTTACATCGTGACTTAACCAGAAGAAGTACTGTCCTCCAAACAATAACCATCATTGTTAGCGGGGGAGTTAAACGTCTTTTGTAAACACTTAATTTTGTGATTTTGAATTGATACCGTTAAACTCACCGAAAGTTATCTCCCGAAAATCAACTCTCCGATTCTTGGAGTTGATTTTCGGCGAATCAAAAGTCGGTGAGACAATTTTCGGTAAGTTGCCTTCCGAGGAGAAAATTTTCGGTGATTTGATTCCCAAGGTGATAATTTTCGATGAGTTGACTTCGGAGGAGAACACTCTCGGTGAATTTAAGTAACTTCATGCTGTTCCAGGTGTGGGTGTAATGCCCATCAATGTGTGAAACACGAATCCACGATTCATTCGTCAGTTTGTGTAGTTACCCCTTTTCAAGATGTTGCCCGAAGTTGTCCAGGTGTCAGTCAATCAGTTAGACGTCTTGTTCAGTGGACGAGATTTTAGAGAAATTCCCTCTTTTGGTCAGGTAGAATTGAAGTCGTCCCGGAATGGAAATAAAGGTAAAACGGGGTTTAACATAATTGATTTAATCATGTATCTCTAGGACAAAATTTATACAGTAGGTGATTGTGATCTGTAAGGCGCGTTCACAGCCGTCCATGTTAAACTCTCAAACTTGACCAACGTATCGTACGACCTTTGTTCCCGGAGTTCGTCCCAGAAGTTCTCTTCTTGGAACCAATCTTGCTTTTTTGTGTTCCGAGAGTTTTCCATCAGAAAAAGACGTCAAACCCAGATAATCGGACGGAAAAATGTAGGTGATGGGTTATCCCTCAACCAGCTTGCCGCCACCAGACAAACATCACCCGGAATGGTGTCACATTGACGTTGATGTCGCAGGTACATGTAACTTCTGATGTCTTACGGAAATGCGTTGGTTGATGTGTTACTGTAGTTGGCTGACTGAAGTTCCACAGGTTACTGCAGGTGATTTACCGTACGTCGGTTGAATAAAAAATATACCCTACATAGGATTTCTTGCTATCCAGAAAAGTTTCGGCGCGTAATTTGAATTCAATTCTGATTTTGACGCCATGGCCCGGAATGGTGTCACATTGACGTTGATGTCGCAGGTACATGTAACTTCTGATGTCTTAGGGTGGTTGGCTGACAGAAGTTCCACAGGTTACTGTAGGTGATTTACCGTACGTCGGTTGAATAAAAAATATACCCTATATAGGATTTCTTGCTATCCAGAAAAGTTTCGGCGCGTAATTTGAATTCAATTCTGATTTTGACGCCCTGGCCCGGAATGGTGTCACATTAACGTTGATGTCGCAGGTACATGTAACTTCTGATGTCTTACGGTGGTTGATGAGTTACTGTTGTAGGTTCCATAGGTTACTTACTGTAGGTGACCGAATGTGAGTTACTGTGCGTCGGTTTATACATATTACAGTTTATAATGTTCCACAGTTTCTTAATACTAAAAATGTTTTCGGTGCACAATTTGAACTGATATAAGGCTTTGATGCCATCGCCTGCGAAGGTGTAAAACTGACATGTACTGGTGCTGTTTTACGGGAATGCGTTGGTATATGGGTTACTGTAGTTGGTTGACTGAAGTTCAACAGTTCACATATTTTACTTACTGTAGGCGAATGAATGTGAGTTTTATGTACATCGGGTTGTCCATAAAATGCAACCTATCGGAGGTTTCTTGTTACATAGAATATTTTGGCGCGCGTTAAAAATTTCAAAAAAAAACAGTCCACATGACATTTCGAATTCACACAATTATTATGTTATGTTAGTTACACCTTTATTCTTTGTAAATTTGCGTAAGGGGTTCATAGAATTTATTTTTTGTTAACAGGTTACCTTCCACAAGCTATACAGTATCTGGTCAAATATCAGTTATCAATTGCTCATCTATGTATGTAAATTAGGAACAACCATTAAACCATCATATTGTTGCATGGACAATAGGCGGCCAGATCACAGCCATTTTGAGTCTTCTATCAATAGGTTAATCAGCTTTTTTTATCACGTGATATCTAAATGTTGTTATTTTGTCGTTATAGATCAAATGAATGAGGTAATAAGTGTGAGAATATTAGTGATTATCAAGATAAATATACCAACCGTATGTAATGTGGGCGAAAATATAGCTTTTATTGAAACATGAAATATGTGTTTGAACAATAAAATAGCAGCCACGTTATACAATTATGTATGCAAAAAAACGATTTATAATAAAAGAAAAACAATATTCAATATGAACAACATTGCAACGATCAATCACAACCACAAATACGGATAAGAATAACTAGTGTTTCGGCGACAAGCATCTTGCTAAGAGCAGCGTTGGATTTTTTTTGAATAATCAAGAAAAAATTAAGGTTTTTGACGTTAATGGTAACACCGCTGTTATATTCGAATGCTTGTGAAGTACATTTAATTTCTCTCACAAAAACATCATATAATACACAAAAGAAATAGTACAAAACTAATCTCAAGGACACACACATGTAAATCAATTAATAGCAGCCAATAATGAGTCGTTGTACATGTACAAAGTTCTCACACTATAAAAATAACAAATTTCGGCACAAAACTCACACGAAACAGAACAAAAGGCAACGCAACAATTCAGGTACAAGATGTGTAGAAGAATCATACCAAATACCGACAGTGGAAAGTGAAATATCACCAATAAAATGTGCAGAAAATACCGATAATAGTCGACTGCTAAATAACCGAAATAGAATTTTGGGCAATTTTGATCGCACCAAAACCGGGTGAGTATAATAGTCGAAATTTTTCTCTCTCGAAATGACATCAAAATCATCGAACTCATTTTACGTACACCGTTAATAAATCATGACTACGTGAATACATACGATAAAAATTGGTGAAGAATTCATTCTTATATTCGAATATTTCTTTCTGCAATCGAAGTTTTTTTCTTACAGGTTCATAGTAATTGTACCATTGACACAGTCGCCGGAGGTGGTCAGGAAACAACCTGAAACAAGCACTCTTTTCACCCACTCACTCACTCACTCACTCACTCACTCACTCACTCACTCACTCACTCACTCACTCACTCACTCACTCACTCACTCACTCACTCACTCACTCACTCACTCACTCACTCACTCACTCACTCACTCACTCACTCACTCACTCACTCACTCACTCACTCACTCACTCACTCACTCACTCACTCACTCACTCACTCACTCACTCACTCACTTACCGTTCATGGCCGTAATGCTGTACATCAACGCTGTGGCAAACGACACCCAACAAAGATAGGGCACAAAAAGTGCCGATGCCACTTTCGAGGCCGGGAAAGCCGCCACGATGAAACATACGATCGTAACCCAGCAGATACTGATGTCGAGGATACACTGCAAGTCAGTCAGAGTCAGTCATGTCAGTCAGTCAGTCAGTCAGTCAGTCAGTCAGTCAGTCAGGTCCGTCAGGTCAGTCAGGTCAGTCAGGTCAGTCAGGTCAGTCAGTCAGTCAGTCAGTCAGTCAGTCACTCAGTCACTCAGTCACTCAGTCACTCAGTCAGTCAGTCAGTCAGTCAGGACAGTCAGGATAGTCAGTCAGTCAGTGAGTCAGTCAGTCAGTCAGTCAGTCAGTCAGTCAGTCAGTCAGTCAGTCAGTCAGTCAGTCAGTCAGTCAGTCAGTCAGTCAGTCACTCAGTCAGTCAGTCAGTCAGTCACTCAGTCAGTCAGTCAGTCAGTCAGTCAATCAGTCAGGTCAGGTCAGTCAGCCAGTCAGTCAGTCAGTCAGTCAGTCCGTCAGTCAGTCAGTCAGTCAGTCAGTCAGTCAGTCAGTCAGCAAGTCACTCACCGCGCACGCGTATCCCAGTCCGAACATGAGTGGTGTGAACAGGTAATTGGCAATCAGGTTTATCACGTAGATGATGATGGCGACGACCGTTGTACTGTTGATACCACCGCCATTGCGGTAGAGGAAGAAAGCGGCCAGACCTGCAGATTCATTGACTGACTGACTGATTGAGTGACTGACTGACAGAATGAGTGACTGAATGGCTGACCTGACTGAATGAATGACTAATTTACTGACTGACTGGCTGCCTGATTGAATGACTGACTGACTGACTGACTTTATCTGACTGACTGACTAACTGACTGACTGACTCTGACTAACCGATCATTCCATAAAGAATCGTCCAAACGGGGCCGAACAGCCAGCCGGGCGGCGACCAGTCGGGCTTGAGGATGCAGTCATTCTGAAAGAGAGTGGGTGAGTGAGTGAGTGAGTGCGTGCGTGAGTTGGTAAGTGAGTGAGTGAGTGAGTGAGTGAACGAGTGAGTGCGTGAGTGAGTGAGTGAGGTAAGGTAAGTGAGTGAAGGAGTGAGTGAGTGAGTGAATAAGTGAGTGAGTGATTGAGTGAGTGACCAACCCTGTATGAATCGCTTTGGAATCCGACGCCACTGATAAAGCCTCCGATGATCGGTAGAATGGCGCAGACGAAGGCCACCAACACCTGCTTCCATGTTGCCTTGCTGAAGTACGTGGAAAAGGTTTACAATTCAGCAGATAATGATTTGCAGAATAAAGGTAATTGATTATCATATCATAATATTATAATATTTACTGTCTTATTTTTTGAATTCTGCTTTATTCGTTTTTTCTTCAAATACATGGAAAAAATCGAACGACAGGTGAAACGTACATACAGCTCATGTTTCACAGGCTCATGAAAATATTGTATACAAATATCCCTTAGTATTCTGTAATCTTGTATGTAAAACAAATCGCAAAATGTAATAATAGTAAAATAATATTTTTATAATAGCTAGATACTTTTTTCTTCAGAAGCCAACACTCACCCATTGCCTTCATACACGGGAAAGTACTCAAAGCGGGCCATTGCTCGATAATAGATGGTATTTATAAATAAATGAAATTTATCTATAATAATAAATTTGTGTTTCCGAAAAATTCGGTAGATTCCTCTATATCAAAAAATATAACTATAATATGGGAAATTAAAATCAAACGGGAATATAAAGCTATTATAAATTGTAATACAGTTTCAAGTTTTCAAGTACGTGGTTTCTTAGAAGAGACGGTTCTGATGGGCTGTTTTTTGCTTAACTGAACACTCCGCACGTAACAGTTGATTAAATGGTATTTATAAACAATTGCGGGAAATGAGTGGGTTTCGATTGAAACGGTTGTTTATCGAAAAATAGCGTTTTGCGTGCGTTTTATTATATCAGCGGACAAGAAAATAAGTAAACCTATTAAACTTCGAATTTTTTACATACGTAGTGAGTCCAACGTAATTTTTTTCAAATAAGCCGTGCTAATCATTTCCATCAAACTCTGAAATGTGGATCATTCTTATCTTTACTTCAACTTTTTGACCTTCCGCCACAACAATAGCAATAAAACAATATTTGTGTACTGGCAAATGGCAAATGGGGTGATCGGAATCGAACAAATTTTCGCGGTTGGACTTTGTACTCCACACTTGTTGTCTGTCAGTAGAATATTCGAGAGCACACAATTCAACGTAAAAAATGCGCAAAAACCTGTTCAGATTTGATTACGTGCAAGTCTGTGCGTCAGTTAGAGCTTCGTCAGGGTTTCTTGTTATCAAAAATTAATTTCGTGTGTCGGTTACGCACGTATAGTGCTGACAAACTTCTATTAGAAAATTCTGTTTGTAACATTTTGTCCAGCACAAATGCGAATCATGGATCCACACAAAAACTGCTTCGAAAATGGTTGTTTTCAAGGTGAATTATATTTTAGGTAGTTGGAAACTTACATTGGGTTCATGAAACATCACTTTACTGACTGAATAATTTGATTTCATCTTATTTCTCGTTTTTTGAAACTGAAAATAGCTTTCATAGAAAAAAACTAGCAAAGTAGTAAAAATCAAAGTGACCCTTCATTAAATCCATGTTTCATAGTCCCAATGTGAGCTTAGAAGCACTTAAAATTTATTTCATCTCCAAAACAATCATTTTCGAGGTGATTTCTGTGTAGATCCATAATTCGCATTTGTGCAGGACAAAATGTTACAAACAAAACTTTCTAATAGAAGTTTGTCAGCACTATATGCAATGAATGAAGCGCAGTTTTCTAATGATGTCCAAACGTGATGTTAAAAAAACTCATGTCCCGAAAATTTAAAAAAAACTGATTTGAATTCAAACTGCGCGCCAAAAACTTTTTGGCTAACAAGAAACCATGGATAGGCTATAAAGTGCTCACCAGCGGACGAGAGAAGAACTTAAAAATAATATCTTGGTTTTTTGGCAGTTTTAAAATGTTAATGTGTCCCTTTCGTATGTAAAATGGACTGAAAACTGCAATTATCTGCCTATACAGAATAATTCTCCTGCCTTTGGAAGTTTTTCTCGTCCGCCATTGATAGTTCTTACAGTTCATCACGTAACTAAATTTGAAATACGCGCCATTTTCCCTCAAATTTGTAAATTTTTCTGCACGCTCGTAATTTTAAAAGTGCAAAAAAAATAAACATGCAATTTGAAAGAAATCAATTTACACACCTTTTGATGTAGCTGCTGTTTGATTCGATGTCCATTTTCATGGTATACGAGTTGATGTGTCACGAATATTCCGAATTAAAGTGCGTTAGTTTTCTGGAATACACATAGAGAATTAAATCGAATAAACAAAACCAATCTCAGTTTATAATCTGTTCAATTCAAATGCAATGGTATTCAAAGGCTGTTTCATGAAATGTTTGTATTGAGAATTGTGGATTGGCATTGGCCAAACATTATGTACAAATGCAACGGTATGCACCCGATATTTTGTTCCAGGAACAGTCTAGATACATAAATAAATACATGTTTATACCTACATACATTCATACATACATAAATGTACAAATGTGCAAAATTTGCTTGGCAACGAAACAACTGTGCCATACCGTCAGTTGTTTCATTGCCAAGCGTGGAGCCAGACACAAAATAATATAGCCTATCCTGGGTTTCTTGTTAGCCAAAAACTTTCTAGCACGCAGTTTGAATTCAAATTTGTTTCTGGCGCGCTTTCAAATTTTCGAAAATGTATTTTTTTTCACATAATATTTTGACAACATACAAAAACTGTGCTAATTCTTTGCATACTTGCGTAACTGACCCACAAAATAAATTTTTTGATAACAAGAAACCATGACCAAGCTAAAGTTGCTGATGTGAGTTGTAAACGCATGACCAAGGGGCTTGATCGAACTTATCCACAACTATGTATAACGCTTTAGAAACCATTGAAGCGCAACTTTATGTAATAAATGTATGTTGGAATGGGAATTATTCGATGTGAACCTGTGAACAGACAGGAGTATACCAGCACTATGGAAATGGAATGAATAATATTAGGACAGTGGCAGCTTACGTGGTTCATTTTCGGTCACCGGTGGCATGAATTGCTCAGACGAACAGTACATACTGCCATTGCATTAAAAAATAATAATGGAATAAAGCTAATGGAATTTGTGTGCTGTATACTAAAATATAATTTTCATGTAAATCTTTAATCTTTTTTACAATGTCTCTTTATTACTTAAAAACGGATACCAAAACCTTCAGCTGGTCATAGTTACCTGAACCTACACCACCATAAAGTTATTTTATTTAACTCCCACAATGTTATACAACCCTTTTTCTTATTGTTACTCTCATTTATATACTAAAACAACAATACGTTTCATGAAACTTCATCGGGATTATAATCAAGTACAGCGTCAAATGTTTCCATAATATATATTCCATCCACCCACATGTTTCATGTCGCACACAAACATGCGAATTACCATTAAACGGACTGCCAAAACACGGCAATAATACATATATTTTAGTCTAGAATGTTTTTGCGTATAACTGCAGTCGGGGCGGGTCGGACTGTCGAGTTGCGTGCGTCACAAAAACACCCGGACTTGTTTACTCAGTGAAGTTGCGCATTGCATAGCAACTAACAGCAACAACATCAGCAGCAACAACAACATCAGCAACAACAACATCAGCAACAACAACAACAACAACAACAACATCACCAACAACAACAACAACATCAACAACAACAAATAATATAACGGCTAATTTTCAACAACAACAATCCGGTTCAAAGTTCATGCTGTTACAAAATGTAGCAATTTACCGACAAATGGCTTCGTTTCTCGAAGATTCGATATAATATACTGCAATAAGATTGTCTGATGGATATCATTGTGTATAACTTTTACTGAATTGAAGACAAGGCATTGCACTAACGAAATCGAGGGTGCAGCTTAGCAACTGGCCAATTAATGGCTACATACATCTTTCTGTGATTATAAAATGGGTGACTCACTAGCGGATGACTCAATCCTCCACAGGGAGGAGAACTTCTTCTAATGAGGGGGAATTAGCAGTTTTGGAGCCATTTTATCTACACCTTAGGAAAAAAATACTTTACTTTTGAAAACACCAAAGAGGGAGTAATTCCACCTTTCCCAACCATTCTCGTCGGCTAGTGTGGGACAATGGTTCATTAAAAGATCTTTTGAAATAGATGGAAAAGAAGTTTTCGTTATCCTTTCCCATCACTGTTTACCGTTCAGCCACTGTTTATTGCTAAATTAAAATAACTACAGTAGTCATGATGCTGAACCAAAGATCCGTAACAACAAAAACAAGATGAAATTAGACTCATGGTGAATCATCGAACCTTGTCATAGCGACCGTATCATATGACTGCCATTCCTCGATTAGACTTGGGTAGACTAATCAGTTTTTCTTGCCAAGTTTCGGCAAAACAAACGGCTACAGAAAACGGAAGAAAAAGTAATATAATAAGTTGAAAACGAAGTACAGCGGTTTCATTGGTATTATATTTACTGTGTCACCGTAACATATTTGCTAAAATACGGCCTGTTTTGTACGATGATGTCAATTGTTTCCATGGTGACAGTCTTGTTGAAAGAATATTCTGGTACATAATGTCAAATCGTTGAAAGTTTTATAAATATAGGTAATTTCATGTTCCTAAGAAACATCACGTAAGTCGAATAGAAGAAGTTTTTTTTCAATCTAAATCAAATACGTTTCCATACTTTTCCTCATTCGCCACGGGATTTCAAGTTACACGTGACCTCGGAAGCGGTGGAAACTAGTCAAGAGGAAAATTTCTTCACCGGGGAACATTTTCGAGATAATCTCATAACTCATAGCTTATAAAAAATAATGTCACATTTAGGGAATGAACAAAAAGAAAAAATATTTAGTTTCCGCTTCATTCTCATCCGCTAGATGCATGTGACTGTAATCACGTGATAAATACGCGGTAACACAGGTTAATGTCCAAAGTACAAAACCATTGTATTGCAATTACATTGTCTCTAATACTAACGAGTATTTTGTACATATTAAAATTAAAAGAAAAGGAAAATAAAGTAAAAGTGTTACCCTGAAAAAAGGTTATGTTAAACTGAGTGAACTTAACGCTAACTTAACCTAATGGCGTTTCGGTCATGTGGCACAGACGCCTCCTAGCCTAAGCTATCGTGTGACCTCATCAGTGTGCCGATAGCTACTACAGCTTAATGGCTCAAGCCTAACTAAGCTCAACTAAAGTATTAACCGTGTCTTCCTCATCTGTCCTGGGTCTTTTCTCGCATCTTGTGGTGCTTCCTTCAGTACGTGGTTGTCCTCCTGTTTCACTCATCCTGTCGGTGCGGTGAATTAGTGTCGTAATATGATATCTGTATCGTATAATGAACATATATTAGTCTATTTATTCACAAAATAAAATTCGATAATTTTTGTTTTGCTCATAATAGAAATTGAGAATAATGGTGAAAAATAGAGCAAAATGGTCAAACTGTTTAGTGTTGGTATCTTATATATGGGTTTGCTCCAACATTTCGTTTGTAATAGTTCCTCCTTTCAGAACAGGTTAACCTAAAAAAGGTTTCAATTTAGACCGTGTAACACAAATAAGTATACTTATGTTGTGAGTAAACCTTTTGACTCAAAACTCAGTGTACATATATGTACATATCATACATATGTACATACGACCATATACTTATGTACATAAATTTGCGATAGTGTTAGTTTATATATTTATAATTAGAGTATGTAGGTTATTCAGTTTGTTTAAAAAAATGAGTTTTTTAAAATTAATTATCAGAGTATAGTAAGCAGGTTAATTGATATGCAAAAATTAGGGTAGGCTGTCTATCCTTCCGATAGCGTTACTGAGTTGCTGCGTAAGTTTAGAGTTGATACGCGCACAAATCGTGTGGTTATAAGGGACATTTTTGACTGTATATTGCTTATTGAAACGTGAATTGGTATTTGAAGTTACTGAATAAAGTTATTAACGAACGATTTTTTATTGAAGATGTTGTATTTCCACAGACTTTCTTGATTTCTTATGTAAAATGTGCAAAGCCAGCTCGTTATCTCTTCTTTTTGGAATCCGTTTACTATCATGTTGTTTTCCAATTTTACGATTGCTTCTTTAAAAAGTAATTTATCTTCTATTAGTCTGTTGAAAGTTATTAGTTGTCCTATGAAAGTTCCTTTTGTCATTTTTGTATGAACACAACTGCTTTTATCATATAGTTTTTTCACTGGAAATGGGAAGTCGTCGGTTTTGTCATAAATTTTTACAGAGTTTTTGTTTTTCAATATTTTGAGGTTTAAATAATGGATTCCGTTTTCAATCATGGATTCCTTGTTTAGTTTCAGACTTTGATCATACATGAGTTTTGTATGTCGGTCGAGATCGAAGTTGAGAGACAGAATATCATCAATGTATCGAAAAATTGCTGTTTTTTGCGGAATTTTTTGTTGCTTGAAGTATTCGTATTCCATGATTGTTAGTGTTAAATCGGCTAATAGGGGACTGCAATTTGATCCCATGGGGATGCCATAAACTTGTTGAAATATTTTCTTGTTAAATTTGACAACCGTATTTTTCAATATTTCCACAACTAAGTTTTTTATATCTGGTCCTTTCAAATGAACATGTCTGGCATCTTCTGTGTTATGGTTACTGTAGTATGTTTTACCGTATTCACTATTTGAAATGTTTAGTCCTGTTTTATTGGCATTTTTGAAGCAAATGTCGATTAATTTGAATATTTTCTTTTGAATGACGTCGTGGTTCAATTCGGTATACAAAGTGGAGAAGTCATAGCTGGCACCGGTTATGGGAGTTATCTTATTGGTTTTTATAAAGTTCACAACTTTTTCACTGTTATTAATTGATATGTAAAGTTTTTGTCCGCTGCGTTTTTCAGCAGTCCGACAGTAATTTTCAAAGTGTTCCTTTAGTTTAATAAGTGTCTTTAAAAGTAAAATTGATAGGCTTCTCATTGTTGATTTTCGTGATCCGGCTATGAATCGAAATTTGTAGGGATTCTTATGTAGTTTGGGTAGTGCATGCATGTTAGGTAGGACATTGTTTTCATGCTCAATTTTAGTGTGAAAAGCTTTGTTTAGTTGTAAATGGTGTTTTAAAATGGTTTCTTCTGTTTCGAAAAGTTCAGTGTATGTATTTTTGTCGTTGTTTTGTTGCATCATTTCGTCTTTAAGTATTTTGAAATATAGTCTTTTGCAAATGAAACATGGGTTATTGCTGGCTTTGTCAATAGGCGTTACGATGAACTTCTTAGTTAAGGTTTTTAACGCTATTAGTCCTTCTATTTGGGTCTTATTTTTTATTCCGGTGTTCAGTTTCTCCAATTTTTTCTTTACTTTATCCAGAATAAATTCGCAGTGTGTTTTCATGTCGTTTTCGTCCCATTTCATACGTTGTTTGTATTTTTCATAAAATTCGTGAAGGCTGTTCCTGGTGTTATGTAAAATTTCTATATCGGTCAAGCTTCTTTCCATCCTGTGTTTTAAACCTTTTTTCAGTATGTTGATACTATCAGTGTGATGCGCGATTTTTATGTTTCCTGTCAGTACGTGTCCATATGGTTGGTATACGAATTCTTTGTATTCATTACAGTAACATGGTATTTCGTTTTCTGAATCCGTTGTATCTAAATTCCGTAAAAATGAGTTATAGTTACATATTTTTTTCTTGAGAGTATCATTGTATAGGTAAATGATTTGATTTGTGTAAGTTTCTTTAAGTGGTAGAATATTGGTTGCTGTGGTGTTGTTAATGAGCTTCTCGAGTTTCAGACTTTCTGTGTATTTGTCATTAAATTGAATCTTCAGATATAGCTTGTTTTTGGGAGGTTCTGTTTTTTGTTTGTCTACATTATAGTATCCGATCATAAAGGCCATAATTATGGCTTTGATTTTATTGTCTGTTATACCAAAGCTTTCTTTGTATGCCCATTTTAAGGTTTTTTTATTACAGCTTTTCAAAAATTTGTATATTTTATAGGTGTTATCATTTTGTTTGATAGTTTTTATTGTTTCAATGGCTTTTTCATCAATTTTTCTGTTCTGAGATTTTTTCTTCCTCTGTCCTCTGTATCTTCGTGTTGTTCTGATTGTAAAAAATGGTAAGTTTTTATTTGACTTTATTAGTTCCAGGTTGTGTGCGATGTTGCCAAGGCTTTTTATGTTGTCATTGAGTCCGAAAGGCCATGCCGAATTCAGGATTTTTATCCAGTTATATTCATTATTTCTTCTTTGCATATTGTCTTTTAGGTTAGTGTTGAGTATAATTATCCTCATGTTGTCCTTGGAATGTCCCTGTTTGTTAAAGTGTTTTACTAGTAAGGTGTTCTTGACATTTTTCATGACATCGTTACGGTGTTGTAAAAATCTGGTTTTTAGTTTTTGAGATGTTTCGCCAACGTATTGTTCTCCGCAGAGATTGCATGTTATACAATAAACTAGGTTACATGAGTTGCAATCCATTCTTGTATTTTCTATGTTGCTACAGGTGTATCTGTCGTTGGTAACGTTGCTGATTATCTCATTATTCACCAGTACATATTGACATGTTGTACATCTTTGTGCGTTGCATCGTTCCATGTGCGTGTTTGTGTTTGGTTGTTTGTTTACAGAGATTTTCTTTATATTTCCCTCTTCATTGAAAAGTATTGCGTTGTGTGTGATTTTGACCGTTTCTGTTGTAACCGCTGATCCAACTTGGCGCGATGGCATTTTTGAATATGTGAGAATTTTGTGATTGAGATTTTATATTTTTTGTATGTAGAGAAACGCACCGGAAGGATTAGGCGGCCTACCCAGATAGCGGTTGGACTTTCAAGAAGCCCTAAAGAGGGCTGTTTGTGTTAATAAGTGGAAATGTAATTTAATTTAAAGGGAAAAAGAAATCCAAGCCGAGTTATATTTTATGCAGAAAGTAGGATAATCATGTGTGTGAATGTATTACAATGTAAATGATCACAAAAGAACAACGATATATAATTCAAGCAAACGTGTGAAATATGAATAAAACTGATCTAACCGATAAGGCGTGCACAGTAAATTCCGGTAAAGGATGTAAAAACCGTGTGATAACGAACAAACGAGGTCTAATGAATATATAGTACTGGATATATATGTATCAAAACATGATTGTAGTAATCTATAGACCAGCGGGGAATTCAATTTTAGGATCTTTATGGAAATCAGAGTAATGTTTTATGGTTGATCCGATCCGGATATGTTGTCGAGGTTCTCGTTTAACCTTGCTCGTGTCGCCTTTCGCGAACTCCAGATATTTGGTGAACACCGTGTTGTAAGCGGCGTTCTTTTGTTTCTGCGCCGACGTGTATTGTCTTGTCACTGAGAATCGCACCCCGTGCTCACGCTGTAAACCGTAAAAATAGGCTGTTTGTGTATATAGAGGAGGTGAAACGTGAATGCATATATATATGCAATGTTGGCTGTCGTTTAACAATTTTAAAGTTGGTAATAAAACTTGATTTTTCAAAATATAATTAGTATAAATTATTTAATATAAAGTTTCCAAGAACGAAAGAAGTATAGCCTGATTAGTACACCATGTTATATATCATATAACTGTGTCAGACTTGAATGAAATCATGCTCCCGTAGTAAGTATTGTAATAATATACCTGTCCTGCATGAAACGTGAGTGATTGTGTGAACGTTAGTGTGTTGGTGTTCTAGCCTGGTAATTTTTGAGTGCGTCCGATGTCTGTTTCGAAAGCAGCTTCATACGTGCTTCGCCGTCCTGTAGCTTGGCTCGTATTGGACAGGGCTTCTCACTGTTGGGTGGGCCGAACCAGTGCAAAACCGATATTGTTGAAGTGATTCGCTCCGACTCCTGAGAGGTGTGTGATTTAATGAGTATATATAAGATTATGTAAATGGTTGGGTTTGTTGTGTTATGATATGGCTACAATGCTGGAGATATTGGTTGTATAGCTCAAAATCAGGAATAGCTACTAACTTCAGTCGTAAGTCCGAGGATATCCGTGAAGAATTTGCGAATCACTGGTTTGAGCGGTTTGTTCGGAGGGTGATGAACGTACCCATGTACAAGGATAACCTGAGTGTTTACGATTTAGAGACCATGAAGAATATTAAACCTTGATGTCATGATCATGAACTAACGTCCTCGACTGCATTGTTCTCCAAGTTGTCTATGGCCTTTGCGTGCTCCTCCAGTTTCTTCTGGTGTCTGATCAACTCTTCCTCGGCCTTCCTTGTTTTGACTTTTTCGGATTCGATGTCAACCCGTAGATCCTCGACTTGCTGTTGGGTTGCAAGTATAAACACTTTGGCACGTGGGTCGAGAGAACCGAGCTGTAATATATAGGAAAAGGTTTATAAACATACTTTTGTTACGGAACCGCCCGAAGGCGTTAGACCACCCGAAGGTGTTAGACCACCCGAAGGTGTTAGACCACCCGAAGGTGTTAGACCACCCGAAGGTGTTAAACCGCCCATATAGGGCGTTAAGCCACTCTAGAGTGGTACATACAGTTCATGATCCTAATGCTAAGTGGGTAACTAAGTCAGATTTTAATTAACTAAATGTTAAGAGGAATTGGATAAGAGATAGAAGTAAATAAACGGGGAACTAAGCCCTCTGTTATCATTACTATATGATATCTGAAGCCCACAATTTGGTTGTTTACATCAGATTCTGTACTTCTACCTCATTTCGTGAATCGACTGGACGTCAATTATGCCGTCATGAGTCAAAGCAAACAGTTGACATTTGAGTGTTCTGATGATTGAATTCACTTTTCGTTTTAGAAAATGTATTTTACGATATGTAAAAAAATTTTCATCTTTTGACGATGTGAATCAAACATTTAGCAAAACCCAGTTGAAATCTACCTTTATTTATCAACTTGCAATCAATTGAGCTGAGCTTACAGGAGTATGACAGTGACAAGTGACAACATAAATTAAATGAGCAAAATATACCATTTGAAATCAGTACTTCACGCTGGAGATCATAAACGAATAAAATAAACAATATAAATATCCAATTCCACGAATTCAAAACTCACAACAAATGACAAAACACCAAAGAAAACTGAATTCATCACACAATTCATCATTCTCGAGTACGCAGTACTTCAACACTAGAACTTCTATCTGAAAATATAGCCGACGTAACGTATGTAAATATATCGAAGCACCTTCAGATCGGATCAAACTGCGTAAGTTAACTTTTCAGTTCTCGTCAATACCGTAACCTTCCACACTACACTCCGTTCTACAGTATTATCAAAATTAAGAAGAATCAAGAAATTAGTCACCAAATACATGACGTAAAATATTGAATCACGAAAAATATAATACCAATTTTATCAGGAATATCCATCAATTCACAAAATCTGCGCCGCCACTTTGTTCACGCTGAATCGTTCGTGGTTGGCGGCCATCTTTTCCGAGTTTTCCAGAAGCATCTGATCGTAGGACCAGATTCGCCAGCACGAATCATCTGCCGTACACAGATATCTGCCAGTTCGAGACCAGCAGACCGACGAAACCTGCAGATGTCAGACCATCATATTCGTACATCACTTATGTCACGTGTAGTTAAGCTTTTGTATGTCATGGGCCTGACCCTAATGAGATGAAATCAACTTACTTAGACAATTGTGAAAATAAAAGATAGAATTAGCTCCGTGACGAGACTGTTTCTTGACCAATCAGTTATTTATAAACCTCTTCCTGTTCATGGCCGTCCAACAGGGCATTGATTCCAAGTCGGGTCTGGTGCAGTCGTGCGCGACCGGTGGCACCACCAACGACAACCAGGTCATCGACCGGCGAACAGGCGGTTCGACAGAAGAACGAACACGAACCACTGTCACCCGAGTCGTAGGCTGATACTGAAAAATTACATTCGTAACAACTGAAATTTGATCGTTAACAACATAAGAAACCAAGATCACCAACAGCAAACACAACACTCCAACAACAGCACCAACATCAACATTAACAACAACAACGAAAACAACAACAACAAAAAAAAAACACACCGACATCAAGTAAAAACAGCAACAGCAGCAACAACAACAACAACAACAACAACAACAAAACACCAACCATGAGTATTTCGTCCGCTCAATACATCATATTCATACAGCACAGCGTCGGTGGCTAGCGCGAACAAACGAGAACCGAACCGATCTAAGGATAAGCAACTGAATCCTGCAATTAAACATATATTACTCATCAAATTAGTAGTGTACTGTCAGTATCATCACCAGCGGATCCATGGCACATATCATGAACAAAAACAAATATTAGCTACAACATCAGCAATCAGTAGTAACCACATCCATAACCACAAGAGAAGAAAACAAAAACAACAACAACAACGAAAATAACAACAAACAATAACCACAACAACAAACCCTTGCCACGTTTCGAACCACCGTAGTTAAGCACCCGAGCTGGCATTGGTTGGCGATTGAGGAATGTGTACGACTTTCTGACGTCCCAGACGCGTATGCCACTGCAACAACCGATCATCATTAACCAAGCATATTTTGTTTGCATGTGACATTATTCACTTGGTTCACAAGACTTGCATTGATAGAACAATTATTTGTCTACGTTATTACTTCATTTTGTTTTCACAAAAGACGAGTTAAAACTATACAGTAGTTCATGTATTTGACTCGTGGCTAATTCAAATTAGTTTATTTGTGTAAACGAGGCCCCTATGAATAACTGTCCAAGACAAAGTAAAGATAAGTTCATTGCACGAATTCACGCAGTACAAATTCATAATCAGCAAAACATACAACCAGACAAACATGTCATGATAATACAAAGCACCCATGAGTAGTTCAAGAGCACAGAATCCAAGACAGCCATAGATTAACATAGAACCTGAAAAAAACTACTTGTTCCCACAAGAACACAATCAGTGCAATGATCAGCCCAAATACAAGCAAAAAGAAAATGCCGGACAGTCTCGTAAAAAGAATCGGATCACCAACGCGACGTGCCTGCTCATCAAACATAATGCTCCGACATTTATTGTACTTTTTGTTCTGTGTGTTGCGATATCGTTCATACGCGATGAATATTCGATCATAGTTCTTCATAATCGCATCATTAATACAGTCAAGTACCGATTCATTAACAGTCGGTGCGAACATGAATGCCATCGGCAGACGATATTCTAATGGTATGGTAACGAACCGACAGTCTTCTTCGTTGCCACTGATCTGATCCAAGATCCCTAGTTCCTGAGTTGTGGTCACCACTATGGCGGACTGCTCATGAATAAGTCGATCGAGTTCGGTATCCTCGGATGGAATAGTAGGATTGAAGAACACTGGTGGGTTGTTTTCTAATGCAGCACTCAGATCCGGTATTCGATGATCATCTAAAATCATACGGGACAACGCATAATGGCGATTGCGCAGATTTAGAATGGCATTTTTGGTACGAATCAGTTCGACAATGTCCGACAGTTGGTTAATCTGTGGCTGGTAATGGTCTTGTCGAACCAGCTGAGTGAGCAGACAGCCCTGGTAGAGAGTCAACGAGTGGATGGTAAATATACCAGTAAAGAATAAGATGCACCGCTGGGCCAGTGAGCTGGCGCCTTGCTCTGATATCGTATTCTGACAATTACAATGACCCAACCAACGCCATCGTGATATTGAGGACGCGTTGAACATCACAAGCAATTGTCCAATATATTTAGTGTTGAACAGCCAAAACATGAGGAACACCGATAATAATGACAACCAGACATCTAGTGAGAACACTGATAACAGAGTCTCAAAATTGATTAAAGGCGAGTCGCTATTGACAGCATGCTCATTAGACAGCTGCAATACCTGCTCGCTCATTAGAATAGGAACGCTGAAGTTGACGACACGCATTCGGTCTTCAGTCATGAAGTATAGACCTTCCAGAGAATCGACGGCTGAATAACGAACTGAGTCGATGAACGAAGCATTCGGCTCAGCCCATTGATCTCGCGATATATATTCGATTGGCAAACAAACATAAGGAGCCACCAATTTCCAAACGATGCCCGCTATTTGTGTGTCAGTGTCAAAATTGACACCGACTCTGAGGCTGTGTGATGACATTGTACTTTTTCTGCTTTTCAAGTAAACCGTGTTAACAGTGTTTTAAATTTAAAACTCAAGTTGGCGGCTGACACCCGTATTATCTACAGCAAAAACGTGTTCTATATTATTATGAACATTTGGATTAGCAACATGTTTATTCACAAAAAACTAGCACTTCATGGTCAGACGGTGATGGTGGAATTTTCATATGCCATAATTAAAACCAAACAAGAGCAAGTCTATGCCATGCATACATCGACATAACTAACATGAAGCTAATTGCTAAATCAATACACCTTTATCGAAACTGGCCTGTTGACAATCGTTTCGTAACGTTGTCAACATTGAATAATGTGTAAATGGCAGCCATCTTTTTTTACTTGACACTTTTTACGTTTATGTTCCACCAATAGGCTTGTAAAATGAAACCATTAAATTTCAGTGGCGGAGGATTCCAATTCCGAATAATTAAAAAGATTACGTCCGTGACGAAGAAATAGTTTTCAGTTCAGCAAACTGGCTCTGTATTTGGAATGGGCTCAGGTAAGCAACCATACCACACCGTCTGACCATACCGTAATCGCTTACTAATCAAGCAAACCAATAAATCATTAACATCTACTGGCCTACATTGTTATAAAATAAGCAAACAATGCTAACAAACACAACACAACTGTACGTCGAACAAGGAGAATGCCGGTGTAATAGGTTTCAGAACACAACATTATGAAGATAGCTGCTTTCTTTGGTCCTGAAACCGAGCATATAGCACGTTATGTTTGGAAGTTACTGGAACCGAATCTTTGTTTCTCAGTGGAGATGGTGAATAACTGGACCTGGGTCAATAGTTCAATACTGAATTCCTTATACCATGATGAAATAGACTCAACCGATGCCTTTTGGTATATCACACAGGAGCGTCAGAAACGTTTCAACTTCAGCACGACGATAGTGACCAGTCAACAATTACTGGTTAGTGAATGATACTGAGTTTCAACCATGTTCTGGGTAACTCATTAGAAGCAAATACAGTAAACGAACTTCCAGGTAATGCCGAGCCCATTAGCTGTCCAACGACGGACAGTCAGCTTCAGTCACTTAACCGACGTTTTCTCACCAAATCTATGGTTTGTTCTACTCACGCTGGCCATCTTTTTTGTTATGTTTCAATCGCCACTAGCCGCCGCATTGTTTATCGCCACGAACGATCGTCTGAAAGCATTCCGATGGTACGCTCATTGTAATTGTCAGAAATCATCGTCCAATGGAGGCCGGGGTTCGTTGTGGAATTTCCAAATTGATCAAATGTCCAACTCCACTTGTTTTAGGTTCGCTGGCGCAACGCACAGTGATCTTCATGACCGGGATCTTCACGCTGCACTCTTTCACATTATATCAGGGCTGTTTACTGGTGTCGATGACACGTCAGAGCCGATATGTGCCACTGGTTGGGAACCAACATTAGCTTTTCAATAGACAGCTTTTCCATATAAGCAATTGAAAGTAATTCACTATCAGGTTACCACTCTGGACGAAGTTGTGCACATGATCCGCCACCGGCAAGCCATCCTGAACCTTCGGGATCCCGAGTTTGAATTCACTAACGCCATTTACGTGGCGAATAAACTACCGGCACTTCGAGCCGCACTCGACATTAACCCACCCATCTTTCTGGACCCGGTGATTGAGGAAGAGGAGAAAAAGCTTGAAGAGATCGTTCAAAGAGAGTTGGTCATCACGAAAACGGATGAGTACTCCATCATTGACGAAATGACCACAACTGGATGTGAATTCGTACTGGTTCCGCTCAAGTACAGGTTTTACAAGTTAATTTCATTACATGATTTAAAGGTACATCAATTGAATTAAGCTTACAGCATGCCACTGGGATACCTCTTTGGACCGAGTGTTAATCAGTCAATTCTGGAATGTGTCGATAAAGCCATCAGCGAAAACCTAGAACAACTAACGGCTTTTATTGAACGATACCGCTTGGAACGCGTTCATAAATATGAAAACTGCAGGAATAATATGTATTTGGAACAGTCTGCTGCTCCGGGATCACCTATTGTATTAGTTGTATTATCAGGTATAGTATTACTGTTTGGTTTCGGCATAACTTTGAGTGTAGCCGCCTTTGCGTGGGAGACTGTAAAGGTCAGAGCACAGGCTTTAAGTGAATAGGAGATTTTATTATTGAGTTTTTGGTTATACGTTTTTGAGTACACATGGTGTTGACTATTTCATTCATTTTACATGATATTTATTACTTTGTTATCCGTATGTTGACGATTGCATGGTAATAGCTCATCGCGAATTTCTCATCAGCCTCTCTATTACAAAGTATTCATTTTTGAAAAATAAAGTTAATAGAGAACAGATGATAGGACTTTCGAATGCTGCATTATACGGTAGGATTGACTGTTTCAACTTTACATGCGGTTGTAAAAGGTAAGTCACTAATTGTGCATATGATTAGTCGTTTCTCAAAGTTGTCACGTGGACGTGACAGTCACGTGGATGTGAAATGACGTTAGCCTCCAATGTGGTATAACGATAACGAATGCAAGCACAATGTCTAGACAGTCAATCAGAGGCACTAGGTCACATTCAAATTCAAGTCTCTTCTAGTGCGTAGGGCTGCAGCCTCGGAAAATGGTGGTCCTAGGTTCGGAACCTTTGTGACACAGATCCTGCCATTGCCCCCGTCAGTTTATTCAACCTCTCTGGCCACAACGAAAACATAATTTTGAATGGTCTACTGTGCCCTGATGCCTTCAGTCACTGGCGGACGAGCTAAACCTCCAAAGGGAAGGGAATCTCGTCAAAGAGGGGGGAATCGGCAGTTTTAAGGCTATTTTACCTACATCTTAGGGACCAAATTATACTTTTCGAAAACGTCAAAGAGGGGGAATTCCAGGTTTCCCACCCCTTCTCATCCGCTAGTGGCTTTAGAAAACTATACGATAATACGAACGCATTGGCCGTCTGACTCGTGGATGCGATTGAGTGATCATCTAGATACAGGGCACATGTCACGGGCACCGTCATGGTGGAGGACTTGATTGACGTGCATTTGCTCGGCGTGGTGCGTCTGAAATCATTTTAACTAACAATTTAGTGTAAATAAATTCTCTTATGATAAATATAATTTCCGTTGATGAGACTTTCAAATTACAAACACTTATGGATTGTGACTGGAAATTTTAGGAGTAAAGTTATTTTCAGTTTACCAATATATCCGTAGTTTCGTGTCGGATTATCACAGCGTTTTTTTGGTTGATAATACTTTGTACTGGTGAAAATTTTCTAAAAAATAACACTGAAACATGCTAACGCATAGGGGTTGTGGCGAGCGGTCTTGCGCGGTGTGGTCTGCTTGCCACCTGTCTGTTGGGCTTTGAGTACAGGCCGGGGTGACGATACCGCTGAAGATAATCAGGTCAAGAAGATGACAACAAAACTTTATAGGGAAGGGTACTTGAAAATCAAATTTAGTAGTTTTTGGACCTGCAAAGAGGGGGTCAGGTCAAAATGACAACCAAAACTTTACAGAGACGGGTACTTGAAAACCAAGTTTTACTTTGCATGGCTGTCAAGAGGAGGACATGGGGAATTCCACTTACTAGTTCATTCCTCGTCCGCTAATCCAATGACATTGATGAAAAGTACACCAACGTAAGTCAATGGGCACATGTGCGCCGGCAATAACATTGACGGGTCGATTCAGCGGCAGCTCGGTGGCGGGCACGGAGTCTGCCACGGATCGCGGCAGTACGGCACGGGAGCGCGTGTCGTGAATGCAGATGTCGCCCGCACGACTGGCCGACACGAAAATATCTGCAATGTTGAAACGAGATTATGTAAACTAATTTACGTAAATTGCACACATGATGACGATCGATATCATGAAATAGAATACAGACAAGACATGAGGATTAACTGACTAGTCAACTAAACTCAACAACAACAACCACGACATAACCACCACCACGAGCACAATCACAATAACACCAACAACAACATCATTAACAACAACAACTAAAAAACCAACGTGAATCATTCGGTTGTACGTTTACTGACTTGACCGTGCCATCATGCAGGCCAAACTGCTGAACGACCTTCCCCGACTTCAGGTCGAACATTTTCAGTGTTTTATCGGCGGACGCGGTCACGACCTGATGGGAGTCGAGCCAGCACACATCGAAGATACTGGACGAGTGCACGGCGAATGCTGCAATTTAAAAAAAAAGTCTTTTTCGATAAAATAACTAAAAGTGACACAATAAAACGATAACCAACTACCACAGTTACGAAAACAACGAGCTTACACTTCTAGACCACTTCACAACTTCATTGACGTTTTCAGACCTACTTTTTTGTTACTTATCTTGAAAGCACGAGAACTGTTTACAAGTGGTGTGTTTTCAGCATTAGTGCTTCGTTTTATAATCATGATTTGAAAGCCCGGAAATGGATGGCGCATAGTACCGAATATTTGTCGTTTCCAGCTCTACTTCGTATATATTTTTTTCTATTTTTTAGGAAACATTTTAGTCGAATATCAGCTTCTGTATTGCAGTTTCAGGTTATTTTGACAGTAAATTTTCTGAATATCTGACCGAGAGAGTCAGTTATGAAAAACACTCTGACGATCGATCAACCCTACCCTCCCACCTTGACTTCGGTGTGGGGAAGCTGCCCATCATTTATGTACATGACTAACCACTAGTCGTCGGTTGTTGTCCATTACCGTCAATCTTGACCAGACTCAATCTGCCCACTTCATCACATAAACACAGCAGATCGTCCCGATCCCGACTGAATGCCGCCTGCATCAACACTTGATCGTGCTGTAAACGAAAGTTCATCTCTCCGAGTTTTCAATATTAAGCAAATTTTCAGAAACACACACACATACATTTTTTCATCTTCGGTTGCCAGCCTTAACGGCTACAGTAAAATAAAAAAATCCTAGTAAAACTATATAAACCTGCGCAATATAACTGGATGCCGTGTCGGTGATACGTTTGGTGGTGGCAGATGGCACCAGATTCTGATTACCGTAATCCCGATCACGATCAGAGCAGTGATGACGAGTCCACGGCATAATTATTGAATTGAATGTACACTTCACCTGAACATGTCGAGAAAAATGTATAATTTTTACATAATTTTATTTGAAAAATTTTTCAGAAACTTTTGTAAACTTGCTTTGATATGTCGAAAAAAAAGAAATTACAACAAAAAACTTAAATAGAACATGATACTGTAAAGTGTAAATACACGCTTTTTGCGTTGGAAGCACAACAGGCGATAACCAACGGAGTACACCGAATTCTGAATCAACCAAATTTCCTTGCACATCCATTTCATTGCACACGGTAAAAACATGAATCACTTAAAAACGCGATAAATGAAGTATTTTAACAACGGTTTGCAAAAATATTGGTAACAAGAAACTCAGATAAAACTTGATAACTAACCAATATTTAATATGATGTGAAATTTTTTCACATTCCACTCATTTATCACATGCCAATCCACATACCCCACGACCATTTTTGTGTTTATCAACTAACAAAACTTGGACACTCACAACATTTTACCACATGCAAAAGTCATAATAACAACCAACTGTAGCAATAGAAACTATGAATAAACTATAATCACTACTAGTCAGAAAAGTTATAATCAACAATCATCAATTCAGCATCATTGTAATGTGGAATTTCTCCACCCATTCATCACTTCCCAATCCACATGATCCCACGACCATTTCTGTGCCAGAATACCTGGATCACACGATTCCATCCAAAGTTCAGATGTGGTCAGATCGACTTGCAGACAGAGTTTCGTTCGAGGATGGTACATCTGGCTGGTAGCATTCAGGTAATGAAATACCTGGTTGCTGCGTTCCGTGTGTCTGAAACATTAGTAAAGTTGACGCCTTTTGTAATCATTTAATCAAGTTTGTAAAAATATCGTTTTCAGTTTCGGTGTCCGAAAATTTACCGTAAACCGTATTCATGCTCGAAAGTGGCCATTTTTCTCTTTTTCCTTCTTCTCTTATTTCGTGAAGAGTAAAGTTTTGGATAAATGTTTTCTCCACTTCAAAGTGTCGTAAGAAACCAAAATGTTAGGATTTTATCAGAGGATGAACAGCTGATAAAATTAAATTTTGCAAGAAAAGTTTGCTGCGATAGATGGCAGAAGATGCGCGAACAAAACAAAGTTGAGCATACAAATTAACTAACGCATCTTCAATCGACACATGATACCGACTGAGCAAAGATTAACACGGGTAACAAACAATGATCAGCATCAACCAACAACAACAACAACAACAACAGCAACAACAACAACAACAACAACAATTAAAGGAACAACAACACCACCAACACAACAACAATCATTACAGCAACCACAACAAAAACAACAACAACAACAACAACAACAACAATAAAAACAACAACAACAACAACCACACGAACCACGGCCATAATACGACATGTGAATGAGCTTTCGCCACGGAAGCATCAAAACATCGATGTCGTTCGCTCGTCTTCAAACTGATGTCTTCCACGTACGAGAGTCGGAAGTTCTGAGATGATTTATGGCCACAGGCAGCTGAAAAATATTAGGCATGAAAAACCGAGTAAACTGTATTGATGATTTTAGCAGGTCTGATGAGTTAGTAATTGATACCAGAAAAACCTATGTACCTGTTAGGGTGCTTTTGCTTTGTTGACCTCAGCTCAGTAAGGAAGAAGTCTTAGTCAAAAACAAACTTGAATGAAAAATAAATAAATTTAAGTAGTTGAACTGAATCACCCTGAATCTAAAAACTCTATCTGATGTTAAAAAGTTATTCCACCAAACCAACCGACACCAACCCGATCCCCCTTGTCCTTACCGTTGACATCGATGCAGATCGTGCTGTTAGCCAGCGACCTATAAATACACTCAGTTACAACATTAGTTGATAATTTTAATTGGTCTGAAGTCTCTAGTAAACAAGGTAATCATGCGACATGCTCGATTACAGTTCCAAGATTCACTGAATTCAATTTGAAAAGACTCTTGAAACATTAGATTAACAAATGGTTTTGGATTTAGATAGTGAAATTAGAATGTGATAAATCAACCTGATCAGGCCACTGGCTCCATCGGGTGGTTCGACTGGTGGATAGTAACGAAGCAGGTCGGGTGCCACCTGTAACAAAGTCGTTACATAACATAACAAAGGCGTACAATAACATAACATAACTGAAAAGTGGTTGGCCAAATAAATGGCCACTTTAGAAAAAAAACAATAAAAGTATTGAGTATTTGAAGCATATCTTAGTGAACTTGAATGAACCAACATTTTCCAGGTACCACTTGAAGGAATGGCATTTTAGGCGTTCGCGTACGGCCAACTGTTGAGTGAGATCACCTGAATTCAGTAGCATTGTGAAACACCAATAACAACAACAACAATACCAACAACCGCAACAGCCAACAGCAATAACAATAAACGATAACAACACCAACAATTACAACAGCAACAACAACAACAACAAAAACAACAGCAGCAAAAACAAACCGGCATCAATCTTCTCCATTTCTGGTTTACGCTGATAAAGATGTTCGGCGTATTCGTCCATCCAAACCTGAAAACATTTAAAATATGAAACGGTACCATGAGAAACAACGAAATAACCGACTGAATCAAGCAACAACCTAGAACAGAAAATCATGATTAGAAAAAACCAAAAAAATGGATAATAATACGAAATTAAATAAATGAATAAATATAACAAGATGCAAATCAATTCCAATAAATATTTTTTAATAAAAAGTTCTACAAACCATCGCCACTCGTTTGTAATTTCGCGACACGAAGTTGGTAGAGTTTTTCTTGTTCTTTTCGAACGGTTTACATCGGTAGATATGACCAACTCGGGAGCAGGGAGCGTCAATCATACGACCGTGACATTGCCAGATCTGTGAGTGAGTGAGTGAGTGAGTGAGTGGGTGAGTAAGTGAGTGGGTGAGTAAGTGAGTGAGTGAGCAAGTTAGTGAACGAGTGAGTGACTGAGTGAGTGACTGAATGACTGTGACAACATACGACCGTGACATTGCCAAATCTGTGAGTGAGTGAATGAGAGAGTTGGTATGAGAGAGAAATAGTGAATAAGTAGTTGACTGGATAAACGGCGCCGCGCTGTTACACACAAACACACATACTCTCCACTGATTCATTTACTCTTCACTGCACAGCTGACAGACCTGCTGACTAACTGAACGTCTGTCTGACAGACAGGCAGACTGAAACCAACCTTAAACTCAACCTCCACATCTCACTCAATCGCTCATCCAACCTTGAAGGACAGTTCGTACTGCTCGCCGCCCCATATCAGCAACCCCTCGTCATAACCACCCAGTTCCCAATACCATTTCTTGCTGATCGCAAAATACCCACCGGCCATCACCGGCGAATCGTAGGGCGCGGACGGATTGGGTCGGGGGCCGATCAACGGCAACATCCGATAGTTCAGCGCCCAGTTGAATGCACCGCGGGCGCCGTCGTTCTGAAAGTTGAAATGGTTCAACAACATCAACTACTACTACTAGGAACAACAATCATAACAGCAACAACATATATAACAATAATAACAACAACAACATTAAAGATAATAATGAAGTTAACAACGACAATAATAACAACAATATAAACAATAACATATACAATAATTCTTCAAAGAATAATATTTTAGGTTGTTGTTGTTGTGGTGGCCGTTGAAGCTTTGTCTCACATGCCCTCAGTCAGCTGGTCCGCGCGGGCGGGATCCGACCAGAGCAGGGTCGGATCGATGCCATTGCAGGTTAAGGCGTGAAGGGCTGTCTCGGGTTCGTTGTTGCATTTGCGACACCTGTCGTTTGTGCTGATGCCGATGCGATATTGGTATGCTGCCAGTGTGCTTCTGTAGCTTGAGCGTAGTTGAGCTAGTCGCACTCGCGCGGATCTCGTCAGACCACGCTCCAACTTATCGACATAGTCAGGCGGCTTGGGTGGGGGCCGGTTGAGGAGTTTGTTGTCCCCACAGTTGTTGATCGCCTGCTCTACATGTTTTTGGTGCAGGATTTTGACGATGGTTTTAGGATCTTCATCGTCGTCGTTGAGGTTGAAGCGCGACATACAGTCTTTATATGTTGTAGATAGAGTTCTGCGGATGTTGCGTTCGGGAGGGTCAGTTTTGACGTCATTGTTGTTTGGGTGACCCACAGTCTTTGCCATGGCTGCGAACTGTGTTGTTATCAGTTGGCAATGGCTCTTGATCGGGAGACAGCGGGTCTCATGTCGCAGGTGATTGGGGTCCGTCATCTTCACGCAGCCTGTGGCTGTTCTGAGTGCTTCATTTTGTCTTGCCTCGAGCTTTCCCCAGTTGGATTCAGCGATGAACGGGGACCATGCAGCTGCACCGTATTCCATTGATGAACGCAGGATAGTTTTGTAGAGTGTGATGATCTCTTCTTTGTGGAGACCATCACCTGCGGACGTTAAGGCCCTGATGGCGCTGTTTCTGGATTTGGCCATAGTGTTGATGTTGTTGACGTGGTGGTGAAAGTGAAGGCCGTGGTCGAAGGTGACGCCAAGGGTGCGAAGGGATTTGACAGTGGGTATGGTGGTGCCAGCCATGTTGATATTGAGGTCGATGTTGTATTCAGCACTGCAGGTTGATGTTAGGAAGGCAGAGCATTTGGCGGGAGAGGGTATCAGCTGTTTTGCTATGAAGTAGGTGTTGAGTGTTGCGAGATAGGGGTTGAGTAGTTGGTGGGCTGTTTTGGGGTCCCGGCCTGTTGTGTAGACGGTGATGTCGTCGGCATATGATGTAACATATACGCCAACGGGTGGGTTCGGGAGATCTGATGTGTATATGGCGAAGAGGAGTGGGGATAGGACTGCACCTTGTGGCACCCCACAGCGTGTGATTAGTGGGCCAGAGAGTCTGCCATCGAAATAGACACGCTGCTCGCGCTTGTTGACGAAGTTGCAGACCCAGCGCTTTATACGGTCGTCAAGATCCAGATTTAGAACATGGGTTCTAAGTGTGGTGGGATCTACCGTATCAAATGCAGACTTGAGGTCGATGGCGACTGTGACAGTTCTTTCTGGATTTTTGCGGTTTATGCCTTCAGCCATACGACGAACGATCTGTACAAGGGCAGTAGTGGTAGAGTGACCACTTCGGAAGCCATGTTGGTGAGGCGGCAGAGTGACTGAGTCTTTGATGTATGGTTGGAGAGTTCTTTCGAGAAGTTTGCTGATTGGGGATAGAAGAGAGATTGGGCGGTATGATGATCCGACACCGGGCAGTTTCCCCGGTTTGGGGACAGGGACGATGCGTGATGTCTGCCATGTGTGTGTGGAATGATGCCGGAGTTGATGGACATGTTGAAGAGTTCAGTGAGCTTGATGATGGCAGTTTCACCCAGATATTTGATGTGGATGTTTGCGACACCGTCTGGGCCGAGTGCTGGGGAGCGATTTAGGTGTTTTATCGCTTTCTTCACATCTTCTGCGTATATTAGTGGGGTACCGTCAGTCGAACACGCCTTGACTTTACGGTCGATGGTGCGTTTGTTGGGGTGAAGTGTTGGTGTGCAAGGGTTAGCAAACTGTTGGTTGAAGGCACGGGCAATTTTTGCGCTGTCTGTGATGTTGTTGCCTCCGAAGTTGATGGAGACGTTGGGAGAGACAGTTGCTTTACCAGTGATGGTACGGATGAATTTATATATGCGGCCAGTGCTGAGTTTGTTGTTGTTGTTGATGAACTCAAATTTCTTCTTGGCTTTGTATTTGACAATAGCGATGCGGATGTTTTCGGTTTGGGTGGCAATGTCTTCAGTCCCTGCGGTCTGGCTGGATTCATCTCTTTCTTTTATCATCTTACGGATATAGAGTGAAACTTAGTGGTTATTTTGGTGTCGCGCAACTGCTAGTAGAAAGGTGGTATGTATTAGATATATTTTGTTATTTATTGTAATAAAACCTCTGTCAACATTAAGTACAAATTATAGTTTCATTATACTTCATACATCAGCATTTATGCGAGTGAGAATATTGAGAATAAAGACATTTAGATTAAACTTCTACACTTCCACGAAAATACCATTAGACTATACGACACAATAGCCTAAACTCCCAAGATGGCCTTCAAACCTTTAGAACACAAATATAATATGCAATAACTACATAATAGAACATTTCCATTAATACGTCTGCTGGACTCTAGCCAGTCAGACACACACAATCTTCCTACATTCCTACACAACGCTACCGGTTGAACCGCGTATGCTAGAACACGCGCCCTGAAAGGCAACGCTCAACACGTAGCACACCGATCAACAATGAGCTCGCCAATTTTCCAGCGCGAAGCCCAAATACAGTAAGCACAGCAATCGATAGGCAAATTTCAAATATTGTTATATAAAAGCTGGTCCTGGGGCGAACATCACGTGACCAGTACTCAAATTCAAACATTCAGATAAACAGTAAATGCTCCATTTACTACTTCTCCCCTCCCTTCACGGAGCTTGGCCCGACCAGGATTGAGAAGTCGAAACTCACACAGAAAGGAAGTGCATTGGCCTTAACTTACAAAAAAACCTACGGCATGAAAAACTAGCCTACACATAGTGATCATAAAATACTCAAATCATAAGCAATAAATCAATTAGGCATCACGATCAAAAATATAGCATTACTCAAAATACGTAGAATAATCAATCACTGTAGAAATCAATGCATCAATATAGATATCCAATATAGACGTACGATATGAATACACAATCGAATACATTTAGAATACGTGCCAACTATGAAAACATCACAGCAAAAAACCTACCGTGGAAATATGCCATAAAAACTTGGCTCATTAAAATAATATAATACGCAATAACAGTTCGTGCAGACGTCATCTCAACAACGTCCAAATGAGCGTCAAAACAACGACGGTCATCCCGAACCTTAGTCACGCACAAAATTACTACATAAACAACTGCGTGACTACAAATTCCTGCCACAAAAACCTCAATCCATATAATCATCAACAATTCAACGTAGACGTGCCCAGCGCAAACAACGTTGCGACCTGCGACAGGCATGACTTCTTCCTCCCATCCACACCAGTGGTCTCCTATCGGTCACACACACATCAAAACACGCGACACCATAACATAAACTTCATCAACATGCGCGACCACTGAATCATCACAGCTGGGTGCGACCATATCATCATCAAAACACAATCATCACAAACACATAATCTTCAAACCCAAATCACACAACGAACTTCGACTGGTCACAATTTCTCACAAATACACCATTCCACCCAGCACAAAAAAATATCTCAAGAACCGGTGGTTCATCCATAAAACTCACGTCCAATCACTTTTACTCACACACGCACACATCCATGCTGGATTTTGCTGCCAACAAAACAACACATTAGAACATGACTTGACATAGGCACCCACATAGTCAAATACATCATCTCAAAAAAATTCAGCATGAGCCTCTTTAAACATTTACGCAAACATACACGAGCACATACACGACCAAACTGAACATCCAAATGTGCCACACACAAGTACGCTTTATTACCGAAACTTTTACATTGAAAACACCAGATTTATGAAGCATCGCACATGAGTGGTTGTCGTTGACCAGACACTGGTTATCGTTTTTTTACGATGGCTATCGCAGACATCAAACTAAACGACATAACGTGCTTTAATAGCTACGTTTAGTAAAAATAGGCCGATCATAAAGAAATTGCCTCACATTACAAGAAAATTCACTATCAAAGTCCTCTTCTCGGACAATCTCGGCGGCGACATCATCAAACTTTATACGTGAATTACGGTCAGAACAATCCACCTTTTTAGATAAAGCTACACACACGCTATGAAACCAGTATATTAATCATTTGAATAGCCAACTGATGCTTCCTCTATAAAATTAAATAAGCATACTTGAAAATTCACTTCTAGCGGCTCCGAACAGTGAATCAAGTGAACTACTTTAACATAAACAGGCTCATGATTAACGGTTAGACTGTTAAACACGCTACGAAACCAAGAAAACTCAAGATCTCAAGTAGCGTCACACGAACCCTCGAAACAGTAGTTGCACAGGCCCATGTATTACACCACTTGCCTATGAACAATCAAAAATTGCACACTACAATTATAGGCCCCATGAGTTTTCTCACTTGCCTTAAAAACGTGCACCAGACAGGCCAGAATAAACATTACAAAGTTTATACCAACATACATGGCCTAAACGCGTATTACTATGAATCTGTTTCGGCTCCTGACACGTAAGGTGTGATATTTGTAGAGTTTGAGCTCCCAAATAACCCACTAGTGATCAGCCTGACAGTAATTTAAAATATTACGCGTGGCACAAAAAATATAATTTTCTAAACTGTCTAAGTGATGGTACTTTATATTCATATATCCGGGTATCCGGCCTGGGTTTCAGGTCTAACACCTTCACCACTTGCCTCCGGTTGTTGACACGGGTGACGTCCCGGCTCCACCTCCGGTGTTTAAGACACCATCCGGTATTGCCTGCCACCGACACACAAAGCGCGTACGGACCTGGGATAGCGAAGCCGAAACTTCACCATCCACCTGTCCACGCCTACTCATTATGCAGTTTACCAGCCTGGGGCTGAAACCCACTTGCCACTGCTGTAGAAAAGGACACTCAAAGCCCGGGTTTCATCGGGCAATGGGCCCTCAACCTTTTGCTTGTCCATCCAAATTCACTAATGGGTAGTGATTGCTCATATTTGCTGTTGTGATCCGCCACCGAAACTCCAGATAAAAAATAGTACCCTCGACCGTCGATTTACTAAACTCAAATAATACACATCAATAATCAACAATTTTACCAAAATTTGTGCATAGCGGCTGGACCGTTCATCTGACTGTGAAAGCTGCCATCCGCCCTTCAATTGCACACGGGTGTCCACGGATCGACTGTTAAATATTGCTCGATCGCTTCAACGGCCGCGTCATTTTCACCAAGGCAAGGATATTATATTTCAGTTCGGCCCGACGCGTACCTGATATGAATTAACCCGCAGAAGCACAAAAAAAAATTCTCACAAAATTCTCAAACAATAAATTATAGCTTAAAATCGACAGATGGTGGTTTTAAAGACAGGAGCGCCAGTGAAACTTAGTGGTATTTTTTGGTGTCGCGCAACTGCTAGTAGAAAGGTGGTATGTATTAGATATATTTTGTTATTTATTGTAATAAAACCTCTGTCAACATTAAGTACAAATTATAGTTTCATTATACTTCATACATCAGCATTTATGCGAGTGAGAATATTGAGAATAAAGACATTTAGATTAAACTTCTACACTTCCACGAAAATACCATTAGACTATACGACACAATAGCCTAAACTCCCAAGATGGCCTTCAAACCTTTAGAACACAAATATAATATGCAATAACTACATAATAGAACATTTCCATTAATACGTCTGCTGGACTCTAGCCAGTCAGACACACACAATCTTCCTACATTCCTACACAACGCTACCGGTTGAACCGCGTATGCTAGAACACGCGCCCTGAAAGGCAACGCTCAACACGTAGCACACCGATCAACAATGAGCTCGCCAATTTTCCAGCGCGAAGCCCAAATACAGTAAGCACAGCAATCGATAGGCAAATTTCAAATATTGTTATATAAAAGCTGGTCCTGGGGCGAACATCACGTGACCAGTACTCAAATTCAAACATTCAGATAAACAGTAAATGCTCCATTTACTACTATAGGATGGCAGGGCAGGGGTTTGCTTCCTGTGCCTCCCCGTAGGGATGTGCTTGCTGCTAGCTTTGACGATTATTTTGCGGAGGGTACGCTCGTCTAGTCGAATGTTACCGGACCAGACAGAGCGTATGATCTTCTTGTCCACCTCCTCCGCAAAACCAGTCCAGTCTGCCAGTTTGAAGTTCGGGATTGACTTCCTTGTTGTAGTGTTGCCTTCTGGGACTGAGAGGTTGTCGATGTTGATGATGATGGGCTGATGGTCAGAGATGTTGGATGGGGAGACCTTCCAGCTTGTTGATAGGGCCAGGTGAGGGGTGGTGAAGGTTATGTCTGGTGAACTGTTTCTTGTGTTGGACTGTGGTGCAACTCTGGTGATGGTGCCGTCGTTGATACATGACAGCTCCATGTCTTCAGCCCACTCTGCCACTTTTTTGGCTCGACTGTCTTCTTCTATGGTGTCATCCCATAGGGGGCTGTGCGCATTGAAATCACCGCCGATGATCGTTGGGTGTTTGCTGATGAGATTTTTGAGGGGGGTCAGGTCTGATGGTTGGGAATTTGGTGGACAGTAGATGTTGATGATGTTTAGGGTGTGATGTTTTAGATGGATGAGAGCCTGCTGATATTCGATGGTTGGGGTAGTTTTTGATGAGCCCATGGTGTGACGCAGTTCGTCACGGATCGCAATGGCAAGGCCACCACCGCTGTGGTCGCGATCTTGACGGTAGATGGTGTAGCCACGGGGGGAAAAGATGGTGTTCGCTGCTGCTTTGGTCTCTTGGAAAAGGGCCACATCAGCATTATGATTATGCATGAGTGACTCCAGTTCGGGACCCTTTTTGGAGATGCCATTGATGTTAAGTTGTATGATTGATAGTGGGCGGTCTTGTTCGGTAGACTTGGCGTTGGTGTTACTGGTTCGACTGCTCACGAGGCAGGGGCCGCATGTGCGCTTTGAGAGATGGTTTCTGGTGCGTTGATTGGATGGTACTTGGTCGCAGGTGGCATGGACCCATTTGTTGCAGGTGTAGCATTGGAATGAGACGTAGCGATAGTCGCAGTTTCGCCCGCAGATTGTACATGGCCACATTGGGCCTGGGTTGGATTCGATGCCTGCTTGGAGTAGTAGTGCCCGGATGATGTTGCGCGGAGTCCAGTTACGGGCATATGGACTCCTTCGGAAAAACCCAGGTGTTTCGGGCGTGAGACGTAGCTTCGCGGGATAGGGTAATGTGCTGCTTGGCCTCCGGCGTGGAGGGCGTCTTCCCGACGTGGACGGGACCACAACGAAGACCTAAGGGAATATTTTAGGTCTTCGCGCACGACCCACTGTTGAGTGAGATCCCCTGAATTCAGTGGCATCATGAAACAAAACATGTCAACAACAACAACATCAACATCATCAACATAACAATAACAACAACAACGACAACATCAACAACAACAACAACAACAACCACAACAACAACCACAACAACAACAACAACAACAGCAACGACATCATCATCAACAACAACAACAACAACAACAACAACAACAACAACAACAACAGCAGCAGCAGCAGCAGCAACAACAACAACAACAACAACAACAACAACAACAACAACAACAACCTGATGTTGAATGTCAAACGTATCGCACTTGATGATATCAATCAACGGACACACGACCGTCTTATAATCCATTACGATCGGATCAAGTAGAGGCGGCAGCCAGTTGTACCCGGGTTCACTGTGACTGTCGAGGAAGACCGGAAAATTATCAAGTTGAGAAATATATAGAAATAAAACGGTACGTCAACAAGCACCTAAAAATTAATAAAATAAACAAACAATAAAAAATGGCATTATTCAGACAACAGCAACAAACAACAATAACGGCATAAACAACGATAATAGCAGAAACAACTAACCAAACAACAACAACAACAACAACAACAACAACAACAACAGCAACAACAACCACCACCACAACAACAACAAACAACACCACCACCACAACAACAACAACAACAATCACCACCACAACAACAACAAACAACAAAAACAACAACAACAACAATTACCAGCACTACCACAACAACAACAACAACAACATTAACAACAACCACCACTACAACAACAACAACAACAACAACAACAACAACAACAACAACAACAACACTCACCATCACTTCGCCACGAGCGGCACGCGCGCCCGACTGTTTGGCCCGAATCAGTCCTTCTTTGGTCGGATGGCGTATAATTTTCACCAATTCATCCAGAGCATACTCCTTGATATGATCCTCTAATGGTTTCTTCAAGTCCTCAAACGTACTGCCATCATCAACAACGATCACCTCAACTAATAGCTCGTAGGGAGACCGACTGAGTGTCGAGTGGATGGTGCGTAGCAGCGTGTGCAGGTGCAGAATAGGTGATTATCATTATCATTTTCATCATTATGATCATAAAAATCATCAGCGTCTTCGTCATTATCATCAACAACAACAACAACAATAATAATAACAATAACAACAAAAACAACGACAACAATAACAACAACAACAAAATAACAACAGCCACAATGAAAACAGCAACAACAACAGAAACAAACAGAGCCTCAACCACTAATATCATCTAGTCAAAAAGTCTCGAGCACCGAACCTCGAGCTCGATAGACACAAATTCTAACCGCCTGACCAAACAAGCAGTAAACCAACCTCGTTGTACATGGGTATAATCACCGACACGTTGGGCAGTTGATCAAAGTACAATTGAAAATTACAATCCAGATGTCGAATGTCATGGATGGCGCGATCCAACGAGATTAGAGACGAAACGTATGCGTTGAAGCCATGTGGTCTGAATGGGACATCATCATCATGAGCAAAAGCAACAACAAATACAACAACAACAACAACAACAACAACAACAACAAACAACAACAACAACAACTTTATCATCATCATCATCAACAACAACTTGACCATGAAACTAGTATCAATAACGAAACAACGGACGGTGGTGACTGCAATACAGTCGGTCTTTTTTGTTTACAAGGGAACGGCAACCAGGAAAGGTTTTCCAATCCGCAAAAACATGGAGCGCATGCCAATTCAACTAAACCGCCCGTGATTAATCGTTTTGTAACTTCACATTCAGATTGGATATTCAGAAAAACTAACTTGAAAAAAAAACTAAGAAAACCCAACCGATGCATTTCTAGCGACTTATTTCTGGTGGCTTCATCATCAGGCAATTGCACGGGCACACAATTCTCACCGATACCTTTCCGTCGGGCCTGCGCTCGCATATAAGGACGATCGTGCCAGTCCGTTTTCGGTCGATTCTGGTACGCGATGAACGGGTTATTAGCAGGTTCAGATGTCTGCAAAATGAGAAAAAGATTCACTGGAAGTTATCGCTGAAACCAACAAGGCACAAACTTGGTATATCAAAATGGTGTTTAGAAAGTTGTCAGAAAAGTTGAAGAAGCAGACGGGTAATGACCGGAATCCCAAAGCAACACGTCAGGGTACTGTGTCTCCAGCTAAGTTGCAAACCAGCAACACCAGAAATTACATTCGGAAATGCGTAATAAAATTCCTCTAACCGTTATTTTGTTATTATCCCTTTTATTAGACGTAGTTTCTACGGTTGCATCTGGTTCGGATTCAGTGGTTGTCGTCGCAATGGTGGTGGACTTGGGCAAGAGACTGCCAGTCGCTGGCGGTAATCTTCTGCGATGTCGAGGGAACGAAGGCTGAAAAAAACAATACATTCAAGGTGGAACCAAACCTAAATCTGTGCAACACCGATGTATTCCAAATCTAAGAAAGAAGCTGTATTCCTAATTAACTCGTATAATTAGGTACTTAGAGGCTTTGTCCTTACCGCCAGAGAAGCTAACGAAAATTACAGCTAAGGGATAGTCTTGAAAAATTGTATACCGAGAAAAATGGCGCGGAATTCAAATTCAAACTTAGTCGCCTAATTACACGACGAACGAACCTGCGTATCATCAGGTAGGAAGAATGGTATAAACATGAACATCATGGCGCCGACGACCAAACCTAGTCGAGCCAGCACCAATGTAGTACCACGATGATTTAGTCGCATCTGAAACATTACGTTCATCTTATAGAATTTAAATTGGTTAAATAATAAAGAATATGAAATTTACAATACTGAAACAACAAAAATCAGAAATCTTGATTCACCTCATTAACGTAGTGTTTTTACTGAAATTATTATCAAATATTATAATGTAACATCTTTCCAGGTGTAAGTTATTGAGATACGTTCCAGTTTAGTACCACCAGCACAGCAGCTAATAGTTACAATCTTATCCTATCATTTTATTTTTATTTACTGATTGCTACTCAATATTATCACATAATTCAGCTCGAAAACAAACTTTCGAGCCACATATACATGGCTTATAGTTTCACACCTACTTCTCATTGTACGTTCCCGACACCTGTACAAATAAATATAACACCAACATAAATTTTTTTATTCATACCACCAACCTTTAAGCTCATATATCGTTAACGCCACCATCATGATTTCTCTCACGATTAAAGAATGTATATCTCTGAAATTCACCACAATATTGAAAAAAATTCTCGTTTCGCCTTCAAGTCAATCAAAATATTCACAGCTGCAACTGAGTCAAAACAGAAAACACCCAACCATCAGCAAAATAACTTAACTCTTCTTCTTTATTTCAGTTTCATACAGACATTAATAAAACCTTAATGATCCGAAAAATATCAAGATTCCATAGAAGAAATTTTTGGTGCACAACGATAACCAATCACAACGGTAAGATCGTCTAATCCGAGTAAGAAAAACGCAGCGCAACCTCGCGGCAGAGTGAGTGAATGAGTAGAGAAAACAAAATGAGAGAGAGGCGAGTATAAATAGATAATCATATGCAGATACTTTTGAATGGTTGAATTTCAGACAATAGACACTTAATAATGTGAGGTGTGTTATTAATGGAAGGAAATAAATACAATTTCATCGGCGATAGTAGCAACTCGAAAGTATGATTGAACACCAAAAAAGGAAAACGACAACCAATGAGAATGTTGAACGCTGATAGAACGGGGAATCAAACTAGGTTACTTAGGAATCTCCAATATCATCTTTTCCCCTTAGCAACCTGACCTTGAAGAAACTTCGTCGATCAACATTAACATAGATGCCATAAAGATTTTTCAAATCAGTTCACCGAAAAAAACGAAACAACAGGTGGAGTGGAATGAATGGCTCGTGAGTCGTGAGAAACATCAACAGTATAAATACTGAGATAAATATTTTCCGTTTCGCACACAAATAAGTTAACCAATCACAGCATTTACAAGGTACATACATGTACGAAATAAGAAAACGACAGAAGAATATCACTAAAATGATAAAACCAAAAGCGGAATTCCATGAACACAGAAACAAAAATTCACTTTTTCATTCAAAGAATTTCGCTTCTAGCAAAATGTATGGCAAATGTGAACAGCGGAGACAAGAAGAGAATATGACAGAAACCACGACTAAGCTTATAACAGAACCAATAAAAATTTGTGAAATAATTTCTTCGTTTAATCTTGATTTTTTACTGTAGTCAAAATGAAATTTTATTATTGGCACTCGTAAACCACAGAATATGGAAAGCTAAACAAATTATATTCTATTATATGTGTGTACTCTTCGTTAATAGAATAGCAGTTAACAGCCACAAAAAAATATTGCCGTTCTTCTGTAGATGAAGATAATAATGAAGATTTCAACAGTTACACTTGAAATTTTGTTATTTCACAGAACATTACTTTATTATACACAACGAAACGTGTGAGAAAGCCGACCCGAAATCAAGGTAACAACACGATGAGAAACAAAACACAGTTAACGACTCATCAATTATGAGAAATACATAATATTGATCGATTGCGTAATTTTTTTGTGAAATGGCTGTACTTTTTGACAATTCCAACAACAACAAATACGTGTGTTAACACCGAAACATGAAATGATCTCCTACGCGGAGAATAAGATCAGAACAGAACATTATATAAGGCACTTTATATCCCACAGCATTGACAGACAAGGATACAATGAAAATAATAGTCGATTTCGGAATAAAAAAATTCCAGCCAAAGATATAAAAAGACAATTAAAACACTTAATGTACTTCGATGAGCAATACAGATAATCATCTTGGTTTGATAAAAATAAACCACTCAGAGGCGGAATCAATCCCAGAGCAACCAAGCTGCGTTTTGTAGACTTTTCTCCTCTACATCCTTCTCAATTGATTACGGAACTAAATTGAAATGTACGCCATTGTCTGTCACTCAGTAAAAAAGTATTTTCACATCAATATATCTGAATTGATTGAGATGCTGATATAAAAAATAAGTGAGGACAGCTGATAGGAAAAAAATAGATCGATATTTTAGAAAAATCTTCAAAAAGTCATTCCGAAATGTGGCGCATTTCCATTCAATCTGCTAATCAATTGGGACGATATTCTGTATATAAAAACCGGTCCACCCGCCCACTGGCGGACGAGCTAATCCTCCGAAGGGAGGGGAAGTTTGTCAAAGAGGAAAAAAACTGAGTTTTCAGGCCATTTTACCTACTCCTTGAGGAACAAACTCTACTTTTGAAATCGCCAAAGAGGGGGGAATTCCACTTCCCCACTTCTCGTCCGCCAGTGCACCCGTCCCAACTAATCGCCCTTCCATCCCTCTTCGTTCTTCCATCCGCCAATGATGTCCCAGTTGACATTCTCCCAGTCCCACTTCTGCGTAATCTTGGTCGGATCGCATGGATTCATGAAGATCTCATTCGTGGCCAGATCCACCTCGATACACTGATGACTGACCGGGTGGAACAGTTGAAGGGTGGTCTTGCGGTACTTGAACCACTGGTTGCCCTTGTTGCCGTGGCTGAAAATAAAAAATTTGTAATACTTTAAACAAGGTACAGGTGCGAGGCGTAATATCGCACTCGTGCGTGCAACGGATGTGATGGTACATGGGTCAGGGTTTGGAACAGTGGAAAACGGGCCGTAATTATGATGAAATTAGGTTACATGTTAATGGTGAATAAGGTAAAATATGTGCAGTGCAGGGATTGCATTGATGTAAACATAAAAAACACGAAGTTCATTTTTCGTCTTCATAGAGCAATGACACATAAATGAACGAAAAAAACGAAGGCCAGTGGTGATTGGGATATATTTAATTTAGGAATGTATTAGCCCAAACGAATCTCAGAGTCCATCACGGAGCAGGGCAAAGAACTTTCAAATTGCAACGGCAGGGTAGCCAGTACAGGAATCAGAAGTCAGCGATTGAGTGAAACGGGGAACGTGAAATTATAAGTACTACTGCCAAGAAAACTAACATTGACTTTTGGTTGCTAAAATTGAGAGCACATACATAACAAAAAATACAACATGGAACACACAGAGACTACTACTAGTAAATCGGGTAAGAAACCAGTTTCAGCATGGTACAGGTTGGCTTTTAGCGAAAACTGAGAAGCAAACTACACAAAGGACTATCGGTACATTGTACATTAGTGCACACACATCACACAGACATAACGCAACAAGAAAATGCAAAAACACATAAAAACACACACACAAGCTGCAATGTCTTACACAATCATCGAATAAAAAACATTGATCAGATCAGAAAGCAATCAATCAAAATATGACTCATAAATAATTCTCAGCGGCTCAGCCTTTTCATAACTTTCTTCCAAATTTCAAAAGATTGACAGCAGTAACGGGCAAAAATTTATTACGTTACAACGACAACCAACCATGGAAAAATGAGAATTGGATTCCTCAATTTGCTGGTGCTCACATCATAGCACATTGTTCGCTCCGGTAGTCGGATGTCCTGCCAGAAGCTAAACCGCATTTTCTGCTCGCCCGTACCACATTGATCTGTAACGGAGATTGTTGAAAGAAAAGCCTGTCATTTCAATTGTAACTTTTTTGCACACGTTTTTCAAGCGCACTTTTTACGCTTTTTACTGGGATTTCATTACGGAACCAATGGATACACTGACTGATACAATACCACATCATAATGGCGTTTTCATAGTGGCCAGAAAGATAAATGAACCGACAGGCCATGGCTGAAACCCGACAACGACGCTTCAGGGTCTGTGTCTAAAGTCAGGTTTCGAACCTGGACCATCAGTTTTCGAAGCTGGCGCCCTACGCACTCGACTAGACCGGCGAATTAACATTAACAAGAATCTTGAGTAAAACTTCCAAAAGAACGAACCGACGCCGAATTTCTCGTCTTTGCCCTTGAACTTGGTGTCAATACATTTGTTGGGGTCGGCCTTGGACTTGATCATGCCCAGTGCACCATCCGGTGGCTCGATCGCCGGGTAGTATTTATCCTGAAAAAAACATTTATTTAATTTAAATTTTCAAACTTCTAGTTCTCTTCAAGTTCATCGAAATAAAACAATGGCAATGAAAAATTCCGAGTACTTAGAATAGATATTATTATTAAATCAAAACAGGATTTAGAAAAATCATGCAAAACCACTGCAGAAAATCATTTCATAATCCAACTTAAAACTCTAATTACCTGATCGAAAGCGACCTCTTCCATGAACCACTTGAAGGACTTGCACTGATGCTTTTCGCGAACAGCCAACTGTTTGGTGAGATCTCCTGAAAATTAAAGCAATCAGAGTGATTATCAAACGTTAAACAAATAAAAAAAACTCAAAAAATAAAATAAAAAGTAAACGATAAACTCTCACCTGGATCTGTTTTCGGCAATAACGGTCGGCGTTTGTACAAATGCTCGGCGTATTCGTCCATCCACACCTGGAAATACCAAACCAATTTTATTATTAACAGAACAAAAACTTGCTTTCGGATTTTCAAATATCGGTCATTCCACCAATAAAAAACGCCACTAAAGAAGAGAAGGATTCTCTCTTAATTTCAGTCATTTAACCAATAAAGATTCAAAAAAAAATTCGTTGAAATTCGTATTCTTTCATTCAACAATGCCAATAAAAAGTTCTAACATGAATAAATAAAATTTACCTGAGCCACACGTCGATAATTTCGGCTGATGAAATCGCCGACATTGGGATTCGGGAACGGCACGTATTTACATCGGTAGATATGACCGACTCGGGAACAGGGAGCATCGATCATACGACCGTGGCATTGCCAGACCTGTGGGAAAGACAATTTAATAAATCACTTTATCATCTACTCACTCATTCACTCACTGACTCTCGCAGTCACTCACTCACTCAGTCACTCACCCACTCACTCAACCACTCACTCACATTCCACTCACTCACATTCACTAACTGACTCACTGACTCACTGACTCACTCTCGCACTCACTCACTCACTCACTCACTCACTCACTCACTCACTCACTCACTCACTCACTCACTCACTCATTCACTCACTTACTCACTCACTTACCTCTCGTCACACTCTCCCAACCTTGAACGACAGCTCGTACTGTTCGCCACCCCAGATGTCGAGACCCTCGTCGTAACCGCCTAGCTCCCAAAACCACTTTCGGCTGATGGCAAAGTATCCGCCGGCCATAACCGGAGAATCGAAAGGTTCGGACGGATCGGGTCGGTTGCCGATCAACGGCAGTCGTTTGTAGTTGAACTCCCAGTCGAACGAACCACGCGCGCCCTCGTCCTGTGAGTGAGTGAGTGAGTGAGTGAGTGGGTGAGTGAGTTAAGTGAAAGGTTGATGCAAGACTGCAAGAGTGAGTGAAGAGTTGGTAGGTTTGAGCGTGAAATAATACACAAGTAGTGAAATGATGAGTTATTAAAAAGTAAGTGAGCGGGGAACAAAGAAAACTAGTTTGTTAGAGGAGAGAATTAGTGAGTAGATTATGAGCGTCAACCTGTGGTTTATACTCAAAGTTGTCGCAGTCCACCACATCAACAAACGGGCAGACCACAGTCTTGTAGTCCAACGCGATCGGCTCGAGCAGTGGCGGCAGCCAGTTGTAGTTGGCCTCGCTGTGGCTGTCGAGGAACACCTGCAATCAAACATCGCCGAGTTACCGGAAGACAGTGTCTGGTTTCTTCAACTTTACTTATAAATAAAGATTCTAGAAACATTTCTCGGTATGAATGTAATCTCATAGTTCAATCGCCCTATGTCATGTTAAACCACAACACAATAAAACAACACCTACAACAACCACAACTATCACCACCAACACCACAACAACAACAACAACAACACCAACCATTACATCAGCCGTAGCCGCCTGTGCCCCAATCTGTCGTGCCCGAATCAGTCCCTCTCGCTTGGTGGTTCGGACGATTTTCACAATATCATCGATTTTATGCTCCTTCAGATAATCCTCCAATGGTTTCTTCAAAAAATCTTTAGTACCGAAGTCATCCACCACGATAATCTCCCGTAGAACCTCCTTGGGTGATCGATTCAGAATCGAGTAGATCGATCGGAGCAGAGTGGTGTTGTGCTGAAAAAGTTAAATGGTGACAATTATGGTGTTGCCTAATGCGAATCTGCAACAAAATTTATTTGAGTTAACTTTTTTACTCTAGGTGGGATGATAATTTGGTCAGCAAACGTGTGAAGGACACTTAGATTTAACCAAAAGTTATGATAATTGAAAATTTCCAATCATAAAGTCAAAAAATCCGCAAAGAAAAATACAATTTTTTAAAATTCCCACGTAAAAAAATTCTATCCGAATTCTTAAGTGAAATATTTCACCCGATTTAATATTAGCTGTCATATACGCTATAAAAGTAACAGACCTCATTATGCGACGGGAAAATTACAGCCACCGTAGGCAGTTTATCGATGTAAGTCTTTTTACGACAATTCGGGTGTCTGACATCCTTCACCGAACGTTCGACCGAGATCAGATCCGATGCCATTGCGTCGAAACCATTGACCCTGAAAACAAAAAAAACTTAAAATGTAAACGGGGAATTTTTTTAAACGAAACCCTGGTTTCTCATTACTCGGTACCGGTTTCGAAAACTGGTGGTCCTAAGTTCGAAACCTGACTTGAGACAAAGAACCTGACGCGTTGCTCTGGGGTTTCTGCCACTCAGTTTATTCAACCTCTCTGACTACTACGACAACATCTTTCTGATATGGGATTAGTGTGCCTTATGGCTTCAGTTGATGAAGAAGTCCAAAAAATCAACTAGCCAACGAACCTGTACAACGCATCCTGTTTTTTCTTGGTTTCCTCATCATCCGGCAACTTGACGGGCTGTCCACCCTCGCCGACACCCTTCCTCTTGGCATCCGTCTCCATCTCCTTATAGTCATGCCAGTCTTTCTTCGGTCGACCGCGGTACTCCGCCGACGGGTCGTCTAGTTTCTATAATTAGAAAACTAATATTATACAATAATAGAAAAACTATGAAAAACTAAACGGCCTAAATCAGCTGCAGGAGCACTCACTCATACACACAACACCCCTAACGTTTGATAAGGAAATACATGTTTGCTTTTTTTAATGAAAACCACATTTGCATTTTTCAGATTCAGACAGTTAATGTGAGACGTGAGTGGTTCCACACTGCCAGGTATCTGATGAAATCTAACTTAATGTAAATAAACAAATTATTAAAACGACAACCAACGGTGACATCGACGTACGGTCGCAAGTTTACCTCCTGACGAATCTGGTCGGCCTTGGAACCCGAACCAACGACGTCCGCGCGTTTCGCTCGCGATGACGAAGAAGACTACAATGTTAAACAAAAAATTAGTGGAGTGGAAAAACAATTTTTGAATCTTAGTATGTAAAACTTCTTCCCTCAACTTAGCCAGAAATACTGACCTCTCCGACAACCAATCGAGAAAAACGTACTAATGTGTTTGTGTGGGAACATAAGTATGTGCTTGGGGAATCACAGAATTTTACTTGCTGGGAAAACCGTTAACAATAAGCATTGTTTTCATAAGCGAAATGCGAAAACGAAAGCAAATGATTCGTACCGGTTAATAGGTTTATAGGTGCGCTACGCCTCGCACCTGTACCTTAATATAGACCAACCCCGGATGGTGTGCCACCAAAGAACATGGGCCCAAGTACCATGATGCAGAAGAGTACCAGACCCACTTGGGCCACTCGTAGACCACGACCACGACGCAGCCATCGTGGGACGAGCGCCATCTGATATTTATAATAAAACGTTGTATTATATATACTAATACATAAATTATTTTGATCAACGCAATCATAATGAATTGCATTTACATTGACTTTTGATATTGAAATACATTTTTTTGAACCATGAAAAAATTACAGGAAGTAGTTACACTGATTTTTGATTTTAAAATATTTTTTATGAAACACGTTGGGATTTTCACCGAAAATATGCTGATGAACTGGAATTTCAACAATTGACAAAAAAATCGGAAATCAGGCTCACTTACGTCACAGGTATTTCATCGTTTTGGTGTCAAAAGCTCAGAAAAACTCTACATATTGAACATGAAGAAAACTGTTCAAAGCAACACTATAATCAAAATCACAAGAATGAGAAGCAACCGTATAATCAAACGAAAAATAGAAAAGATATGTAACGGCATGTATAACCGACCTGGCTATGAGAAAAATCAGCAACCGAAAGCAACATGGTATATTGGAATTTTATTTCCTTTGTATCACCATCACAATAAATTAAACATCGTTTTTACTGTTACGGTACGCAAGAAGCGAAGGAGAGCACAATAACTTACACATAATACACCAGCAAATAGTAGAATTCGCAATTTATGCGACAAATTCACATTTTTAGTACCAATAAATAGGAAATTATTCCACGAAAAGTACTCGCAAAGCAAGTGATTAAATTTGTTCTCAGTAATGAAATGTTCCATAACCCTATAATCTCGGCGATCGATGGGAATCTTGAACAGCATAAGAACATATAAATAGAATCAGCACTAACTGGCAACAGAAACAGTTCAACACATTTTATATAAAGAATGGATTTCGGTACGCTGTTTATACGAGCTCTGCAACTGCATGTTCGGAACTGTTTGCTTCATAGTTTATTAGGATGAGTCTCATGGATAACCAAGCGTAGCTCAGGCGTTCTGGCTAACTGAGGTAATTCAACATTATGTAAATGTAACGCAGAAACAACGAACTAAATAAATAAAAACTCACCCAAAATGCACGATTCATTTTGAAATAGAACAATAAAAAAGAACAAAATGAAGCCCGGGTAAAATCACAGTGGAATGAACGTCATCGGTGCCTAGAACAAACAAATAACAGGAAAAAGTAACGGGAAATCGCTTCAAATTCGCGGCGGTCTTTTCGGCAAGCACATATTGTAGAAGGTGTCGACACGCCAGAATGACGGCTGCTTCCAACCGCACCAGCCCTGCAGTGAATTTTTTTATGAAACATCATTATTTAATGAAAATTATCATACTTCGCAGAAAATGATATATTTGTGCAATGCAGATGTAAACTGAGAGTTAGCTTGTTGAAAATTTCAATCCGGATATGAAAAGTGATCCGATATTGTAATTTATACTGATCCGACACTGTTACATTAAATTGGTATCATGTTTGTTTCTTTGATTATACAACACCCAAAATATGTGAAGCGTCAACATTATATGAAAAAGTCAAAATTATATGAAAAAACTCAAAATAGGGATTAAATTTAATTTTTTTCTACTTTGTACCAACATTCTTGACAATGGTCTTAATATCGTCAATCGGATCGGTATAATGTGGATCCAAAATCAACCATTGCACATCGCCCGTGTTCTCGTTGAAGTCGACACCCAGGATCGTGTGCGCCAGGACACCACCACCTAAAACAAAAAATAATACTGAAAAAAATTAACAACAACAACAGTATTAACAACATTCGACAGCAATTACAACAACAATAACAACAATAACGATTAACGAAAATAAAAACAACAACAAATCCCTGAACAACAAACCACTACGAGATCAAACAGAAGTAAAAAACGTTGTTCAAAATACTATTTCATTGTTTACGAGGTGAGCACCTTGACAACCAGACTGAATGGCTTATGTAATGAATGGCTTATACCACCTTAATGAATAACTCTGTAATGAATGGCTTATACCACCTTAATGAATAACTCTGTAATGAATGGCTTATGCCAACTTAATGAATGACTTTGTAATGAACGGCTTTATGCCATGCCATTACAATTGTTCCGTGATGAAAAATTTTAAGGAAAAGGATTCGAAAACTCTTCTGTAAAACATTTACTAAGCAACCGACTGAGACAAAACAAACGAAACTGAATGACCATTGGTCATTGACCAACCAATCATGACGGGACTGCCCATGGTATCGAAGTGTACGGCCAGCTGTCTGGCCTTATCGGGCATGTCGGCACCCGTCTGTGCCGTCACGATCTGGCACTCAATGCCAAGTATCTGATCCAGTACGTACGACACCTCCAACGATCCGATCCATTGCCGGCTGCCGACGAACTTCGTTGGACGATCGCCGACGTCGACCAATGCCTGTATTTATTTATAATTATATCACTCAATATCTTCATTACTCAAAAATGACACTTTTTGACTTGTTTCTGCAATGCACTCTGCCGTTTTTTCGGTACTAACGGTGAAAATATAACAATTTACATCAATAGAAACCGTTTTTATCATGAGCGTATACATAAGCGATGTTAAGGTGTGAATATGTTGGCGTGTACAGTATACCGGTTTCAAGTATCATGCCACCAGCGTGATTGGCACAGCCAATCACCGATGAGCATCACACTAGTGCACAGTCACCAAGTCCCACCCACTTACACTAGTGCACAGTCATTCAGCGGTTCACTATAAATACGATACACCGGCGACTGTACAGTCAGTCACCAGTCACTAACTAGTCACTAGCCCACCAGTACACCAGGATCCACCGGTCCACTAGACCAGAACCATCCCAGCGCGTGCACTGTGTTGCATGGCGTATACACAGTCAACGTTACGTAGATGCACTGCACACTGGCAGTGCGCCATACTGAATAACACTGGCACTAGTACTGGGGTATTACAGAAAACACGAGCGTACATACCTTCACTGGAGATAACTACTGTATGACTGGCATTGACTGACTGGACTCGACTCACTAACTAACTCAGACTCACATGATTGAATGATAATAAAACTCATTATGAATAAACTGATTGTCGGATTGGAATATATGTTAAGTGTAACCATAAGTTACATTGCCCCTAAAAAGGCATTGTAACAGCGAACATATACTATCGAAGATAAGTATACTGCACTCATGCGTCATGCGCATCGCATGTAAGCATGAAACAATATCTCACACTACCGCACCGCAGTCAAGGAGCTAGAATTAAACTGAAACAGATCTGCAACTCAGGAACGGTAACGGTACCCTATCTATCGGGTACACAAGAAAGTTAGGAAGCCTTCAGAGTTCAGAATTATTATCTGCATCCACAATTCGAAGAGCTTATTAACATCCAACCTGTTGAATCTGTTTATGGGTTGGCACGAGTTTATCAGTATACCCCTGGTACCTGAACCATGAGCAGATGGTCTGCAGACTACGGTAGGCACATCCCCATCCATTGTCGTCCATACCATCCTGCATGTAGTGGTGGTACGTGTATGTGCCAATGACCAGGTGCTGGTTGACCAGTTTGGCTGCAAACACACTTGATATACAGCGTTCATGGTCGATCACAAGATTGGATTTGAACAAATTTAAAGTATTGTATTTTTACTGGAACCCACAGGGCACACTAATACCATATCAGAATGGTGCCAGGCCAGATAGATTGAACAAACTTACGGGAATTGGCGAAAATCCCAGAGCACATGTGTCACCTATCAGGTTTAGATCCTAGAACCTCAGTATTTCGAGTCTGGCGCCCTAACCACTAAATGTTACCGGCGACAAAGATCAGCGACTATAGATTTCCTGAACCAACCAGTATTCTTGAGATGATTGTGCACATTTCTCAGTTTGCCATCCAGATAATCGGTGGTGATCGCAAACTGGACACCCGATCGAAGGCACGGCCGATCCGTCGGCAGTTCAAACAATCGATGCAGCTTTTGTAGAGCCGTTGTTTCTGTAAGAATAATCGAAAGTAATAATTTCCCACAATTTCCTCATAAAACTTTCCAAAAACTCACGATATGCTATACAATTGTTTTCAAATCCCGTCATATGCCATAATTTTTTCCCACCATAAACTATGAAACTTTCCAAAAATCCCATCTCATGTTATAAAACGTTCCAAAACTCGCACCAACCTTCCTCCTTTTCCCTGACAACCGGCAGTGCCAACTGACATAAATACGGTACATTGGGCAGTGGTTGGAATGTGGTCAACTTGGGTACTTTGAGATCGCCCGATTCCAAATTGGTTAGATGGCATATCTGGTACTGGCAGAGTGCCAATGCCCGAGTCAATGCCAGTCGAACGCATTCCAACGAATCGATCACATTGGCCGAAGAATCACACACGCAGTGCACCGTGAACTTAAGTGGGATTGAGATACGACGGAAGAGACCTGGAAATGAATTTTTTAATAAAATTTTGTTTGTCGGCTTGGTTAACTGTAATCTTTATATAGAT
>OZ038444.1:22564683-22597183 GCA_964036265.1 Daptonema setosum
TTCTTTCGAAAACCGTTTTATGATCCAAACTACCTTTAAACAGAAAAAAGTCTTTTTCAGAGACTCGATGGTAATAAAGGAATGTCAAGATAATTTCACAGTTGTTGATAACGCACTTATCATTAACGGATTAATTGAAGAGTAAACGTAATGGTTCTAACAAAAACTAAAAAGATAAATTTAAAAAATCATACTTTTAACTTCACGTCATGGCCTCATGTTCAATACGGAGAAATGTTAACCGATGCTTGATAACAAACAGATCGCTTCAACAAGGCACGATTACATAGTTCGATTAAGTCTAATAAGTGAGTGAGTGAGTGAGTGAGTGAGTGAGTGAGTGAGTGAGTGAGTGAGTGAGTGAGTGAGTGAGTGAGTGAGTGAGTGAGTGAGTGAGTGAGTGAGCGACTGACTAGGTGAGTGAGTTGGGTGATGTGATGAGTGAGTGAGTGAGTGAGTGAGTGAGTGAGTGAGTGAGTGAGTGAGTGAGTGAGTGAGTGAGTGAGTGAGTGAGTGAGTGAGTGAGTGAGTGAGTGAGTGAGTGAGTGAGTGAGTGAGTGAGTGAGTGAGTGAGTGAGTGTGTGTGGGAGTGTGTGAGTGAGTGAGGTGAGTGTGTGAGTGAGTGAGTGAGTAGTGAGTGAGTGAGTTGTGTGAGTGAGTGAGTAGTGAGTGTGTGTGTTGTGTGAGTCATTTCCCCAATTGATCGGTTCATCATGAAGTCAGGTTTTACAATCAGTAACTAGTTCTCTTATCTGATAAGTTTAAGTTGCTCGGGGCACGCTTCATAAATTATCTATAAAAGTGGTCTATATAACCCCAAACAACAATTATCACAAACACAAATAATGTTATTGGCGACATTGGGGAGCCGCCGACCACTAGTGGACGAGAAGGGGAGGGAAAAGTGGAATTACCTCTTTTTGGCGAGTTCAAGAATGCATTTTTGTTCCTCAAAGCTGAAGTTAAAAGCGTCTAAAAATTGCCGATTCCCCTTTCTTTGGCGAAATTCCCCTCCCTTTGAAGGTTTAGCCGCCGACATTGTTACATACAGTACATCCATATGGAGGGCGCATTAAAGTCAGCTGAAACTTGAAAAAGCTTGTTTCAACACATGTTAAGTTGTATGTATAGGCCTCGTAATTGGTTAGACGAAAAAGCAAATTCGATTCAGAACCACCAAATCGCGCCGAATAAAATTTTTCACATAAGTTACACGAGAATCTGGTTTTCGCAATTTTTTTAAATCATTTTTTATAATCAATTATGAGATGCCTGTAGCTTGATCGTAAAAACATCAGAGAGAAATTATTTTTCGATAAAAAATTTCACAAAAAGTTTTCTGTTATTATGTTTATACTGCATTACATTCTGCTTAGTTAGGCAAAGTTCGCACAACAATATTTTTGAGCTTGGTTTCCACAGTTCTCGTTCCTTTCAACAATGTTACAGTGCTTTTCACGTTTACTTTCTCAGTCACTCACCATGAACGCATATTTCTTTAACAACAACTACACTTGTGTTTCAGTTTGGTCATTTTGTGATTAATATATCTTAACGCTGTATTGTATAATTTTTTGGTTACGACTTTTTTGTGTAAAACCTTTTTTTAATTCCAAACTGCTGCTTCCGACCGCTATATGAATTCCATTAAAAAGGTTGATCGGCACTTTTAAGACAGTTTCTAAGTCAACTCGAACACGCTTTACACGATGGAGTTGAGTTTTCGCCGGTCCGAGTTTTCTATCGTGCGGTCAGAAGCAGCAATTTGGGGTTGAGGTAAAGTTTTACACACAAGAAAGTTCCCAAAAAAGTAATCAAAAAATTCGACTATACTCAGATGTGTTACCAATTTATGTAGTTTTAGTGTGAAACAAGTAATAAACAGACCGAAATGATAATTTGTGTAGGGCTTATCTCTAGTACCGACGTGACACCCTTCTATTTATCACCATAAATAATGGTGTAACGCTCTGTTCGACGCCATCGACTGAAGTTCATATGTTTCAGCAAATATGATAAAGATGCGCAGAAAATAAAGGTTAATATTTTGAGAATTTAAGAATGAAGGTTTTTCAGAAACATTATAGAACGTGTACCAAATAATTTCAGTAGAATCTGAACACGGTCACATGTATAATTCATTATTCCAACTTTAAATGATAGAAGTAACATGGATGTACATAGTATGTGTTTGGTTACCAATCACTAAATATTAAAAAAAAAATCACCGATTTGTAAATTAAAAGTATTAAATAAAATGAAAAACGTGCTTAATGATGCTCGTGCTTGAAATTATTAAAGTAAAGCAGAACATATTTTTGCGTGCAATGAATAATCATTATGGAGATAGTAAAACGTAAAATAGTCGGAACGATAAAAACCTACACAAAAGCAAAAAATATTGAAAAAAAACTGTATTACAAAGGTCAAAGAACAATGTAAATTACGATATATTGAACATTGTTTTACATGTAAGTTATAATACACTCAAATATAGAAAATTGAAAAAGGTCCAACAACCTATAATTAATTTTTACATATATATAATTTTTTTTTACATATACTCGAATTATTTGGTTACGCCTTTTTTTGGGAACTTTTTTTGTGTAAAACCTTTCCCTCACCCAGAAATTGGCGGTCGAAAGCAGCATTTTGGGGTTGATGAAAAGGTTTTACACACAAAAAAGTTCTTTAAGACTGATTATGACTCTTTTTAGGAACTTTTTTGTGTGTAAAACCTTTTCTTCAACCCAAAATGCTGCTATCGACCGCCAATTTCTGGATGAGGGAAAGGTTTTACACAAAAAAAGTTTCCCGAAAAAAGGCGTAACCAAAAAATTTGAGTATAAGTAATGAATCAAGAGATGGAAAGAAATTTTGTTAATAATAAAATGTTTTTTTCAAAGGTTTAAATTTTTTATATTTATGTTAAAACATATATTGTCGATATTAAAATGATTAATCAAACGTTCATCACTTCGGTGAGCGTCTGCATTCGGGTCGTGTCTTTGTTCTTCAGTGACGGTGAGTAGATCTGAGTGAATAAGTGAGTGAGTGAGTGATTGAATGAGTGAGTGAGTGAGTGAGTGAGTGAGTGAGTGAGTGAGTGAGTGAGTGAGTGAGTGAGTGAGTGAGTGAGTGAGTGAGTGAGTGAGTGAGTGAGTGAGGGACTGACCTGCAGCAGATTGGCGGCATTGGGTGGTGTCGGGCTGAGGTCTTTAATGGGCACATTCACGTGCGACTGAGAAAGCTTCGGCAAACCCATAAAGTCAGAGCCACTGTACTTGGTGGGACTTGGAACCTGAGTGAGTGAGTGAGTGAGTGAATGAGTGAACGAGTGAGTGAGTGAGTGAGTGAGTGAATGAGCGAGTGAGTGAGTGAGTGAGTGAGTGAGTGAGTGAGTGAGTGAGTGAGTGAGTGAGTGAGTGAGTGAGTGAGTGAGTGAGTGAGTGAGTGAGTGAGTGAGTGAGTGAGTGAGTGAGTGAGTGAGTGAGTGAGTGACTGAGTAACCTGATAGTATGCCGGCGACAGACCACTCGTTCGATGTGGCGGTCGATTGCGATTAGGCGGTGACTTTGGCGTGTAGTCAGGGGCTAGAAAATTATTGATTAACTGACTGACTGACTGACTGACTGATTGAATAAATGCCCTATTGATTGACTGACTGATTGTCTGATTGAGTGACAGGCTGACTAACTGACCATAATATGACTAACTTACATAATTTCTTGAACAGAACAGTAGAATCCAACGGAATCGCTTGTGCCAGGAAGCAAGCAATAAGTCAATCAACGAAAAACACTTGACAAAAAACACAGAGTTAGTCAAACAAAAATTTCAAATAATACAACACATAAAAACATAGAACAGGTATTTGATCTGGATTTCTTCCACTATGGTTCCAAACACGATCCTCTCGCATTCTAATCTGCGACCCTCACCGCTACACTATCGACCCCACCTGTAGGCCATTGCCTTTCGCCGGTTTTGTTTCCACCATTAGCAGATGCCGACACCGGCTTGGCTGCTCTCGGGGCTCCGTCACCGCGAGCTGTGTTAGCCGGAATCAACGCTACATCGGGCACACGTACTTTGCCGGGTCGGGGCTCCACTGGTGTAGCTCGTGGTGTCACCGCGATGACCTGCGACTGAGACTCTGCTGGTGTCGGTTGTGGTGTCACCGCAGTGATCTTCCATCGCGGTTCGACGGGTGTAACTCGTGGTTCCGCTGACTCAGTGGGGCCACGTACTTGACCAGGTGACCGGTCGATCGGTGTGATTCGCGGTGCCATCACAGCGGTGGGATCGCGAGCAGTACCATTCGGCATGTCAGGTACATCGGCCGATCGCGGCTCCACTGGTGTAAACCGCGGTGACACAACGTTGGCCTGCTGCGGGGCGGGTGTGCTGGGTGCGGACGGGGTGCGCCAACCGCGATTCGTCGGCGGTGACGGCTGCGGAACAGGTGGTGCCAGGGTGCTCAGAATCGGAGGCAGGTTGTCCTTAATTATGGGGAGAACGTTTGTATTCAACATTGAAAATTGGGATCCAAACACTCCCCCTTCAACCCAAACAGACCACTTTCCACCCCGAATATTCAATTCACCTTGCCAGCCAGTTCCACCTCAGGCAATGGTAGTGGATGTCCGGAGAACTCGGTGCCCAGATCGGGCGACCAACCATCGGGCATCTGGTAAAGCGAGTTCAGTCCCAGCGTCCGGTGCGGAGGACGCTCGATGAGCACGCGACTCGACTTGCGTGGCACTTCTGTAAGTTTGTGTCATCCCGTCTAGCTCATGTGGGGAATAAAGAACATAAATAAATAATAAAGAAAATTATAATATATGAGGATTAATAATGACTTTGGAATTGGAAGAAAATGAAAAGAAGCGCAAGCAATAGTGATATAGAAATAGAAGCTAATTCAGTGCCAGCGTCCGGTGAGGAGGACGCTCAATGAGCACGCGACACGACTGGCGTGGCACCTCTGTAAGTTTGAGTCGTCATCCCGTCTAGCTCATGTGGAAAATAAAACTTAGATAAATAATAAAGAAAATTATAATATATGAGGATTAATAGTGATTTTGGACGAAATGAACAGAAGTACAAGCAATAGTTTGATATAGAAAGGAGAGGGTGGACAGGAAAGTGATACACATACATTATGCGACATGCAGCCACGAAATGAAGCTAAGAATAGTATAATCCATCCTGCACACAAGCAACCAAGATAATAGATCTAATCTAAAGATCACTTCAACATTTCACGGAACGGCAGTCAGTCTAGCGTGCACTGCCCTGAAAAGGAAGTAGAGGGCCGTATGTGAAATTCACGCTCGGAACCACTAGCCGACGAGAAGAGATGGGAAAATAGGAATTCCCCCCTCTTTAGCGGTTTAAAAAGGTAGAATTTGTTTCTAAAGGTGTAGGTAAAATGGTTTCAAAACTGCCAATTCCCCCTCATTGCAAAATTCCCCTCCCTTTGGTGGATTTGCACGACCGCCAGTGCTCGGAACACATTGAATCACCGTTTCCCAGGGTATAAAACCTACACAGCGGCTACCTTTTCTGGACCGTTTATGGTAGGGTTGATACGACGTTGATGGTTTGGCATCGTTGCACTCATCGATCAGCATCTTCCATCGATGGATCACGCACTTGAAAATACCTGGATTCGTAGAAACAAACTGTTAGTAAGCCTAAACTACCACCGAAAATCTGAGCATCGTAATGTTTAGTGGTTGTAGGTTACTGTATTGAGATTTACTGTATTTATTGTTGTGTTAGTGAAGTGAATCATTCGACATGGCGAGTTTGGGAAATCAAGATACCACTGAATTAGTGAGAGAGAGAGGAAGCAAATGTAAAACTGTGGATGAGTGAATGAATAAGTGGGATTGAGTGAGCAAACGTTGTGAAAGTGAATGTGTGCGAGTGTGAGTGTCTTTGCTGGTGATTTCAATGATAATCAGCAATACTTTACATAATCATGATCCATAAAAAATGAGATATTTCAAAATTTCAGTCAACATTCAACAAGTGTAGTAGAGCTGAAATTGTGATGTTGATGAATGAAAGCTGAAATTTCGAATAACCTGCTGTTTTGATGACCACTTTCTTCGCGGGAAGTGGTGGTGGGGCGGGAAGGTCCATGTGCTCGACTGACTCCACCGGTGGGTACTGTAGGTGAGTGAGTGAGTGAGTGAGTGAGTGAGTGAGTGAGTGAGTGAGTGAGTGAGTGAGTGAGTGAGTGAGTGATTCCTATTATGTAACTTTCTTACTTACGCAACACCTGACTGAAAGTCGAACTTAATGACTGTTTACTGACCGACCGACTGACTGATTGACTGACTGACTGACTGACTTTTTAAATTGACTGATAACGATTCCAACCTTGATGGCAGCTGCATGTTCATGAATCGTTGGTTCGATTGGTTGCACCTTGTGCAGAACGGAACGATTCACTTCCTGCGAAAGTGAGTGAGTGAGTGAGTTAGTGCTTGAGTGCGTGAGGGAGTGAGTGACGTGAGGGAGTGAGTGACGTGAGGGAGTGAGTGACGTGAGCCCATACCTGGGATGCCAAAGCAGACGAAGACAAATTCAGATGTTCAACATTTTTGAAGGCACGTCCAATGAAGCCCATCGATTCCTCACTCATTCCAGTGGTGCCTGAAAATAAGTGAGTGGGTGAGTGATTGAGTGAGTGAGTGAGTGAGTGAGTAAGTGAGTGGGTGAGTGATTGAGTGAGTGAGTGAGTGAGTGAGTGAGTGAGTGAGTGAGTGAGTGAGTGAGTGAGTGAGTGAGTGAGTGAATGAGTGAGTGAGTGAGTGAGTGAGTGAGTGAGTGAGTGAGTGAGTGAGTGAGTGAGTGAGTGAGTGAGTGAGTGAGTGAGTGAGTGAGTGAGTGAGTGAGTGAGTGAGTGAGTGAGTGAGTGAGTGAGCTCATCCCAACAATCCAAGTCTAGATATCTGAGTCTGGTAGGGCCACGACCGATCACCCGGGACGTCAACGTCAGTGATCGAATGCCGCGGGCACCGAAGTCGTTATCGGCCAGACTGATATAGTCGAGGTAAGGCATTCTGAAATCGTACATGAGTAAAAGTAAATTTTTATTTCTAATTAATAAAAACTTTTACGTAAAGGTATTATAAGTAAAGGTAAGACAGACAGGTATTTCTAGTTTGCGGTGCTAACATTATTGTATTCAGAAAAGATTAATAGTAGTAAGTGTATTGAATTCTGCGATCGTTAGAGAGAACGACCAAAAAACGTAAATGCCGTTGGTACTTTATTTTCCCATGTGTTGCTTCTGCTTAAAACTGTTGAAATTCGTGTCGGTTTCTCTCACATCAAAACCAAAAGTATAATAATCAAAACAAAATCAAGAAAAAAACTTCAAAAAACAAGAGTTGATCTTCCACTAAATGAGAGAGTGGTTTGTATGGTGTCGGGTTTGGCTAAATGTCGGGTGCTATAGAATTTCAAGTTTCACCTACGCACAATCAGTTTCTATTTGTTCATCATATTAATCTTTGGAACAATGGTTGTTGTTTTATGTACAAGCGGATGAAATAAACGAATATAATCCAATTGCCTAGCTTTTATAATAAAAATGTAATTTTTTTCAAAATCTATAAACATGTACATCATTGCAAAGTTGGCCATCTTTTGAGAAAATTCCTTTATGCCTTAGTTCAAAATAATTTACTCATCCGCGGGCATTTGTGTTCATTTCACCGTAACCCAAAAGCTTGGTTCTCCGATTGCCAAACCAGCGTCACTAATTACTTTACCGATCACCAGTAACAAAAAGTGGACGGTCCAACCGGATTCAGTCTGTGTTTGAGGTTTTGTTTTCACTGGAGTCTGTTTCAATTGAATAAACACGTTTCAAGGAACAATCAAATAAAAATAAATAAAACTGAAAATTACGCACATTTTTTCACACCGACGCAAACTTTGTTGCACACGAGCCACCCAGGTATTTGATAGAATTTACAAAAACCGTGATAAACTGCGCCATGTGTAAACTTTCAACTCTATGTAAAATTTATCAAAAGTGTTTTTCTTGTTATTCGGAAACATTTTGTGGCGCGCGGTTTTAACTAAACCCAAATTTTGGGGCTCGTAGAAAAATCTTTTGCTTTTACCTTGAATAAGCTCTAATCATTGTCATATAACTGTTCTAAGCTTATTGAACAAGTCTGTTAAACCCACCAGTCAGTTGAGGGAGAAAACGGTTTACGAAAAAAACTAACAAAAACAGATTATGTATTTGTCGACGTGAACCTGTTTTAATCGCACGTTGCTAACCAACTGCCCGATTTCTTGTTCCACTAAATGTATTTTTCTTATACCAATATTTGTTTTTCATACGGCATAAAAAATCTGATCTGTGTTATAAAATATTCCGAGCTACATATTTTAATTCACGGGGATTGGCTTGATTGATTCGCGTTTAGGAATATATTGAAGGTTTCGATCTATTGAAAAAAAACTAGAAAATGTTGCAAACACAACCGACTTATTTTTTATCTTATTACTAACCATCAAATTTGCAGGAAGTATGAGAAGTAAAAAAACAGCATCATAGAATTCTTCATTTCACAGACTCACAATAGATGAAAGAATCACGCAGCAACATTCAATATGAACAAGTAATCAAAATTATAATATTGTAAACGTAGAGGACATCTCACAAATTATGTACTTGCATAAAAGTTTTAACTTCGGGGCGTTTAAAAACGAAAGTTGCATAGATCCGAGGACATCAATCATTTAGATAGGTTTTTTACCACTCATGCTTTGCGAAATCCCAGATCATTCAATGCTAATATCGTCATATATCGAAAACCTCCGACGAAATAGTTTGTACAGGATCGTAATTCGTCGTCGTTGTTGTCGATGTCGTTTGGTCTAGAATCATCGGATCCTGATGTCCGCCCATGGTCGACACTCGATACCGTATTGTCTGACAAATTACGATTGATGGTTACGGTAGATGGTTACGGTAGACGGTTACGGTAGAGAATTACTTACCATAAATACAAAGCCTCTTCCCACTAGAGTGCTATTATTTTACGCAGCGCACTGCCAATGGTCTAAAATGATTTTGAAAAAGCTTATAGTGCACACGTAGGAAGAGGTTTACAAAAATATGAAGAACCCAAATTGTGTAAACGTCAATTAACATTTCAAAGAGAGATTTCCTAGACTCTTTTTTTCTCTAGTTTATATTTGATGCAACTAATGCATCAAAGCTATCATTCCAACTTTTATATATTAATAAACTATACCCCCATCATAAAACATGTTACTGACACCGAAACAATAGTACATAACGCAATAAAATAGTTACTCAACTACGAAACTACGATTAGCCTATCCAGGGTTTCTTGAAATTCAGAAAATTTTTGGTGCGCGTTCAAGTTTTGTAGACAAAATTCTACGTGGTATTTGGACAACACACGAACGTTGCATGGGTGGTAAAGGTTTCAGGAAAACAAATTTTAGTAACAGGATACCCTGAACAAGCTATATCAGAGTAGACGACTTGCCAATTACGGTTACCGTAATCTCCGTACCGCCCCAACCTGTTCCACACGGGTGTCAACGACGAACGTCAGATACGTGATTATGAGTCCAGATAGGAAGATGCAGAATACGGTGGTACATATAACACACCCTGTAGACATGGGCGATGGCATACATCCGTCATCTCTGATGGCCTTGATATGACGTCGAACGGCCACCGAACTCAGACGGTTATAGCTGGCACGTGCCGCCGAGTTGACACCCGTCTGCATTCATAGGGATGATCGTGATTGATCGTACCGAATTGTTATTTTTAATTTAACAATCAAATGATGAAGTTCAAACGATGATGAATTTTGTATAAAGACTCTGGAAGATTAAAAGTTTTATAATGTGAAATTTTTCGGACGCATTACGGAGACAGATTACACGAACCGAATGATAGATAGGATATAGGTGATTGGTGAACTGAATCAACTAAGGTTACTTATTTGGCGTATCTACATAGTTACAAACATGTATGAGGTCACTGATTTTTTAGGCTAGGAAGGAACCTGTGCCTCATGACCAAAACTCCATTAGCTTAAATTAGCTTCAAGTTCACCCAGTTTAGGTCGTTTCGAACAATCTTTGTTCAGGGTAACGCTATTACCTATCTTCCATCTTTAGTTTTCTTAGTACATGCTTACATGCATGAAACAAGTAAATATGTATGTACATTTATGTCAGTCATCACTCATCAGCCATCGAAACGTTATGGCGTATATGCAGGGGTGGGCCGGGTTTTTTGGCACTTTGCAGGGGGTGGGGGGGGGGGGGGGGTAGCCGACAGAAAATCCCATTTTACCCGACCTGTCCGAAAAGTGGGGGGGGGGGGGGGTAAGGTCGGGTAGGGGGGGGTAGAAAAAAAATTTTTTCGCATAAAACGCTTGTTTCTGCTAAAAAATCTTCTATTATATGGTATAAACATCACATATACCGGTTTTTTCAGGTTTTAACCAAGAAAATTAACCCAGAAAATGTGTTTCTTCAAAAAAAAATTCTTACAGCCAGAAAATTTTGAAAAATGAGCCTCAAAATCGAGGTTTTGAGGCCGATTTTCTCAAAAATTTCGAGTAGGGGGGGGGGGAGGGGGTAGGCGACCTAAATTTTTGTCTAGGGGGGAGGGGTAGGCTACCCGCCGACCCTGAAAAGTGGGGGGGGGGGGGTAAACCCCCCCCCCCCCTACCCCCCCCCTGCGGCCCACCTCTGCGTATATGTACCAAGTCGAATTCAGGTATAACCCCGGTTTGATTTCCGCCCGTATGAAAAGCATGATACTACGCTCTGTATTGGTTTAAGTACCAATACCTTTGAACCAGTAAGTACTGGATTGGCCCGGTTGTGATCCTGTTTGTGTACGAGTAGACCTGGGTCTGAGGTACCACATAAAGCTCAGGTGAGACTTTCAAAAGACATACATATACTGTAGGCCTCATAATTGATGATAAGAAATGGTTGAAAACTGCGAGAACCCATGGCATGGCCAGAACCAGATTTTCAAGTCCAGAACCGGATTCTCAAGTAATGAATTTTCTGTGCCACGTTTTAGCCACTTTTTAAAAATTTTTAGAACCAGATTCTCAAGTCCAGAACCGGATTCTTAAGTAAGGAATTTTTTGTGCCACGTTTTGGGTTTTCTTATAAACAATTACGAGGTCTATACATGTACGTTAGGTTAGGACGCTAAGACCACATCTACTGACGAGTCCCGTCCCGGTGGTATGTAAACTAGATATAGAGTCAGATTGGCACCAAAATCGCTCCAGGAATGATAAATATACTACGATGTATTACATGACAAGTTGAACGAATTATACCAGGAAATGATGCCAAAATATTTCTTCTGTTCTATAAAATCCATGCGGGGATGTGGTTCAATCAACGCGCCCTCATGAAAGTTCCATGCGTCATTGGACCAAGAACACCGAACGTCACTGGCGGATGAGCCAATATTCAAAAGGGAGGGGAATTTTGCCGAAGAGGGGGGAATGGGCAATTTTCAGGTTACTTTACCTATACCTTAGGGAACAAATTATACTTTTCGAAAACCCCAAAGAGGGGGAATTTCACTTTTCTCACCTTTTCTCGTCCGCTAGTGCAGAACGTTTCAATGAGTTATGTGCCGTTGCTTTCCTCAATGGCATGCTTTTAATAATTCTTTGTGGCAGACCACTGGCGGACGAGCTATGTAACTCGCCAAAGGCAGAGGAATTTCGTCAAGGACGGGGGAATCGGCAGTTTTGAGGTCTTTTTACCTACACCTTAGGGAACAAACTGCACTTTTCAAACTCGCCCAAAGAGGGGGGAATTCTACTTTTCCCTCCCCTTCGCTAGTGAGGCAGTGAGGCAGACCAACGACCGACCTACTCTATTGTATTGAATTTAGTTGGCTGAAATCGTGGTTAAATATCGAACATCTAAACAGTTCGATGATGGTCCATTCGACAACCATAACTTCGTTGTTTGTTAACTCGTGTCATGCGACATACGCGTACAGTATTACTATATTGCTTTCTCTGTTCATTCAAATACAAACACTGTTGACCTTGGTTCTCGACGAAAACACTGATCCCGAGAGATTCTCCTTGAACACCGAGCCTCTCCGACCACTAGCGGACGAGAAATGGTAGAGAAAGTGGAATTCCTTATCTTGGGTGGGTTTAAAAGAAGTTAAAAGAAGTTGACTTTAATTTATAAATTCAGGTAAAATGATCTCAAAACTGCTGATACCTCGCTTCATAGATATTCTCGTCCATTTTGAGACTTGGCTCCGTCAGGGTGTCAGACGTGGAGTCTGTGGTGTCACGAGGCATACATCAAGTGACCCATGGAACATCAACACGGAACTGAGCTGAGCTGCACATGATCGAGTGACAGAAGTGAGAAAATAGCATGCAATGAAATGAGGGCGGGCATAGGAAATATGTACTACAGTAATGAGGTGTGAAAAGTGTCAATTTGGTTTCCAAACAACAACAACAACAACAACAACAACAACAACAACAACAACAACAACAACAACAACAACAACAACAACAACAACAATCATGATGACAAGTATGTATTGACTACATCACTAACTGACTGAGTGACTGACTGACTGACTTATTGACTGGCTGACTGACTGACTGACTGACCGTCTGACTGACTGACTGACTGAGACTGACTGACTAACTGACTGACTAAACTGCTTTCATAAACCGACCAAACCACAACTGGAGACTCACTAAGCACTTCAGAAAACGGCTCAAGATTCCTCCGAACTCTCGAGGATTGAATGAGAAAAAAGTTCCACAGTTGTGTAAATATATAGAAACAACAGTATAATCCAGGTAATCCCAACAATCCGGTGTTCAAATAAGAGTTTAGGGTAACAAAAGAGCCACCTCTACTGAACAAGAATCCAGTCAGTTTGCCACGTATTGCAGATTTTTTCAGGTTCTAGTTTTGTGTTTGATATCAGTACCGGGTTTATAATTCGTGATAAAAAATATACATATATAATTTCTGTTACCTATATGTATTTATGAAATGTTGCACAGTGGATATGGAATAACAATATTTATTTGTGTTTGAATGTCATATTCGATTTATTTTTTACGGGGAAATTTTTTCTGACTTGTTTTGCGTTGCACTCAACTCACAAAAAATCAAAAAAAACACAACAAAATACCAAAAAAATTAAACATGAAGAAAACATAAAAAAGCAAATCCCACCTGGAAATATAGGCAATTACAGGGTGGTAGTCGCCGATGGCCGATCGGGAACAGTCGAGCTGAGTGAGATGGTGAGCGATCAGGCTGATACACGACCAGTACCTGTGAGTATAGATCAGTGGTTAAGAAGGTCGGTTGACAATCACAACTATCGGGGTTCAAGCCCCAAAGTCATGAATCAAAAAAACATATTGTCCTTCCTTCTTGCAGAGGCTGCCGCTAATCAAATCTGATCAATCGGTTTTCTGACTGACCAACTGAGTGAGTGAGTGAGTGAGTGAGTGAGTGAGTGAGTGAGTGGGTGAGTGAGTGAATGAGTGAGTGAGTGAGTGAGTGAGTGAGTGAGTGAGTGAGTGAGTGAGTGAGTGAGTGAGTGAGTGTGAGTGAGTGAGTGAGTGAGTGAGTGAGTGAGTGAGTGAGTGAGTGAGTGAGTGAGTGAATGAGTGAGGGAGTGAGTGAGTGAGTGAGTGAGTGAGTGAGTGAGTGAGTGAGTGAGGTGAGTGAGTGAGTGAGTGAGTGAGTGAGTGAGTGAGTGAGTGAGTGAGTGAGTGAGTGAGTGAGTGAGTGAGTGAGTGAGTGAGTGAGTGAGTGAGTGAGTGAGTGAGTGAGTGAGTGAGTGAGTGAGTGAGTGAGTGAGTGAGTGAGTGAGTGAGTGAGTGAGTGAGTGAGTGAGTGAGTGAGTGAGTGAGTGAGTGAGTGAGTGAGTGAGTGAGTGAGAAAGAGAGTGAGTGAGTGAGTGAGTAACTGGCTGAATTACTTATTGACTCATTGCCGTATTGGTTACTGACTGACTCACCTTCCAACGAGTAGTTCCGGATACCCTGAGGTGCTCAAACTGGACAGCAGTTCCGAAAGGTCGTAAGCGTTCGCGAATAAACTGCAATAATGTTGGATGAAAAACCTAAGTAAAAATTTAGACAATAGGCAAAAAAATCAATACAGTTTGTACAAATTTTAAACATGAAGTGGTTTCATGGACTGCACATTTAACAGAGACGGAGAGTAAAACTCGAGAACATCCTTTAACAGTACATATATGAGCATTTTTGAAAATTTCATCGTTCAGAAAGTTCAGATAATTTTTGACTATGTCTAACAGCATAAGTATATACATACAGTACTTATGATAACAAAAAATTAATTTCTCCCAGTCGCATCCAAAAATAAGCCACGTCTTCATGCACCGTTACACATATGTATTTATGTATCTACCGTTTGTTTGTTTCTATTTTCGCAATCGCGAATTGCTGCTGCATACATATTTTCTGGTGAGTTAATCCGTTATGATAATATATGCATAATACGCATATCGCTAACAAATAATACAACACTAAATGACTAATAAAACAAACATAATCAAACACTTCGATACAAAGGCTTAATTTCACGCTTGATTTTATTTGCAAAATAAGTTATCCTTCTGTGAAAATAAAAAAAGATAAGTACTTAGTTGCATGTATTTCCTCATTGTCAAAGGTCAAATTTGAACTAAAACTATTTTATGTATCGTGGTGGGTCGAAAAAACATTCATCCATAATTCCATTCCGAGATAACTCCCTAAACCAATTATGTACATTTTATTATATTTTTGTACTAGTGAACTTTGCCACAGTCAAAAAACCCGATCCTAAAAACATGCCAGGTTTCTTTTCCGCAGACAAATCCATTGTTATATTCTTCGATGTGGCGGATTTCCATGGCAACCTGAGTGAAATCCGTGAAAATCTTTTATTTTCTGAGATCTATGTATGTATAAGAGTTCAACTTAGTTTTTTTAAATCAAATTATCAAAAAAAGTTTGGAAAACATGTTAATCTGCCACCCGCTTTTGGTTGAGAGCGCATAACCGTTCTGGAACCCGTTTCGGGCAAGCGATTCAGCGGCTGAATGAGTGACTGTGTGAGTGACTGATTGAGTTTGCGCAGTGACTGTTCGATTTATCGACCTGTCAGTTCATGCATTTAGAATACATGAACACCGGTTCTATTGGTTCATTTCCGTAACCGGGTTCAAAGGTGAATAGTGAGTCGTTTGCAACTTTTTTGATACTTTTTTTAAATTTTTTCGAAAAATTTCTGTAGAACTTTTTTTTCTTATTATTGCACATTTTCTTTTTGGAATTGAAACGTGGCACAAAAAATAAAAAATAATTGTAAAAGGACATAAAAGCTATGACCAATTTAGCACTTTGGTGTAAATCAGGATGTCTAAGTAAGTCAATACTATTTGTTCTCAGCTGAAAAACAGTCCGGATAATATCGTAAAAAAATGTATAGGATACACCATGAATAAAAAAAATCTGTAAGTTGCTTCATCCCCCCCCCCCTCTTCCCCCGCTACCGTCAAATCCGTTTTCCGTTACGCAGTCTCAAACTCAGTCGCGCTTCACTGGGAAAATATAAACAAACCGCGACAGATAAACGCCGAAAATAAACAAAATATAACGCGGTTGGATATCATTTTTTAGATTTCCTGTTTGTTACGTTGCGTTGTAACTGTTACGATGTTACTGTTACGATGAAACTGTTGCGCTTGTTGTGTTGGGACGGGATTGGACGGGGTTTTCTCAATAAGCTGACATTTGGAGCAAAAAAGGTGTTCTTTTGTAGTTTTTAAACTTTTATAATTGAATCCAGTTTCTCTATCTACAACGAATGCGGCTTTTATCCAATAATTTACTGGTTGCACATACTTTGGTTCAACGTTTTGGCATGTACATTATGTGATCTCATTGTCCCTAAACTTTCACCTTTGAAAACACGAACTCCGTAACTGCATGCTGTACATAACTATGTAAATAAACGAGCTTTATATGGTTTTGAAACCCGTTTCCCGCTATATACTTTTGTAAACGATAAAAGGTTACTACACTCGTGAAATCGTAAAATACAAGTAAAGTGATCTGGTTTTCGAAAATGTATGAACCTGTCAGTGATTGTTTTGATAACTGTTTACGTTCACGTACTTTTACTGAATTTTCTCAATAAATACATTGAACTGTTCATTACCTTAAAAACCTCCCATGAGGGGAAGTTCTGCAAAGAGAGGGACGAAAGTCACATTTGGAGTATTCTTCGAAAATCTTTTAGGAAAATGGCGGTCATTCAAATTCATTCCTCTGATTAATTGAGAACGCTATACATAGTTAGGTACAAACAAACATCTCACGGTACGGAACGCAACTTTTTATATAATAATACATCGAAAAATTTCACCAAATTTCAACCAATCAGTCACTCAATCAATCATTCAATCAATCACCCAACCTAATAAATTATACAAGCACATACCAATGCAAACACACCCATGCTGCACATGTCTTTTATAATCCCGGGTGGTTTTGACCAATCACTCATAATGATCATTATCTTCTCTTCTGTTCCATATCTCGTTTTCCATAATCCTGTATCAATCAAACACTAAGACGATGAGTAGACGTTCTTTTAAGATTCAAGATTCTTTGGATTTCATGAAACCAACGCCAAAACTACAAAGTTCCGATTAGAAAACAAAGTATGTGCATTACTCGGCTGGGCAAAAATGAAATCACACAAAAAATTTGCTTCTGGTTTTTCTCATCATGAAACAGATGTGTCAGACAGTCTGGCAGACGAGCCGATCCTCTAAACGGGGACGGGAATCTTTCCAAAGAAGGGGAATCGGCATGATTTAGGTCATTTTACCTAATCCTAAGATTTAAATGGTACTCTTTCGAACTGCCGAAGAGGGGGTGTTCCACTTTTCCCTTCCCTTCTCGTCCGCTACATAGTGTGTCAGTACATGATAATCATGATAACACATAATCATGAATCATGATAATATCTAAATTACTACCTTAAATATATGAAGGTACCTGTTTCACATTATCAGCCGCTTCCCAGCTGTAAAAATACATGTCAGGACAAAAAAGTGGTCATATTACAAACGCCGACTAAGATATTGGCATTGGTTCGTGTGAATATAATAGCGTCCTGAACACATGTATTACAATAAAATAGTCAATTGATTGTGATGTGAGACTGAAAAAACATCACGGTGTTGAGAATTTGATAAACTCGTAAATTCTTCTCTGCTGAAATTCTATTCGGTTTGGGTGATTCAATTCACTCAGTCATCATCATCTCAATGGCACACAAGCGGAGGAAGGGATGGAAGAGGTGGAATATTTCATCTTTAGTTGTGTCAAAAACTGTAAATTATTCAACAAGGTGCATGTAAAATGTAGGTGAAATGGCCCCAAAATTCAATCAGTAGATTCTTCTTGTTTCAAATTCACCCATCATCATCCGACATTCTTATTGCCATAACCTAATGAGCTGACTGATTGGTTACCATTGACAGCAGTACATGCTGCTATTGGTCCAGCTGCTTCAACACGATTAAAGTCATCAACACCTCGCCTCACTCACCTCATGTGCATGCTTCTGGATCTGGATTACTGTATGTGCAAAAGCCCTTTAGGGTCATTATTGATGCTTAATTGGAGCCATAAATTATAATACCAAACTTTTATTTGTATGTATGATGGTTTTAATGTCGTGGACCGTTCCTTTAACAAACCACTTTATATTATAATCCACCAAACTCTGATAATAAATTTCGTTTTATTATCAATCACGTCAAAAGAGACCAATGAACAAACCCTTCTAAATATAGTGTGTGCTATGGCAATGAATCATTGAAAACCAACAATCGCTATTTTGTCGAAGTATCTTAATACATGTCAAGAATTATGTCACGGGTCACGCTATCATGATGTCTCAAAACTGAAAATGTTGGTCACGTGACCTGAGTGATGTGCAGGCTCTATGACACAATGAATAGCGGATATTGACAACGAGCATAAATACAGCAATTCATCATTACTAGTCGCTCATACTGAAATCCCATTGTTTATTAGCTCACATCTATATCTAAAGAATCATAAAGAAATTTTTCAAGGAAGCTTTACCCGGGAAAGCAATGTTCATCCGCCACTTCGCTCAACACGCAGTATAAAACGCGCGCGCCATTCAAATTTGCCCCCATAACACATGTCCATAACGTTGCGCGTTTCGAAGCGTTGCAAACGATAAGAAACCCGAAACCTTACGCAATTCAAGCAAATAGAAGGAGCGCCCCTTAAAAGAAATAAACAAATCGTTCATTAATAGCTAGTTATGGCGTGTTTTTCAGTTTTGGTGAAGAAAACGGACGAAAACATGGTGATTTTGTTTAGGCGATTTTCAAGGGAACTTGGTTTTAGAGTTCCGTTCACTTTCATATGACCTTGAAAATATCTTTGAATTGATCGGTTATATAGATCTTATACGTATTGAGATTCGTGAAACCGAAAGACCGGAAGAAAAACCGTTAAATTAAACTGTTTTAAATTCTTATAATATATTTAGTCATCAATTTCTTCCCATTAAAGTCGAATAACTTCCGGTGGAACCTCTAAACTTAATTTATAAAGCGTCTAAGATTAATTTCTGATTCCAGAATCATCAAATTAATTGAGAAATCTGAAGAATTCCGCTTGAAATAATCATGGATACGTCGTCATCCACTTCGGTCGAACAGAAGGAGAACAAAACGGTCACCTTCGCCGAGCCAGCCAAGCCCGTTTTCACTTTCGATAAGGTTAGGAAATCATAGGAAGTTTGACATATTGAATCGGGATTCGATTTTTTACATCAATTATTATACATCATATATTTTACATTCGAAAAATCTTGAGGTTTCTGTGATATGAATGGCCACACTGGCAGCCAGCACATGTATCAGATGATTCTTGAATTTTTTACATAAGAAACCTGCGCCTTGCCTTAGTGAAACTTTCCATTGTTATAATATTTGCGCTCGAACCAGATTCAAGTATGAGTATGGAAGTTTTAAATTCCCGCTGTCAGGTAAAGTAGGAAACACTGTTTTATCTTAACATTCACTGATTGATCTGATGTTCGTCATAATTAATATCTTTATCTGCAGGACTCGAGTCGAACCGAAGAATTTAACGTGAGCATCGGAGAGGACGAAACCGTCTCCTACGGTGAACTGAAGCCGGATATGAACAAAAAAGTGAGCAGACTAAAATTATCTTATAATTATAGTTTCTATTATCAATAGGGTGGAAGAGTTTTGGTTGCCAGAAATTAGATGAAAGCTTAAAAAAAGTTTCGTATATGGTCCTCAATGTCTCCACCGCTCACTGAATTACTAAAATCAGCATCAAATCAAAAACGAGTGTTGGGGAACGGGAAACAATTGTGCCATTGAGTAACATGCGAACAGTGTTTTGTACTGTACTTGTGAAAACGACGTACTATTATACAGATTCATAATATTTAATATATAATCTCAATAACAAGATCCAAGATGCTATATAAATACATAAACATCATGTTCAGGCCACCCCCGCAGTCGTACGCACCCGTCAGTTCCGCAATCTGATTGACACCAACAGCCCATCGGACTCGATCATGTCGCCCTTCTCGAAGAATCTCTGCTCGCGCACCAAACCCGGCAACGACCAAGTGCACCATCCAGCCATGATGCTGTTGGTTAACCCTTAGTATTCTATCTTTCTTGTTTTCGGTTCACTCGGGTTCATCACCATAATGTGGCGACGAGAAATACCAAATCACAGAATGAAATAAGATGAATCCTCTTCCTTAATTTTTTTTCAACTCAACAACCGTGAAAATATATTCTTCTTCAACTCATTAATACATTAATTAATGAGTCGTTTATAATAAATCATTATTTTCCCGATAAATTCTTATCAAATATTTTATGAGCTTTGTACTCAGAAGTAATACATAGCAATCAATACGGTATCATAACAATAAGCTAGTCCACCCGTATTTCAAACAGCTAATAGAAAAATCCGTGTTTAAATAATCATTGACTTTTGCTTCACCAGGACACACATGACACGTGATATTTAATTTTCGTGTCATATTTTTTCATTAAATTTTGCTTTCTTACAATACAACATCAACACTCATTTTAGCAAAGGCAAACTGCAAAAGCCGAAGCGACTGGGTCTGGCTGCCGAGCTGGCCGACCAATCAACAGCGGACAAAACGTCCGAATCCACGTCGAACTGAACTCTGGAAAGTTCGGCAAATATTCCGACAATTTCACCCGAGAACATTTGATTGAGGATTTTCTGCGATATGATGAACAATGGCACTGGCGGACGAGCTAAATCCCCCAAGGGAGGGGAATTTCCTCAAAGAAGGGGGAATCGGCAGTTTTCACGTCATTTTACCTACACCTTAGGGAACAAATTCTATTTTTTGAAACAGCCAAAGAGGGGGGAATTCCACTTTTCCCTCCCCTTCTCGTCCGCTAGTGAACAATGGTGAACACTGTACATTAATTCACATTTTAAAAGAATAGAGAAACCATGTTGACGTTGGTTGCCAGTAAGTTCGTGTTTTTTATTGTCTTTGTACTTGAAGTAAAAGTCAAAATGTGTTTCTGTGAGGAAAAAGTTATTCCTGCTGCTGCAGTGAGTTTCAAAAAATTATAAAAATTCCATGCTCTTTCTCACGAAAAAAACATTTCCACCGACTAATTGATATGCGATCACATAGAAAATTACTTGTGTACATATTGTTCACTTCGTGAATTATTTCTGAACTTTACAAAAGAGGTTATCCAACCCTTGCTTGATGTCAATTTCGCATACATTGTTCCTGTTTGGTATAAAATTTAGAGGTATATTCTTGCAACACATGATATTTTCCGACTGAAATAAGGCTCTTTTCAATCAGTAATCTACCATTTGTTGCATGACATCATGTACTAATTAATATTATGTCCATTGTAGTCTTCATGTTTATGTCCCAATTGATTACTAGTTTCCCTGATTGCGCCGCGATTTTAATTTCATAAATCAATATAATATTATTAATAAAAGCTATCAACTGTTGTACGGTGGGGAGTTATTGGACACTCGGTTGCTTGGTCTTAACCAATGAGTTTACTGCTAAGAATGGATATTGAGCTTCTGACGAATTTGATCTGCTTGTGAGATTGTTCAGTTAATGGAACGAGGATTTCTAAGGTAGAAAAACTAAAATCATTGAAATAATAACAAACCAATTAACGGTTGATGAATGCATGATAAGGGAGAGCGGATCATGCAATGGAATGATATGATGATGATTTATGGTACGGTAGAATATAATTTGAGTACCTTAATTAATGAAATAAACAAGGGAATAAAAATCTTCTCAAAATAACCTCACCTGAAAATCTTCTCACAGTTCTCGGTGGGTGCGTCGAGATGACCGGCTTTGACGGCGGTGCGGAGTAATTCTTCGGCGATTGAGATGGGGAATCCTTGGAGGGAGTCGATTCGATGCAGATTGGAAGTGACCAGACGCTCACATGAATGACGGAGGGACAACACTTTTGGCACCTGAATTCAATGTTGACTCACTGAATAATCACATTAATTTATCGAATGACTCACTTCATCACGTTAACTCATCTAATCGTTCATTGACTCATTACGGTAACTCATCTAACATCTAATCATTCACTGACTCATTACGGTAACTCATCTCATCTTTCATTCACTGACTCATTACGGTACCTAATCTAATCATTCACTGACTTATTACGGTAACTCATCTAATCATTCATTGACTCATTATGGTAACTCATCTAATCATTCACTGACTCATTACGGTAACTCATCATTAGTCACGGTAACCGTATTTCAATGACATGGATTGTGGTATCATCTCACATTCTTGACATTCAATGGTTTGAGAAATCATGATTTCTCACTCAAGAAATATCTCACCATCAACTCAATGACTCGTGAGGTTACTTACTTGCTCACATTTTTTTTAAGTTAGTAACTCTTCTTCACTCACTCACTCAAGCCCCTCACTCACTCACTTACTCTTACATTCACTCACTGACTCATGAGTCATTCATACATGAACGAACCGTGACATCACTGGTGTACTCGGATGAAGATGACGTACTGGTACTTGCCTTTTGTGGTACTTTTTCGTCTGTGGTACCACCGAAACTCCAATAATTCTTCGCGAGCAAGCGACTGCGTTTACGATTACGGCGTTGGGTCACATCCATGGCGATATGATCTACTTATGAATTATGATAATTATTTAAAGAGAATTTTTAGTGAAATATCAGAGTATTTCAACTCAACGAGATTCACTATATAGCGTACGAGAAGGGGAGGAAACAATCTATAGAAATGTTCTTCACTTTGCAGTTAGTGGCTTCAAGTTCAAATAATCTGATTCCCCCTTTTTGGCGAAGTCTACTTGGAAAGTTCTCATCGGTTTTATATGGGCTGTTCAGAGTTTCATGTTACTGAAATCAAAACTGTGTAAACCTTTTGTACATGTATTACAAACAAGTACCACAGGCGGACGAGCTAACCTTCCAAAGGGAGGGGAATTTGAACAAAGATAGGGAATTGCAAGTTTTCAGGCCATTTTACCTACACGTTAGGGAACAAAGTTCACTTTTTGAAAACGCCAAAGAGGGGGGAATTTCACTTTTCCCATCCCTTCCGCTGGCGCTAGTGACAAGTACGATGTATTGTATGTTCAAAACGTTCTGAACTTTTACACACAGATTTACAAACATTTTTATACTGAAGAGCCAACAAAATGTCCACGCATAAAAAATTTGACATAAAGAGCCAGTGAATAGGACGAAGGTTAAATAGGTTTGGCTTCTCTAGGAAATGTTCAAATTCAAATACGCGCATTTGTGTGTTATACTGCAGGCTAACCAGAGGCGCGTGTATTAGTGCATGCAGTCGAAACATCACCTAAGCAACTGCAATTTTCGACGTTTTGTGTTAACGATATTCGAGACAAGTCCTCGACCAAAACTCACCCGAGACAAGTCCTCGACCAAACTTTCATGCATGAGAAAAATCTTACAAAAAACTTAGAATTGAAATTGTCGTTTCTTCGTTATGAGGTATAATAAATACAAAAAACGAGGAATAAAATTGATAACAAGTTATTTCTAACATCACAAAAATTAGCCGAACTTTTTAGTAACAAATATTTATTTTTTACTTGAATTTTATAGGAGCAAAACGCATCAACAAAATTTTGTTCGGTGCCTTGTCTCAGTTGAGTAAAAGTGTTACAAAAAATTTTGTTTTGAATTTGTCGTCTGGTTTTCAATTTTTTAAGTCGTTTCTCAGATTATAATAATAACTATAATGTAACACTCACTCGCTCCGTCATTCACTTACTTACTCACTCACTCACTCACTCACTCACTCACTCACTCACTCTTTCACTCACTCAATCACTCACTCACTCACTCACTCACTCACTCACTCACTCACTCACTCACTCACTCACTCACTCACTCACTCACTCACGCACTCACTCACTCACTCACTCACTCACTCACTCACTCACTCACTCACTCACTCACTCACTCACTCACTCACTCAATCACTCACTCACTCACTCACCCACTCACTCACTCACTCACCACCACCTATCGCTCACTCACTTACTTACTGATTCTATCATTCACTCACTCACTCACTCACTCATTCCGTCACTCATTCGCTTTCTCACTGACGCACTCACTTCCTCACTCATTCATTCACTCACTCACTCATTCACTCAACCACTCACTCATTCACTAACTCATTCACTCAATCACTAACTTACTCACTCACTCACTCACTCACTCACTCGCTCACTCACTCACGCACTCACCACCACCTATCACTAACTCACTTACTTACTCACTCACTCATTCACTCACTCACTCACTCGCTCCGTCACTCACTCACTCACTCACTCACTCACTCACTCACTCAATCACTCACTTACTCAGTCACTCACTCACTCACTCAGTCCCTCACTCACTCTTTCACTCACTCACTCACTCACGCACTCACTCACTCACTCACCACCACCTATCGCTCACTCACTTACTTACTGACTCACTCATTCGCTTAATCACTGACGCACTCCCTTCCTCACTCATTCATTCACTCACTCAATCAATCACTCACTCATTCACTCTCTCACTCACTCACTCAATCACTAACTTACTCACTCATTCACTCACTCACAAAATCACTCACTATTTCACTCACTCCCTCACTCATCACTCACTCGCTCTATCATTCGTTATTTGACACAATCAATCAATTACTTACTAGCTCATTCAATCTTTCACTCACTCACTTACTCACTTACCTAATCACTCACTCACTCACTCACTCACTTACTCACTCACTCACTCACTCACTCACTCACTCACTCTTTCACTCACTCAATCACTCACTCACTCACTCACTCACTCACTCACTCACTCACTCACTCACTCACTCACTCACTCACTCACTCACGCACTCACTCACTCACTCACTCACTCACTCACTCACTCACTCACTCACTCACTCACTCACCCACTCACTCACTCACTCACTCACCACCACCTATCGCTCACTCACTTACTTACTGATTCTATCATTCACTCACTCACTCACTCATTCCGTCGCTCATTCGCTTTCTCACTGACGCACTCACTTCCTCACTCATTCATTCACTCACTCACTCATTCACTCAACCACTCACTCATTCACTAACTCATTCACTCAATCACTAACTTACTCACTCACTCACTCACTCGCTCGCTCACTCACTCACTCACGCACTCACCACCACCTATCACTCACTCACTTACTTACTCACTCACTCATTCACTCACTCACTCACTCGCTCCGTCACTCACTCACTCACTCACTCACTCACTCACTCAATCACTCACTTACTCAGTCACTCACTCACTCACTCACTCCCTCACTCACTCTTTCACTCACTCACTCACTCACGCTCTCACTCACTCACTCACCACCACCTATCGCTCACTCACTTACTTACTGACTCACTCATTCGCTTACTCACTGACGCACTCCCTTCCTCACTCATTCATTCACTCACTCAATCAATCACTCACTCATTCACTCTCTCACTCACTCACTCAATCACTAACTTACTCACTCATTCACTCACTCATAAAATCACTCACTATTTCACTCACTCCCTCACTCATCACTCACTCGCTCTATCATTCGTTATTTGACACAATCAATCAATCAATTACTTACTCGCTCATTCAATCTTTCACTCACTCACTTACTCACTTACCTAATCACTCACTCACTCACTCACTCACTCACTCACTCACTCACTCACTCACTCACTCACTCACTCACTCACTCACTCACTCACTCACTCACTCACTCACTCACTCACTCATTCACTCACTCATTCACTCATTCACTCACTCACTCACTCACTCACTTACTTACGATATGTAACAAAGATTCTCATGGCTATTCAATCATTAAACTTAAAAGCTGTGGCTCAAGTGTTACAAACTTTTTTTGCCGCTCATTTTTTCTATAAAATAATGTTTTGCCGCAAAATTATTTTTGTAAACAAATCTCTATATCGTTAACACAACGCACCCAATTTTCGTGCATAAAATAAATAAATAAAACAACATGGTGTGTTTATTCTAGTGGTATCGTATAAACTTATTTTTATGCGTTATCATTATTGTTATATTGATACTTACTGAACTCAAACTAAAAAAAAATAATAACTGACTGATTTGTAACAAAAAATACACAAAACAAGTGAGTAATTACAGGATTCTATTCACAATGAATATCAATAAGCGGGCATTCGCTTTGATATTGAATAATTATGCGAAATATGGCTTCAATCATGGAATATATACCCGTTCGTTGGCTACTGGCCAGTATCGCCGGGACAATAATGAAAATAAACGTTGGTTTTTTATAATATTATTACGTTTCTGAAACTTCATTTCATCAGCTGCATTGCAAGTTTCTGTTAGTCATCTCGTGTTTTGTCGTTCATTTCACAAAGACATTCCTTCAATCATTCGGTCAGGCAGCCTTCTCTGCTGCGAGGTCAATTTATAAATGGATCAGCCAATTACCCATGGCTTAGAAAGTAATAACTCAATTTCAATAATATACCAGCGTACCTGTCATCACATAGCTGTTCGAAGGATAGAACGTGTACCAAAAGCAGATTTGAATTCAAACTGCGCGCGTAACAAAACCTTCTCGAGTAACACTAACCCTAGATAGACTATTTATTACAGCATCACCATTCATCCCCACCGTTCCCGTCACCGATGCCTCCCTGTTCGCCGCTTTAACGGATCCGGACAACCTGGTGCTGCATGACAAGGGCGTGATCGCTCTGTCAAAGCCGTACGGCGTCAAGACTTCGTTATTGAGTTGGTATTGATTGAGAGTACTGGCTCATCTTTATCACACCATCAATTGACTAACCAGTTTGAATGAAGAATCCATACTGAATGAGCGAATCTCAGAAACAGTAAATTGATGGGAAACATTATTGATCAGCATCAGACATTCAGACGATAGATTCTTGTTCGGCTAATTGATGGATTGACTGATTGATCAAGTGATTGTTATTTATTAATTCAAGCGCGTATGAACAATATTAAAGTTATATCTTGTCTTACTAACGGATTCATCTTTTCAGGATCTCGGGAGGAAGAGATAGCCGACCCGACTGAGGCTTCCACGTCCGTCAGCAATGTGATGTCGTTATTGAGACGACATTTCAATGAACCTGAGTTGGAGCTGGCGCATGGTTTACCACCGTTAGTAAGTTACTGAATTAATAAATCAATCAGTTAGTCAGTCACTGAATCAATAAATCAGTTAGTCAGTTATTGAATCAATCAATCAGTTATTCAGTCACTGAATCAATCAGTCAGTCGATCGGTCAGTCATTGAATCAATCAATCAATCAGTTAATCAGTCACTGAACCAATCAATTGTTTCACTCAGTCAGTCACGTAACGGAATCAATTAGTTAGTCACCGAATCAATCAGTAAGTCACTGAATCACTCAGTCATCCATTCAGTCATTGATTAATCAATTGGCTAGTCAGTCACTGAATCAATCTTGCAGTCTCTGAATCAATCAGCCAGTCACTGAATCAATCTTGCAGTCTCTGAATCAATCAGCCAGTCACTGAATTTATCATGCAGTCACTGAATCAATCAATCAATCAGTCAGTCACTGGATCAATCAATCAATTTGTCAATTACAATCAGTTTCTGAGCGGATGTATGTTTGCGGGGTAGGTGATGACGAGCCGACGTGTACAACTGGTGGACTTTATTAGATATCGCTTGCCAGTTACAAATGGATAAAGACCTCAAGAATCCAATGATCACTCATATTTATATCACTTATAGAACATATACATGCTAAGACGCCTACACATTATCGAATATACACGTATTTACTAGCAAGATGCTGACTCTTCCCCTACAATAATAGAAAATAAGATGGAAGTGTCGTTCAAATAGAATAAAATCGTCATTAAATGTTCAAGTTCAGGTTCATAGACCATATAACCATACGTTGACGACAAGCCTTGATTGTTGCCAGCTCTCATGTTGTTAGATCCATACCTGTCTTGACCATAAATATCTGCATTAAATAAGGATTAATGTGTTCTCATTTAACTCATACTTTCTGAACTCAAATGGAAACTAATCTTTAATAACTAACACTGATTAAAACTACCTTGTATAGGGAATAAGACAACGTTAATTTAGATGCATTATTACTAAATATTTGCAATTACCACTGTTGTCCGATCATTCCTCCCCTATTTAAAATTTTTTCAGTCGAGAACCATATTATACCAAATAACTAAATACCTATAATAGATTGACAATTTTTGTTTAGAGAAGGATGTCACCCTGATCTTCACAAGCCTTCGTTCTAACGGCGCACATAACCTCGGATTCTCGGTCCGAATAGCTATTGTTGCCCACGTAGCGTACACCATTTGGACCCATCATATAAATGCCCAAACGTTCCATAGTTTCAAATCCGATCAAAATCTGATACTTCATGTCATCCACAATGTTACATTCAATAACATCACGACCACCTTTTATCGACACATTAACCGTACACGCCAAATTACTGAAAATCTTCGATCCGTTGAATGTCGAAATCTGATCGTCACACTTATACACTTTTACACCTAATGACTTGGCAAGTATAGACGAAATCAGATTCGTGTTAGCTCCGCTATCCATGGAGTACTCGTGGTGTTTCACCTTAACACCATTCACACGAATGTACGGCGCACTATCCTTTTTGATCTTCAAACCCTTATGCTTAACCTTAGCAGTCTTTTTCTTATCAACACGAAACTTATTCGGATGATGTTTCAAATAATCATTCGACGGGATTTCATTAACCGTCTCTTCGGTGTTCATGACTGACATAACCTGTTCCTCCTGGTCATAACACTCATCAATCTTAACCTGTTCCTCATCCACTGGGCAGTTCATCGCAATGTGCCCTTTGTTACCACACTTGTAACACTTACGGAACTTATCCCTATCATACAACCGTGTCTGTTGTTGTTTTGTACTTACGGTCTGTTTATGTTTAACCTTAGCCTGATTACCGTAACCGTACTTGTTGCCTTTGGTAGCATTTCCAGCATACCAACATTTGTTCGTATAGTGAGAGGTGTTATTGCAGTTACGACACCATCTATGACTGTACTGTCGGTCGGGAATTCGGCTGTTAAAAACTCCATTGACAGATTTTACTCCGTCCGGATGAAAGGCTTCATGCTTCTTCGTCGCATGACCATTAGTACCAATCATCAAACATTTCTGTATCTTCGCTGCATTCTCCTTGACCTCCACACTCTTAATCAGATCATCCAGGCGATTCTCTCCCTCTTTGAGTAATGACTCGATCGCCATCTCCTTATGCTTAGGTGATATGAGACCTTGACTCAGTCTCTGCATCATAACCGTTTCGAACCCATAGGTCTCTCTGTTCAGGAAACATCTCGATTCCAGTTCACTCACGTACTGTCGTACGCTCTCATTCGGTCTCTGGTCACACGAGTAGAACGTACTGTGACGGACTGCAGCACAACGCTGGTCACCAAATCGATTCTCCAAAAATCGCCAGGTTTCAGGCAAACTCAACCTGATGTTGTCACCTGCGTACTCGTACATGCGCAAAGCATTACCTGTCAAACATATCCTAATGTGGGACAATGCGGTCTGTTCATCTGCTTGTGTTAACAAGAGACGTTTCTTGACACCTTCTGACCATGTCTCATACTTGGCACCATCCTTGCCGTCTAATTTATCATAAACCTGCGAGAATAACTGTAGTTGAGCCATGTCCTTTTGCTGCTGTCGTTGTTGCTCAATCAACAAATGAATGCCTACGTTTTGTGCATTTACATGTGAAACATTATCGTTACCAAATGTCACATTACCGTAACCCGTTGCACCTTGTGTACCTTTATCATTACCGTAACCTGTACCATGTGCCATTGGTGTAACACATACACCTTTGTTACCTGACTGCTGCACATCATTACCGTATCCCAGTTCAGGCGGCGGACGGATCGGAGTGCTAGTCACTATGGGATTACCCAAACCCTGTTGTATATTGGCATTATTGTGTGTGGGTTCAACATTACCACTACCCATCGACACATTACCCGAATTAGACACATTACCTACAACTTCACCGTGCGTTGAATCCTGAGTGTTATCTACAGTCTTGGCTGTTTCAAAACTTTGTACCGAGATGTTAGTGAGGTCTGCCTCTGCCAGTTTATATTTGGCCTGATTAACACGACCCCATTCTAATTCATCAACAACATCGTACACATCAGACAAATAATCGAACATGAGGGCCAACTTTTGCTGATCCCTGTACCCTTCATTTATATGTGGCACAACAATACCGTCTGCACCCGGTGTTAGCCTACAAATTTCAGTGATTGACTCGAACAAATCCAGAGCCATCTGAACATCATTGCTTATATAATGTCTCAACAAATGACGACATTCACGCAGTACAATGCAATTATTGTGACGATATCCATTTGCATTTGTCATTGGCATAGCGATTTTTGTATTTCAGAGCCTGTGGCTTATCAATTTTTCAAGTGGACACAAAGTCACACAAATTTTTAGGTGGACACAAAGTCACACAGTGGACACAAAGTCGCACTAACAGAAAACAAGTTTTTTGGTGGACACAAAGTCACACAGTGGACACAAAGTCACACTAACAGAAAACAAATGTGGACACAAAGTCGCACAATTGGTAGACACAAAGTCGTACCTCTTTATAGATCGAAGTTGTCAAAACCAGCCACGAAGTACACCTTGCCACGTTTTCCTTCCACGCACGCACAAACAAACGTTTCAGAGAACCAAAGTTGACTTGAGCGCCAATCAGTTTCTGAGCGGATGTATGTTTGCGGGGTAGGTGATGACGAGCCGACGTGTACAACTGGTGGACTTTATTAGATATCGCTTGCCAGTTACAAATGGATAAAGACCTCAAGAATCCAATGATCACTCATATTTATATCACTTATAGAACATATACATGCTAAGACGCCTACACATTATCGAATATACACGTATTTACTAGCAAGATGCTGACTTTACTGAATCAATCAATCAATCAATCAGTCAATTACTGAATCAGTCTCGTAGTCAATGAAACAATCAATCAGTCAGTCACTGAATCAATCAATCAATCAGTCAGTCACTGAATCAATCAATCAATTAGTCAATTACTGAATCAATCAAGCAATCAGTCAATTACTGAATCAGTCTCGTAGTCAATGAAACAATCAATCAGTCAGTCGCTGAATCAAACAGTCATTCACTGATTCAGTAATTGACTGTCAGTTACTTAATCACGCAGTTCGTCAGCATGTCGAGTCATTTAGTTATGTTTTCACGTTAAAGATATTTTCGTTAACGTTTCGTATTACACTTTTATGTTTCAGCTATGTATCTGGTCCGATCATCTTTGCGGCCAACCCGGCCGTTGCGAAACGGGTGCGGCAAGCCCGCAAAGCCTTATTCAGGGTGCCCAAAGCTAAACGGGATGTAATGCGCGCCATGTTGGATTTATATTATTTTTTTGTTTGTTTGTTTTTTAATAAAAAAAATATGTTGATCATTTTGTGTTACATTGGCCAGGCCACCAGTGTGTATGATTGAAAAAATTTCGGTAATGTGAGATCGTTACACCCTAGATAACGTTAGACAGAGTAGTTTTACTGATTCGTGATCAACAAGTAAAGCAAGTATAGTTGTTTTTATAGACATATTTGTACTTTTTTAGTAGTTTTCATAAAATATAGTTGTTTATCCTTCAGTTGTTCATCTGTTTACATTGCAGAGTTCTGTCCACAGGTGGCATTGATGAACCGAAGGGTGCCGACGACGTATACGCCAGATGTACGGAGGTCAACGGACAAGTCATGGTCGGTGATTCGGATGGATTTTTCATTTTTAATACAGAATTCACAATTGATTGGCGATAAAAATATGTATGGATTAATTTTTTTATCTGATTAGTGATGCACTAGCGGATGAGAGCAACACAAATTTGAATTCTTCCTCTTTGTCAGTTCTAAAACGTAGATATTGTTCCTCCAGGTGTAGGTGATTCCATAATCTTTCCTGAAATAGCATCTTTGGAGATTTCAACAGTCGGTCACTGACTCTAGTATGAATTCCACGGAATGTTAAGAGTAATATCATGCATTCAAATTGTAGTTTTCAAGTTATTTAATACGTATGAATTATTGTTTTGACATTCTTGGTGTAATAACTAATAAAATCTATTTCAGTCGGTGCTTGACCAGGGCAAAGAGAAAGTGACCAACCAGCTGCTAAAGCTCGGCATCGTCAAGCACACGTACTGCAGTCACTCGGTCATCGGATACAGACACCAATGTACGGTCGTCGATTTGAGATTCTGCAAATGTTGGTGACGCGCATTCAAATTCAGTTTTCTAATCAATTGAGAATGCTAATAATAATTTCAGTCACCCGTCACCTGCCTCGACTGTACATGTTGCAGCTGGGAGCACCCATCCTCGGGGATCACATTAATCAACAACGATGTACTAGAATTCTTGGCAAAACCGTTCTCGTGCCCGTTAGAAAATAATTTTTTGTTTTAGTACTTTGTTCTACCCTTCAATTAATAATACGGTATTGTTCTAAGAATTTTTTTTCTGTTGGGTTGCCATGTTGACTTACACTTCGGCTAACTCTACTTGAAAAAACGC
>OZ038444.1:22601905-22634313 GCA_964036265.1 Daptonema setosum
CACAGAACAAGCCCTTGTACGAAATCGTTTGAGTGCCGGCTGTTTCACAGATGAACAAGACTTTTTTACCGCCTACAAAATGAATCACATAATGACCGGCTGATTGACTGTCTGTCTGACTGATTGCAATATTGACTGACATGGGCTTTATTTTGTTTGTTGTTCTGTGTTTGTTCGGAAAGCGGTTTTCTCTTAGCCAGTGTTCGGCGCAGTGGCTGTGACGGTGGTACTGGTTGCTGAAAGAAAATTCAGTCAGTCAGTCAGTCAGTCAATCAGTCAGTCAATCAGTCAGTCAGTCAGTCAGTCAGTCAGTCAGTCAGTCAGTCAGTCAGTCAGTCAGTCAGTCGGTCAGTCAGTCAGTCAGTCAGACAGTCAGTCAGTGAGTCAGTCAGTCAGTCAGTCAGTCAGTCAGTCAGTCAGTCAGTCAGTCAGTCAGTCAGTCAGTCAGTCAGTCAGTCAGTCAGTCAGTTAGTCAGTCAGTTAGTCAGTCAGTCACCCACTCACATGATCATGTTTCTCATGGTGTTGTTTTCTGGGAGCGTTCAGCAGCGAACTGGAGGTTCGACCGACCGACTGACGAGTGTTGTGGATTTGTCGCAACCTGAAATCGTGACTGGTTGGTTGAGAACACATTCAGAGTCAGCTAGAATTTTTTTTGATACTTTCGGAACTGCTAAAAGTATTTTACATCAGGGTCTGTGCACATTTTGGCATGAAAAGTTCTCTTAATCAACGTTTTTATCAGTCGATTGTTTTAGTTGTGACTCATTTCATGCCAGGTCAGATATGTGGTACCCAATGTATCGGCTTTATAATCGTCAAGTTTAGATCTGATGAGTCGACAGTAGAACTTTGGAACGTGATTCCCCCCTGCAGAAATAAGTCAAGGTTTTATAACCGATCATGGATGGTACATGATTCAAATCGAGCGCGCTGGCTCTTACCGTCTAAGTGAAAGGTTACTCAAAGAATTACGGGGTGCAATGAGTAAACCTCAATAAGTAATAATGGTGGTTGAAGTTATTTTCTGTACAGTACCTTCAGCGTTTTTGGTTAGTAAGATAACTGTACCACTAGCGGAAGAGAAGGGGTGAGAAAAGTAGAACTCACTCCCTTTTTGGGGATTAAATAAAAGTAGAATTGGTTCCCTGATGTGTAGTTATAATGACCTGAACCCATTAGTACCCATTTAATTACTCGTTAACGAAATTTCCCTCCTTTCAGAGGATTGGCTCGTTAGTGATATCTACATTAAGAACACTAATTAGTAGGCTTAGTTTTACTCACAACCAAGTTGTCATAAACAGAACTAACTTATTAAGCTGAGGTCACCTACAGTAGTGGCGTTGTGGTCATGTGCCCCTTTGACCCTTTCCTAGGCTAAACTATGTGTACGTACATATGTGTTTAACATTTCCAATGCAATAGGGGAATGACTGAGCTGGTACACTCGATGATTAACTAATCTTGACAGTAATACTAACTCACGTATTCACTACTCAAAGCATCACTCAATGCTTATAAAGCACTAATCAAAGTGTGTATATATCGATGATTATAAAGCACTACTCCAAGTATCACTCAATGCTTATAAAGCACTACTCCAAGTATCACTCGATGTTTATAAAGCACTACTCAAAATACCTCTCAATGCTTATAAAGCACTGCTCTAAGTATCACTCAATGCTTATTAAGCACTACTCCAAGTATCACTCGATGTTTATAAAGCACAACTCAGAATATCTCTCAATGGTTATGAAGCACTACTCAAAGTATCACTCGATGTTTATAAAGCACAACTCAGAATATCTCTCAATGGTTATGAAGCACTACTCCAAGTATCACTCGATGTTTATAAAGCACAACTCAGAATATCTCTCAATGGTTATGAAGCACTACTCCAAGTATCACTCGATGTTTATAAAGAACAACTCAGAATATCTCTCAATGGTTATGAAGCACTACTAAAGTATCACTCAATGGTTATGAAGCAAACCTCAAAGTATCACTCAATGATTATTAAGCACAAACAAATTCAAAGATGATGTTGTGATTCACTATAATATTAAGCTGTAACTACATATTCAGGCAAAATATGACTTAGGAGGTGATGAAAAAAGAATGGAGGGAGGATAAACAGCACGTGCTTGAAGTTCTGAATGGGCTGTTCGTTTTTACGTTCCTAGAAATCCTACGAGTTTCTTATGGTTCGCCCGACTCAACCCCTGACTAACGGTTTGCGCTTGTTTTGATCGATGACTTTCAAAGTGCAGCCGGTGTTACGATTCTCTTGGTCAACGGTGGTCGGATCCTGTTGAGTGAGTGAGTGAGTGAGTGAGTGAGTGAGTGAGTGAGTGAGTGAGTGAGTGAGTGAGTGAGTGAGTGAGTGAGTGAGTGAGTGAGTGAGTGAGTGAGTGAGTGAGTGAGTGAGTGAGTGAGTGAGTGAGTGAGTGAGTGAGTGAGTGAGTGAGTGAGTGAGTGAGTGAGTGAGTGAGTGAGTGAGTGAGTAAGTGAGTGAGTGAGTGAGTGAGTGATATACATATGTACCTGCATACGATTGTTAATGAGTATGGGAATGCGGGAAACTGCGGCTCCAGTTGAAGTTATCGAAGAAGCCGAAGTCTTAGCCGAAGCCCGGTTTTCATTGACAGGTTGATATGATCTGGTCTGCAGTCACATACTGACTAACTCACTGACTCAATGACTGACTGACTGACTGACTGACTAAATAACTCACTAACTGACTCAATGACTGTCTGACTGACTGACTGACTGACTGACTGACTGACTGACTGCCTGACTGACTGACTGACTGACTGACTGACTGACTGACTGACTGACTGACTGACTGACTGACTGACTGACTGACTGACTGACTGACTGACTGACTGACTGACTGACTGACTGACTGACTGACTGACTGACTGACTGACTGACTGACTGACTGACTGACTGAATGACTGACTGACTGACTGACTGACTGACTGCCTGACTGACTGACCAGAATCGTTCGACTTCGCAGCGTTATTTTGTTTTGATTGGTGTCAGGGACCATCGTTGTCTGTTGCATGAGAAAAAAACAGAATCATGATGAAGAAGTGCAGATATTCTATTAAATAATAACTTTGAGATTTGGTTCATTGAGACCGTCAATCAATCAGGTAGAAGTAGATTCAAAGGTAGATTTTCTTGGTACTCAGTGAACATGGAAGAAAAAAATGATATAATACATAACTTCGATCAACACACCGTTAATATAAGTTGAGTTGAGTGGGGCTAGTGAGTTACTCAGATCAGTATAAAGACGCCAGGTGATGATGATTAGGTGTTCAATTCAGATGAAGATAAGCATAATAAATCATCAATGGCGGACAAACACTTCTTGTAATAAAACTTTTCAGGCTGGCCTTTTAAGGAAAATCCAAAAACAAGTTATTTACGGTCAACTGGAAAACTTTCTATAAGGAGGGGGTACCCACCCGCCCCCAGAGAGAGATAGGGGGGGGGTAACCTCCTACACCCACGCATCCCACGCGAATCGTGAAAACCCAATCCACAGCGCCTAAAACTGACCTGAGAATTATAGAGCATACTTTTTAGTTTTATGCTGAAAAAAAAGTAAAACTTCAATAATGGTTTTCACTCTCTTATACACAACTGAACTTGGCGTTTTCAGACCTTCACAGAAATCGGGATAAGCGGGAAAAATTGATCTCGCGCCATACAGTGATTCCTGTTGCTAATGCTTAGCGAAAATTTATTATTTCAATAACAATGACAATTTACATTTGGTATACAGTTAACTGTTTTGTTAAGTTTCTGTCGTGTTGCGTCTCGGGTTCGTACAGATGTTCCTAGCAATAACTAAATACTCGTAGAAAGTCCGGAATATTGTTTTTCGCAACGAGTAATCATCATGCCTAACGTTTACAATGTTGCTACAAAAAATAAGCATGTGAAATTTCTCTGTTGTGAGCCGCTTAGTTTACTTCTCAGGAGTCATTGTCATGAAAAATTCATTGACTTAAGAAGTGAAAATTTGTTGAAAAGCCATCGAATTCTTGTCTCTGTGTTTTACGATCAGCACTATTAAGACCAATATTATAAACTCATTTTGCTTTGGGCATTTTTGTTTCTTGTGATTTTATGTACAGACACATAGAGCAATGGTACTTTAGCTTTGTTTCCTCGTATTTAATATGTTTCCTAGAATAGGTTTGGAGTTTCTAGGAAAAAGGTAGGAAAAAAGCCCTTTTCTCCTCGAAACGTTTTAGCAAACCTTTAGAATGCATAAATTTAACATGACGAAAATTCAGTTTTTCAGGTTTTAGTGTGGTTGTAGATAATTACATGACAATTTCGGGAAGGTTTATCACAACTGACTATATGTTCTGCTCATTATTTCATTTTTTTGAGAAAGTGAAGCGATGGATAGCAAACTTTTCTAGACAATTGAGGTGCAATAGTGGAACTCCCATGGATGATAAAGTTCAGTTACTTTCTGTAGTTTCAATGTCAATGTCATCCGTTTACTACTGAGAATATATATTGCATGAAATGCTGGCCACCGTTCATGAGTTAATTTAATTGGTTTTTATTTAGTTCTGTACATAATAATTTATCAGTGAATGCACGATAAACACGTATAATGACCGTATATCAGACAAAATTATGTGTATGAAAACTATCACAAAAGTATGAGTGCTGCCCTGCATAATCAGGTTCGCCTACCCTGAATAATCAGGTACGAGTTCCCTGAATAATCAGGTACGACTACCCTGCGCAATCAAGTCGGCTTGCATCAGGCTCAACAGCATCGCAAAGAAGATCACACATAGAATATTGGGCGTTGTGTATTTCGCCTTCTTCAAATTTATATCCACAAAAACTCTGTCCAGCGTCCAGAGTCCACCTGCTGATAGATACGTGGACGGCCGACTGGACATTGAAACATCACGTTGATGGCGGATGAGAAGCCTTCCAATGACACGCAAACAGTGGGAGGGGATTACGTTCGTTGGCGGATGAGCAGATGAGGTAAATAGTGTGGACGGAGGGGGATTCACCGGACGGGGGACGGAAGGCGGGTGGAGATAAATAGGAAAGGAATGAGGTAAAGCGTTAATTTCGGTATTCAATGTTTGCGTGGCGGTTCAACGACGACGACGTCCGAAAAGCGGATTGCGACGACTGGCCAGACGGGCGTAGTTGTTCTTGCGATCCTCCACTGCTTGAAGAGCGGCGGATGAACTGTCCAAGGCAAAGTCTTGCAACTTGCTGTTTTCTGGAAAATGTGCGAGATTGAGTGAGTGAGTGAGTGACTGACTGACTGACAGACTGACTGACTGACTGACTGACTGACTGACTGACTGACTGACTGACTGACTGACAATGACAACAATGACTAACGTGGCACCATGCATTCCATGGCCTTTCGCTTGACGAAGGTGTTGAGTGGTTCGACGTATCCGAGGTCACTGGCAGGCATGACTTCCCCACCGTTGGCACCTCGGTACAGTTCGCAGGTGAACCAGTTATAACCTCCGACGACACCCCAGACGGCGGCATCACAGCGCTGAAAGTGAATGAGTGAGTGAATGAGTATGAGTGAGGTAGTGAGTGAATCAGTGAGGGAATGAGTGAGTGAGTGAGTGAGTGAGTAAGTTAGTGAGTGGGTGAGTGAGTGAGTAAGTGAGTGAGTGAGTGAGTAAGTTAGTGAGTGAGTGAGTTAGTGAGTGAGTGAGTGAGTGAGTGAGTGAGTGAGTGAGTGAGTGAGTGAGTGAGTGAGTGAGTGAGTGAGTGAGTGAGTGAGTGAGTGAGTGAGTGAGTGAGTGAGTGAGTGAGTGAGTGAGTGAGTGAGTGAGTGAGTGAGTGAGGTGAGTGAGTGAGTTGCGTCCAACGTTGTCATTGCGGCATTTCTTCAGGCATTCATCCTCAGATACGGTATAGGGTTCTTTGGCAACGGCATATGGCTGCAGAGGATTCCAGATATCACATTCATCGTAGATGACGAAACAGTCGCATTGGGTGCACTCGTGGGACTTGACTTCGTGATCTGCAGAAATGTTACACAATTGCAACAACAACAACAACAACAACAACAACAACAACAACAACAACAACAACAACAACTAACCGAGGGCTCCAAGAACGCAGGGCAGTACGGCCAGGGCCAATACACAGATGGGCAACATGATGTTTCAGAGGAGCTTTTGGCCGACCGTTAATTACCGTGTGAATCTGAAATGAAGAACCTTTTAACCTTGACATGAGTAAAAAATTTGATTGTATTATAACTGATCGCGTAAAATAATTTACACAGCGCTAGAGAAAAGTCTGGCGTACTTCAATTTTTTAAGTAATACTGAGATAACTAAAATTACAACGGAAACCTGGCACGGTTGAAGATGATTGTCAGGCAGATTAAGCTTAGCCAGAACGCTAAGCTTCGATCGGTTAGGAGTGAATTACAAACCCAAAAGCTGGTTTGCCCGTAATTTTAAGAATGATTATAATGTATGTAAATGTGCGATAATAAAATTAGCCGTGTGAAACAAAGAACGAATCCGTGAAACAGTGAACGTCTGTAAAATGATTGCTACTGAATTCGGGCTAAACTCCTACATAGTAAATTGGCTACTAAATTGATGAGCGACAATTTCATTACGAACACAAAGCAGGTGAAAGCGCAAACAAAAGATTTCCGATAATTTTATTGGCTTTCTCTTAATTTATCGCGATCGTTTCAGGTAACATTCGTTCTCATACGCTTGTAACTACGGTGAAAGCAACCTGTTATTAGTGACACAACGAAAATATATTACAGTTAATGATGTTTTATTATACATTTACAAGCAAAACATAGAAATCGAAAAGCAACGCTGCAAAATAGAGAGAGAAAGTGAAGACATCATCAGACACGATTGGTCCAAGTTTACTTTCACTCCGAATTCTCTGGTGCCAGCCGTTTTTATACCAAACCATGTGACCTGCGCGCGCAGAATTTCACGCGCGTTGCGGTCACGTTTTCATACTGGTCGCGCGCGTGGCGACAGTGAAAGTGACGCGCGTCATGTTTCGGCGTGCGTGCGCACCCCATAATTTTTCGTAGTTTTCCATCATAATTTGACGCTCATCAATGCTCGCTCGCGCGCACGAATTTTCATCGAAAGCTGCATGTTGTTTTTAGAGCGAAACCAGTTTTGTGCGAAATATGAATCGTGAAATATGGAAACGCGTCGCGTTGCTCACGTTTCAATTTCGCGCGAATTTTCGTCAACTAAAAGGTGCTAAGCGAAAATACATAATTTTTACGCAATCTGTCTGTTTGTTTATTTATTACGCAATTATCATAATGACTGTCACAGGGCGATTTATGGACTTGTAGATGGTCGATTGTGATTTCGAGCTTTCGATTTCGTTACAAGAAATTATAAAAAAAAGCGTGCGGAGAAATTTTTATCGAAATTTTTCACTTTCGGGCGCGAAATTTTCAGGGAAAGTTAACGTAACTGGTGTGTTTGGTCAGTGTCTGGATGAAAGTGGGTAGGTCATTGACCACAGTTAATTGATTAATGCGATGACCACAAACTGGGTTTTTTTATAATTTACTTTTCGTAAAATGATTTCATGGACTTTTTATGACGCAACTGGGCGATAAGAATAAATTTTCGCGTTTTTTCACAGTTTTTAACGAGACTGAATGAATTGCGCAACCACTAAGGCATGGGAAAATATTGCAGAAAATTTATTGATTGGTCAATGAAATTGGGCGGTTTTCAAGGAAAGTCAAATTTGTACATTCATCACACGTTTTCAATAAACCATATGATACGACATAATTAAGGAGATACAAACATAAGTGAGTAAGACTGAGAACGATTATGGAAGAAACCTACAGAAAGCACACCACAACCTACTCACAACACTCCAATAAAAAACGATCACATATTCTTTTGATTGCTAATGTTTGAATCCCAAATTTCACATCCACATGGAAATATCCCACATAACCAGTTCCTGCATCCAGTGTTGGCTAATCTCAAAACTTACCGACCACATGAGCTTAACAACACCTGATTCGTTGAAACTTTAGATCACATCAGACGTCGAGATATACAGTATGTATCTCGTTCGTATCTCCGTACGGAAAATCCGGCAAGGCCAAGGTAAGCGTAACCATCCACGAATTCATTGTCATGACGAAACAAATAAAGCCATTGTTAACGACGACCGGTAAATTCACTGATGATCGTCTTTGATGATTATCGACTACCTGCATTGGCGGACGAGCCAATCCTCTAAAGGGAGGGGAATTTTTTCAAAGAGAGTGGAATAAACGGTTATGAGGCCGTTTCATCCACACCTTCAGGAACAAATTATACTGTTATGTATACTGTTACTATTATATATATTTGAAAGTGGGTTTTTCTACTTTTCCGTTCTTCCCTTCGTCCGCATGTAGAACACAGTAACAGTACTCCTCAAGTTACGTTGGTGGCTGCTGTGGCCTTGAAAATCGTGGAAGATTCGTGGAGAAATCAAGATGGCTAACGGAATCCGCCTGATCTTATCGATGTATGTACACTATGTAGCAACTACCTTGGCGATCATAACTCGCTAGGATATGCTGTAAAAAGTGTAATTTTCACTATTCTTTAAAAACTTTTGGGTAACTAATTGCGGGTGCAGACTAATCAATCTGTGAACTTATGTGTCTGTGTCTGGCATACATAAAGTATTCGTTGTTATTTAACGCTGGGAAAAATTTTCCGGGAGCAATTAATTCGATCAATTATACAACGGTGAATGGAACAAACCTTAATCGATGATATTTTATTACGGTCTATTGATCATTCATAACGTCAGTGGAATATGAATGATGATTGACGTAAACGGAACGTGTTTAGCCAATTGATGGCTATCTATCGAAAAAAGAAGAGATGGCCAAACAATAGAAAACAATGGAAGTCATGAGGATCAAATTGGAAAGTAAGCAGGCGAGACCAAATAGTCAATCAATGGGGCAGTAGCTTATAACGGAAGCAAATAAACGGTAAGAACATTTATGTCAGTAGTTGCTTTTATTTCAACAATCAAGAAACAACCCTTTGAGATTCTGGTTTCAATTAAAACGAGGTTTTCAGCTCCCGATTCTCGAACTTTCCGAGTCATGTTCGCTGTCCTGTTGTTAGCATCAACTGCCAGTTTGGTAAACGCCGATAAAGCTCACTCAGGTCTGCTTACACACTCACTCACTCACTCACTCACTCACTCACTCACTCACTCACTCACTCACTCACTCACTCACTCACTCACTCACTCACTCACTCACTCACTCACTCACTCACTCACTCACTCACTCACTAACTCCCTCACTCACTTACTCACTCACTCACTCCTTCCTTTACTCACTCACTCACTCACTCACTCACTCACTCACTCACTCACTCACTCACTCACTCGTTTCAGCCAATGCCACCAGTTTACCGTGCGATCTCTGCGACTGTTTCACTGTTTACGAAGACTGCGACATCTTTTACCCGCTGCAACCTGCGTACGTAACGAAACCCACTTTTGACTTCATCCTTCGTGACGATCATTGTCTGCGGTTGTGTCTAGAGGATGAGGTAAGGAACTGAGTGAGTGAGTGAGTGAGTGAGTGAGTGAGTGAGTGAGTGAGTGAGTGAGTGAGTGAGTGAAAGAATGAGTGAGTGAGTGAGAAAGTGAGTGAGTGAGTGAGTGAGTAAGTGAGAGAGTGAGTGAGTGAGTGAGTGAAGGAGTGAGTGAGTGAGTGAGTAAGTAAGTGAGTGAGTGAGTGAGTGAGTGAGTGGGTGAGTGAGTGAATGAGTGAGTGAGTGAGTGAATGAATGACTGAATTGCAGGACTGTGAGGCAGTGGTGTACGGTGTGACTGGTGGATTCGGATGGTATGCCTGCGAAGTCTACAAGACTGACAAGTACGCACAGATTCAGCCGGCCGAAGACTTTCTCTTCGTCCGACTCATGAACGTTTACATGAAACGACGTAACATGAAATGCTATTTACCGAGTTAGTTGACCAGTCAGCCTGTCAAAGAACGATTGGACCCACTCGAAAACTTAGTCACTCACTGATGAATGAGTCAGTCCCGATTCACGAAACACCCGACTCAGTCGATTGAGTCTTTTAGCGGATTGATACATGGAGTATGACTGACTCACTTTCCAGAGTCGTCATTCAGTTACGAGTCGGAATCAGTTGACTCATTTCTGAAACTGCAAAAAACTACAGAATCATACTGTCTAGCTCATTGGCAATGCCCTAGATGTACATGTTTCTTCAATGTCCGTTATTTCACTCATGACTTGGAATTTTTCGTTGTCATCATGGCGATGAACCTTAACTTGCAACGCTCACTTTTTGTTTCTTCAGTTCCGGAGAACCTGGAAAAGCCTGCCACGACCACCGATGAACGTACGTTAATGATGATCGAACTACGGAAGCAGAAATGGTACGCCCTGAACAAACGTATTTACGTCCAACCGACATTCAATGATACAACCGGTGAACCGACAACCACATCATTTTGGTAGTTGAAATTCCATTAACAAATTATGCAATTAAGATCTGATTGGAACAATATTGTATGTAATTATTTATTGACTGATAAATTATAGCTTCATTATAAAAAGTTGATGCGTGTGGAATACTAGCTTGTTTTACGTAACTATTTTATTTATACGTATCTGTGTGATTGCATTTATTGTTTAACTCGAACACTCGTTTCGAGCAAAAGGACTACTTAGAAAGATTGCTGAAAAAATTACAATGAATGAACGATAAAATAACGTCGTATCTGGTCAAGGGCGTAGGGCGCCACATTTTAAAACTAATGGTCCTTTTTCGAAACCTGACCTGAGACACAGATCCTGACGCGTTGCTCTGACGTTTCTGCTATTGCCCGTCAGTTTCTTCAACCTCTCTGGCCTAAACACCGTTCTGATATGGTATTAGTGTGTCTTGATGGCTCCAGTAATGAACAAGTCCCAATTAAAAAGGTGACGATGACACACACGAAACTCAGTTTATTAGAAATTTATTCGAAACTTTTTCATGAAAACAAAAACAACATAGACAGTATGGAGGAATGGTACAAAGCTGAGCTAAAATGAAAGCTGTATACAAGAAATCACATCAACAACTCGAAATAAATAAATCGGATTGAAAGTATTTGTGGCTGATTGAGCTTTGAGCCCAGAACAAAAGGTAGTGATAATTCACCACTTTAACCGGTATAATAATAAATTTTTAATTAACTATAAACTTTTTAAATAACTAACTTTTTAGTAATAATAAATGGCATGGCATTATGACCAAGAAATCACAAGAAAGGAAAATATGATGTATCACATGAAACTAAGTAAGCGTTGAAATTGGTAACTGACCAACTAGGCGATAGGAAAAAATACTAACATTACAGAAGCAAAGAAAGTGAAAGCATTTAACAAGTACTACATTTTCACCCATATTATCTCACAGCAAATGAACAGTATTTGTGAAACCTTAAAATAAATGTATCAGATACAGGTACGAAAAAAAAACAGTGTATAGGAATAAAAAAGTACAGAACCCACAGCACACTTAAAACTTTCATAATGGCGATTGTGTGATTATGCCAGAAAAAAACAGATATAAAAATAAATACGTTTCTGGAAAATTTATAATTCACTATATTTTTTCATGGAAAACATTCTCCTTCAATGGTGACCAGTAGGCATTAAAACTTTCCAAACATCATCATTAACTTCGAACATTTTCAGATTTTCTTATAATGATTATAGTCCAATCGTTCTTTTATCCATTCGAAGATTGTTTCGAACTATTATGATTGAGCTTTATCATTTTGTCTACTCATAATTCAACGAGACCATCGTCTGACAAAAGTCGGCTTCTTCGACAAAGTCGACGATAACGACGTTGACTTTGGACTGTAATTCGCAATCCAACGACTGTAGCCAATCGACGGCGGCTTTGGTCGTGGGCATAGATAACTTGGATTTGAGTGAAGCATTGCATCCCTTGAGGATATCGTTGAAGTTCGGGGTGGCCACCAGTTGCAACACCTGAAAAGGTGACTTTAATAGGCGAAGGCGACCAATGCAATGTGAAGAAGTAATTACTTCTCGAAATTTTGAAAGCGCGCCAAAAACAGATTTTAATTCAAATTGCGCGCCAAAAAGTTTTTGGCGAACAAGAACCCCTGGATAGGTTATATTATACCATTACACACCTGAAACTGAATATTTATTACAAACCTGAAACTGATTATCCATTACAAACCTGAAACTGATTATCGAGTCTGTGCTCGCACGCCTGACAGTTGTACTGGATTATGTGATCGCAGTTGGTGGTGTTCGCCCACGGACTCTTGATTGAACTCGCCGTCCACACACAATCCGGTACGGGGATGCTCGGCTGAAAAAGGGTTACATTGTGTAAAATTGTGTCCTGTGAAACTCCCCTCATTTATGTGAAACATTGGGAAAATGAAATATTGAATGGGTGAAACGTTGTGTAGGTGAAACAGTGTAACGTACAATTTCTATTAATTTTGTTCACCAACCGATTTGCTCATGCCACAAGACGTGTTACTGCCGCCCGCTACTTGATAGAACAGAATAACCTAAAATTATAATATCACAGACTTCATTTGTACAAGAAGAAAACATCACGAGAAATTTCTTAGAAGTTTATTACATGTACAACATATATATATTTCTGGGAAATTTGTAACAAAATATAATTCCGAAAAATGTTTTAAAAAATATAGTTTAGTAAACCTGTTGCTTTTCCTTCCACATCAACTCCAAGGTGATCGAATCGGCATCGGTACGTGGGCAGAGTCTGGCAAACATAATATCATCATTTTTTATTGTTTGATTGTCTCAATTGGATTGAGAACTTGCCGGGTACTCAAATCGAGAATGGTGCTTGGCATTGGCATACCATGGAATCAAATTCCAAGTATTATAACTCTATCGGACGTTCTAGGCATATTATTTAACGACCATCAGCCTCACCAGTGGACGAGAATGCGTGGGAAAAAGTGGAATTCCCCCTCTTTGACGAATTCAAAAAGTAAAATTTGGTCCTCAAGGCGTATGTAAAATGGTAGGAAAATTGCCCATTCCCCTATTTGACCAAATTCCCCTCCCTTTGAAGGGCTGGCTCGTCTGCCAGTGATTAGCCATTGGTTGTTTTTTTGCAGCCATAATTTTTTTGGTATGCTATGCGGATGCGGACCAACCTATCCCCGAACACACTGACAGCCTGTGCCAGCACGATGGCATGCGACTCGGGTGGCATACCGTAGAAGTGGTTGCAGTCGATGATCACCACTTCCTTGGGGTGACGAATCAGGAACTTGTTGATTTGCTGAAACATGAAAGGGGTCGAGTGAATGGGCGAGTAGATACATGAAGCGGGGATTTGTGATTGCATCCGTGAGGAACTGAGTTATCATGAATTGGAAATGGTTGGTGGATGAGTGAGTCAGTACCCGATTGAAAAGTGGTGAGTGAATGAATGGTATATTAGAACGAGCGGGTGATTGAAAAAGAGATTGACTGAGAAACTAGTATTATGCAGTACTTGAGTAGTCATTTAGTAAGTGAGTGAATCAGCCCGTCATTCAGTGAGCTAGTAAATCAAATCAGTCAGTCATAAAAATCCACAAAAATGACGTCAAACAGCAAAAAACAGTGAACACAGTAAACCAGTATGAAAAATATGCCGTGAAATAAAGAGTATAAATACATATAAATTCTCAAGCAAATTCACCGACATTCAATGTTTCCTCCCACGATATACCGTACAGTCCATGTACAGTACGAACTTCTATCGAATCTTCGGAGTTCGGACAGGCCAGCCGAATGTCGAAGTATCGAACACCTGCAGCATCAGAGAGTGAGTCATTTAATGAGAGAGTAATTTTTCATGGGTGAAGAAAGAGTCAGTCATTCAGTGAACGAGTAGATCAGTGAGTCATTTAATGAAAGAGTAAAAGTCTTTCAGTGAGTGAGTAAATCCGCCAGTCATTTATTGAGAGTGTTGAGGTGACTGTCAGAAATACTACTTTGAGTTAAGTGTGTGCATGGATTGAACAAGAGTTCATAAAAGAGTGAGCGAGTGAGTGACCCTTTGAGTGACCCATTGAGTGACCCACCAATTTCCATCTGCTGCTCAAAGTCCAACGTCTGTGTCTGCGACCACTTCTTGATGATGGCATTGATGGAGCCACACATCGGAATGCTGTGAACGTACTCGGGTACATCGTTGGCAATGCCACGCGAAGTATCCAATGAAAACGTGAACGAATCGTGCGAACCTGTTAGGAGAATGGGAAAAATTATAGACCATTGAGATTAGGATGATACTTGTAATTTTTGTTTTCATCCCACTGCACCAGCGGACGAGCCAAACTTTCAAAGGGAGAGGAATCTTCCCGAAAAGGGGGGTTCAGAAATCAGGTCATTTTATCTACACCTTGAGGAACAAACTCTATTCTTTGAAACCAACAAAGAGGGTGAGAATTCCACTTTTCTCTACCCTTCTGGTGCGCTAGTGTTCCACTGGAAAGTGGAAAAGCCGATTCGCCAAAGATGTGTGTAGGAAAAATAGCCTGAAGGAAGACTGCCATTCCCCCCTCTTTGAGACGATTCCCCTTCCTTGGGAGGTTTGGCTCGTCCGCCAGTGGTGTGACCAAACACGAACCTGGTATCTTGAGTTGGGTGAGTGGTTTCTTCGTCAGTTCCTGCGGCAGCAGACCCATCCAGTTGACGATGTCCGTCATTTTGATTGCGCTTTTTTTCTTTTTCTCAGTATCCCTCGAGCTGAAAATAATTGTAATAAACGTGCAGATTGATTGAATTACTTTATTTGTTTCATAAAATATTTTTTTTAATTTTTTTTTCAAGACTGACATAACTAGTACGAGTAACTTATACGAGTACAGCAACGAAAATCAATGAACCAGCTAATATGAATGGTGCTTGAAACGTGAACGGTGCCCCCTCTTTTAACTATTCAATGTTTGACTTGACTATGTTTTATTAGTGTTGAGTGAGTGAATGAATGAATGATTGAATAAGAAGTGAGTTAATGAATGAATAGTTGAGTAAGTTAGCAAGTGAATGGAGGAGTGAGTGAGTGAGTGAGTACAAGCCAGTTAGTGAATGAGTGAGTATGAGTTAGTAAGGGAGCGAGTGAGTAAGAGAGTAGGTGAAGGAATGAATGAGTTAGTGAGTGAATCTGAGTGAGTGAGTGAGTAAGAGAGTGAGTGAGGGAGTGAGTAAGTACGTGTGTGCGAGTGAGTGAGCGATTTGGTGAGTAAGTGAAGGAGTTAGTGAGTCAGAGAGTCAGTCAGTGAGTGATTTTGTGAGTCGCTGAGTGAGCGACCGAAGAAGTGAGTGAACAACGGAGTGAATGAGTGATTGAGTGAACTTTCTTTTGTATGAATAATATAAGAACTCATCTGAATGAATATTCAAAGTCAAATTAAAGAAAAGAGCCCTGATGAACAGCGTTATAGATAAAACTGCGTTGCTCATCCGCTCAATGGCGCTTTGGAATATGGGAACTGTCCCATATTCCAAAGCGCCACGTAGTTAAAAGCGAGAACTCCAACGTGAACAAATTGACTTGTGCTGTGGTACAGCTCGAGGTACCATGGTTTTTTTTAACATAACCTCTGAAATGTAATGAAACAGAATTTCTCAAAAAACAAATTTTTCTATGATCAAAATAGAGTTATTCATAAACTAACCCAATCAGGTAATTTATTATTTGTTCACAGCAGAAACGACTCACGTAATCACTATAACGCTGTGTGCCGCGATCTACACCATTCTACGTTACACGTAATTTTGAATTTCTTGTCGCCGTGCTGCTATTTTTTCCGACATTTTTTTCAATCGTGTTCCATTCAATTCTTCATTCCTCTATTGAAAGCCTGGTCAATTAATCTCTGTTTATTGATCTGTTCCAGATTTTTTATGACAGACGGATTTCACTAGCTAAAGAGATGCATTTTTTTAAACTTAGAAATTGACCTAATTTAACCATTCATTCATTCTTTTGTTCATTCATTCATTCATTCATTCATTCATTCATTCATTCATTCATTTATTCATTCACCCATTCATTCATTCATTCATTCATTCATTCATTCATTCATTCATTCATTTTATTCATCCATCCATCCATTCATTATCTAATTCTTCAAGATCCATTTGATACAATCAGTCAGTCTTCTTCAAAGTTTTTCTCCAAAATTTCAGTATCTCCAACTACGATACAACACGATGTCGAATTCAGCCGACACGGGTGGTTGGGCGACGCCCACGCTATCGGCCAATGAGAACAGCAGTGACGGCAGTGAAGTTATATATATCAATGATGTGGAACGGGGCGATGAGATTCGAACTCGGATCACGAGAAACGGTGGCATTCGCAATGATAATAGACGGGATACGGATGATGAGGTTGGATCACTGGCGAATCAGCTAAGTCTTCAAAGAAAGGGGAATTTCGGGTCAGGTGTCGAATCGGGGGTAAAAAAGGCATATACGTATATGCCGATACGTATATGCCAGCATATACGTATATGCTGATACGTGTATGCCATCGGGTAGCCTGGCATATACGTATATGCCAATACATTTATGCCGGCATATACGTATATGCCGATTATTGGCATATACGTATATGCCAATTATTGGAGATGAGGACAGTTATTTTTAAACGGATCCCACCTCCGCGCTCCGCGCGGTGTTAACGCGCTTGTCCTCGCTATCGCTCGGACAAGCCAGCCTAACGATAGGTTATCGGGGGTTAACGAACAGTAATACTTCGAAGGGAATAGTAAAACTGAAACAAATCGCAAAACAGGCGGATAAGGGGTGGTGGGGCCCACAGATCCTCTCAACAGCCTAAAAAGCTAACAACTAACTTTTGGCATATACGTATCGGCATATACGTATATGCCGCATATACGGCTGGCATATATGTATCGGCATAGGCATATCATATACGTATATGCCGGCATACATGTATCGGCATATACGTATATGCCAACAGCGCATTCTGCATATATGTATCGGCATATACGTATATGCCGATACATATATGCCGGCATATACGTATCGGCATATGTGTATCAGGCATATACGTATATGCCTTTTTTACCCCCGATTCGACACCTGCCCCGGAATTTCATCAAAAAGAGCCGTGAGGGAAATTGCAGTTTTCAGGCCATTTTACCTACACCTTGAACTGATTATTGAAAGACTGCCAGTTTGACTGAACTGATTGGTTGATTGACTGAACTTAAAGACTGACTGATTGGCATCAACAACATTATAACTTATAGGATCACGATCTCTTCGACGAGGATCATGAAGAAGTGGAAGATGACAACGATACCAACGATGGAGTACAACCGATCGTGGTCGTGTCTTCAGCTGATGAAGACGTAGAGGAAGTTCAGAAAGAGGTCGTGGAAAATAACGAGGCGAAACCTGGTTGTTCTAAGACGTCGGATGAAGCGCACAATCAGACGTTCAGTCTGGATGATGGACGGGTGGGTTTTTGGATTCACTCAATTACTCACTCATTCATTCACTCACTCACTCGATCAATTACTCACTCAACTCACTCAATCACTCACTCTCTCACCCACTCTTTCGACCAATTACTAACTCACTTATTCATTCACTCACTCGATCAATCAATCACTCACCCACTCACTCGACCAATTACTCACTCACTTATTCACTCACTCACCCACTCTTTCGGTGAATTACTCACTGACTTCTTCACTCACTCATTCACTGAACAAGCTTTTTACACCCAGGAAATGTTCCTTGCCTCCTACCCCACCCCAATGTTTTATGTGTATTCTTTATTTAATTCATTGGGCACAATGCAGCTTTGTCTGACGAATATTGCGAAGTCGCTCGTTCACTCCCCGCTCATTTATTCCACTTTAAAAAAATCGCTCATTCCACCCACCTACTCGGTCATCCGCTCACAGATTCAATCACCCAGTCACTGTTCAATCCCCTACTCACTCATTCACTCATTCATCCACTGACTCGCTCATCGACTCACCTACTCACTCATTCACTCACCTACTCACTCACTCACTCAGTCACTCATCCATTCACATACTCACTCACTCAATCATCCACTCACCTATTCACTCACTCACTCACTCATCCACTCACCTAGTCACTCACTCATCCACTCACCTACTCACTCACTCACTCACTCACTCACTCACTCACTCACTCACTCACTCACTCACTCATTTCCTCACCTACTCACTCACTCACTCACTCATCCACTCACCGACTCACTCATTTCCTCACCTACTCACTCACTCACTCACTCATCCACTCACCTACTCACTCACTCACTCACTCACTCACTCACTCACTCACTCACTCACTCACTCATTTCCTCACCTACTCACTCACTCACTCACTCATCTACTCACGCATTCACTCACCTACTCGCTGAATTGCAGACCTGCTCCATCTGTTTCGATGACTACACCAACGCCGGTGAGCACCGACTGGTTTGTTTGAAGTGCGGACATCTGTTCGGCAAAAGGTGGGTTGAAAATAAAAACAAACATTACAGGCAAGTAATAAATATGTTTATTTAGTTTCAGATATCAGATGTATAACGGTTAAACCGACATGTTATGAACAAAAAAACTGTTATTTTTAATAATTTAATTTTTTTTTTAATTACAATTATACTCTTTAAATCTCAAATATGATAGATGTATAGTAAAAAGCTTTTGGTTGATCTTGATCACAGACCACAGTATTCTGAAAAAAATCTGGAAATTATGTTTATTTTTCGTCTAGCTTACTCAGAATTTTCTTCCAGATGCATCGAACGGTGGATCAAACCGAAGGCGAATCGATTCTGTCCCACGTGCAAGAAGACGGCCAATCAGCGCGATATACGACTCATCTGGTCGAAGAGTGTGGCGGTTAGTAATATCAAGAGACGGACGTTGGTCCGTTCCCTTAATATAGTTCGATAGAGATAAGCAGTTTTGGAATCCTCCAATTGATTAGAAGACCTAATTCAAAATACTGCCATTCGTTTACTGGGTCTGCAAAATTTCATCCTCGGAAAAGCCTGAAAATCAATGAGAAATATGGTGTGTGTTTTTACATGTTTCAAATCCAATCTCACCGTTGCATGTGTGATATATGGATTTTAAATTTTCGCAAAGTAAAGTTATCAATGTTAGATCTGGGTCCTTTTCTCAAAAAATAACTACCATTTCAGATGGTGGACACGTCCGAACTGGAATCTCTCCGATCGCAGCTCACCGAATCGCGTCGCGAGGCGCAGGAATCGGCCGTTAATCTGGCAACTCTCATGATGAAACTGGAGCAGGAGAAAAAGTTGGTGATTTTTCAATCATAGCGTAGATTTTTTATGCTCATATGACTGGTAAGAATTAGGTGGAGATTGAAGCGCAAGGCAAGACTCAGCACTGTTGAAGTTTTTTTTTCATTATTAAAAAAAAACCTCCTGGAAGGTTACTTGATGTACTGACGTGAATCATTATGATGTGATTTTTATCGAGATTCACACAACTTTTTGAAACAGCAATTCGTTTTCGACGATAAAATGCAGTAAAAGGTAATGTTTCAGTATCAACGAACAGTTGCGTCGACGAATGCTGGCCAAATCGCGGGTCATTGACGATGATGAAAACGATGGATCGCCTCGCAGGTGAACCTTTTTTGTACAAAACCATTGTTTTTACTTATATTTTTTCAAATCGCAAGCTAAAGACGGCGGACTGACTGAAAGATTGACTGACTGACTAATTGATTAACTTATTACATGAGTGATTGACTGAAAGTCTGTTTGATTGCCTGATTGATTGATATGAAACTTGAAACACTTATTGATTGAATGATTGATTGACTGAGCTTGATATTTACTTGATTCTCTGAACTACTCACGTCACAGTCACAAACTTTATTTGAAAAATACTTGAAATTGTAATACTCAGTCAGACTGAATACTGAAATTGAAATACATAAAACAAAAAAACTAAGTACAGTAAAGATTAATACTGAAATTGTAGAAAACATTTATACAAGAAATAAGTTATTGAAAAAAATTCAGACCCCGCAAACGTTCCAATCGTTCGTTGCTCGAGCTCTCCTCACAAGAGAAAAGCATCGTTGAAGTAACCGATGAACCCACGGTTCCTAGGCTCAGGATAACGCCGTATATGACCATCAATATATGCCAGGATCCACAGTCTAGTCGGTTGGTGCTCCGTGATATAATGGTTACTGTTTGGGGTTTGTGAACTGAACGCTACGAGTTCGAGACCTGGTGACATTCAGCTAGTCACTAATTTATGTAAAGGATCGTTCTTGATGTTACACCGGGTGTTTCTTTGTTGCAGTTTTTCATTGTTGGGTTGAAAAGGTTACAAAGATAATTCGGTTTCAAAAGATTTGGTTGAGAAAACGATAACTTTATTATATAGCACCGAACGGATCAATAGCGGACTAGAATGATTGAGCTCTGGAGTGGATTTCCTGACTGTTTGAATTGAAGCTGAATGCTCTGACTAATGAAACAGGCGATGAAATTTCTGGTTTCTTTGCGTGTTTTATTAAAAAATAGGGAGTTTTACTATAATGAAATAGCTAATTGCTTGCAGCTGTATGTCAGTGAGCGATCAGATGGGACTGGCCGTCGTGGCCACTTGCTCACCGCCCACACAACAACTCTGGAATGGACACGGATTCAAAAAGGTTTGTTGTCCTTCCATGTTTTGTTTAAAGTTTTTTTTTCTCGCGTATAATGCTTGAAGAATAGTGGGTTTAGATTGGGTTCACCTGAACTCACGGAAAATTATTTCCCCGACTCGAAAGTCAACTCACCGAAAATCCTCCCACTGAAAGTCAACACACCGTATATTTACTCCCAGAATTGGAACTCACTGAATATTTGCTCCCAGAATTTTAACTCACCAAAAATCTAGTGACTGAAAGTTCAACTCACCGAAAACTGTTTCACCAAAAATGAACTACCTCCCCGAAAATTTAGATCAACCTCGGTGGCACCCCGTCACTTTCAACGTACGTGCACTGCCATCGATTGCGGGTCAGAGACATCAAACTATCGCCGTTCAATGACGGCCTGGTGATGACCGCCTCCGAGGATAAATCGCTAAAAATCAGCTCTGTGCACACGAATACGACCATGCAAGCGTTGGTTTTTTTGTTATAGATTTTTGGTTGTTAATTAATGTGTTATTGCCTTAGATCAATAGATTCTAGCAGACTGCAGGGAAGAAAACCCTGTAATACATTTGGAAAGTATTTCAGTTTACTGAGATTGTATACAGTTAGATTTGAGATCAATCAACCACAACCAGCCACTTCATACAATTATTCGATTGATTACTATAGATTAGGGAATCAGTCAATAAGTCAATTAGGTGTTTAGTTGTGAATCGACCAATTAGTGTTTTTCGCTCGGTCAAAATCAATCAGTTAATCTATCGATCAATTGACTGTGCCTGATTGATTAAAATAAATCAGTAAATCAATCAACCAGTCATCGATCAATCAATCTAATAAACAATCAGTCATTTAATCAACCAGTCAATCAATCAATCGTGTGACTAAATCAAACAAGTTTGCAGTATCTCCTGCCCGTCACCGGTCTGGTCGTGCTCGTGGTGTCAGTCATCACCCAATCACGTAATGGCCGGGTGTCAGAATGGTCGAGTGTACATGTACGACACTCGTATGATCACCCTTAACGATGACGGCCATGTTATACCCATGTTAGTAGCAAATTCTGGAGTTTGGGTGGGGCTAGCTTAATTGGTAGAATGTTTGATCTTGAGCCGCAAACTCCCGAGTTCGACTCTCGACAGCTGGGCTAGGTGTGGCGGTCAAGCGTATGATTTAAAACACGATAGAGCCCGGTACATGTTTTGGTTTCGGGTTTGAATTTGGAGCCAACTGAGGCTGGAGTGGGGAGCCGTGAGATTAGGATGAATTCCAAACAATTTTTTTCTCACCACGTATGAGGTTCACCGATGATGTGAATTGAGGGCCTTACTAAATACCACTGGCGGACGAGCTAATCCTCCCAAGGGAGGGGAATTTCGTCAAAGAGGGGAGAATTGGCAGTTTTCAGGCCATTTAACCTACACCTTGGGTAACAAAATTTACTTTTTGAATACAACAAAGAGAGGGGGAATTCCACTTTTCCCACCCCTTCTCGTCCGCTATTGCTAAATACAACCAACATTTCGTTTACAGGTGTGATGTTACAAACGGAACCAGCGGCGTCCCAGTGACCAGCATCGCCTACGTGAGTAACCCTGTCAATGAAAGAGCGTTGGTACATTTTTTCACTAATTTCCCATTTTTTCATCAAGTTGGCTAGTCATTCATAATTCATATTACAGAAATAGTCCTATTTTGATCTGCATATCTATTTATTATTACTATTGTTTTTGTCTTAGATGTTATTTATTAATTATTTCAGCAGCACGGGTCTGCTGGTCGGCAAACTAAATCAGGTGCATTTCTACGAGCAGCAGCCGCCTGATCCGGCCACCTTTCGCTGTCACCGACTGCCATTGGAAGGTCGGTTTTGCCACCTCGTTTCAAGTTACAGGGTAACTCGAAAACTGCTGTTTTTTGCAATGTGAAACACTAAAAATCTGTTTTTCAAAATTTATGCTTGTTGTAAGCCTTCTACTGTCAACGCGCTCATTTAGCTCAGTTGGTTGAGTGTTAGACGTTGGATCACCAGGTCCCGGGTTTGACTCTTGGCTGCTGGGTTAGGTGGTGGCGGTCAGCGTACGCGCTGGTGTGAGCAGGACAAATACCAAACCGCCTTATCCCTCACCGTATGTGGTTCACCATTGTTGTAAATTGAGGGCCTACACAACCAACCAACCAACGCGCTCATTCGAATATCGAAAAAGAGCAGATTTTCTTCCCGATCTCGGTCAGTACTAACGGAGACGCACCGTTCCCACGACATGATTTTATATTTCGCGCACAATTTTTCTATTTAGGTGTTAACCCATTGTTTGTGCTTAACTACAGGCAGTCTAACGTCGTTGACCTACGACGAACGCACCAAACACTTCCTGGCCACGTACCGACCAAATGCCAGCTGCAACTTGGTACAACACAAGGTCAGCAGAAAAACTAATTTTCAAAGAATAAAACAGTTTTTGGAGATTTCGAGAGCCGTTTCATGAAACTCGTTTACACACTCACTCGCTCACTCATACCCTCACTCACTCACTCATACCCTCACTCACTCACTCACGTCCCTAAATCACTCACTCACTCAATACTCACGCATTCACTCAGGTACATAGCTTACTCACTCACTCACTCACTCACTCACTCACTCACTCACTCACTCACTCACTCACTCACTCACTCACTCAATACTCACGCATTCACTCAGGTACATAGCTTACTCACTCACTCACTCACGCACTCACTTACTCAGGTCACACTCACTCCCTCCCTCAATGCTCGCTCACTCACTCACGCACTCACTTACTCAGGTCACACTCACTCCCTCCCTCAATACTCGCTCACTCACTCAAGCAGGTTGCTTACTCACTCACCCACTCACTCAAGTGTTTTCCAGTACTGTTCACTGTCCCTGAACACGGCCACCTCCACCTACTCGTGCCAATTGGCACAACAATGGCATTTCGGACGTACCCAAGCAACCATGACCCGGAATGCCCTAATGGCACTCGGGCCGGATCACATGCCGTTCGCCGCTACTTACGATGAACAGGTGAGTGAATGAGTGAGTGAGTGAGTGAGTGAGTGAGTGAGTGAGTGAGTGAGTAAGCTATGTACCTGAGTGAATGCGTGAGTATTGAGTGAGTGAGTGAGTGAGTGAGTGAGTGAGTGAGTGAGTGAGTGAGTGAGTGAGTGAGTGAGTGAGTGAGTGAGTGAGTGAGTGAATTAGTAAGTAAGTGAGTGAGTGAGTGATGGAATGAGTCAGTGAGTGAGCCAGTGAATCAGTGAGTGAGTATGTGACAACAACAACAACATGTATTCAGGCATCCACCGTCCAACTGTGGCACACGGCCGGTGTTTCGGCCCAGAATACACCCTCGGCCTCCTACCGTATCCACCCGACACTTGCCAACATGGCACAACTTCAACCGATTGGAACCGCGGGCCGTACCAGAATCGGTGTATTGGGCGCTGGCAAACTACTACTGCTCAATGTCGATCTGGAAAACTTGTGATGACCATGCTGGTAGAGGGCTGCCTGGGATTCAAATGAAAAGTTGTAGTGTTAACTACTCCAACTTGTGAATCGTTAGTCGCTTTTTAAACCGTGATTGTAATTTTTGTGCGACGTCATAGCTCAGTCCAGCGGATAAAAAAGATGCATCAATAAATAAATAATTTCGTTTAAATGCTGTGTTTTGGTGATTTGAGTAGGTAAGTGCAATTATTCTGACTGGGTAGACGCTTTTGGGATTAAAGGATTTCGGTTCATCAAGGGAAAGTTCGCACGAACTCAGGTTTTCGTTTCTTAGCTTAATAGTTTATTGCAGATATAAATTAATACCATAATACCTCTATAGTAGAGGCTGGCATAATCTGCTGAGTTTTACTGATTCAATCTAATTTTGATAAGAAGAATTGGCTGCAACAATGAAAAATTCAATTTTAAGAGCACTTGGATCAACTGTAAATCTGATAACGTAATCAAACATTGACTTGCAACACTAGCGGACGAGAAAGTAGTGGGAAAAGTAAAACTCCCCTTTCTTGGGTGTTTTCAAAGAGTAGAATTTGTTCCCTAAGGTGTCGGTGACATGACCTGAATCCTGCCAATTCCCCCTCTGAGGAGTTTTACCTCCCATTGTAGGATTGGTTCGTCCGCCAGTGAATCTGATAACGCAGTCAAACAACATTGGTGTGCCGCAAGTTGTTTTCAATTATCCATGATCACTAGCGGACGAGAAAGGGAGGGAAAAGTGGAATTCCCCCTCTTTTCAGAAAGTTTCAAAACATTGAATTTGTTCCCTAAGGTGTCGGCTACATGACCTGAATCCTGCCAATTCCCCCTCTTTGACGAGTTTCCCTTCCCATTGTAGGATCGGTTCGTCCGCCAGTGAATCTGATGACGTCGTCAAACATTGGTGTACACACTGGCGGACGAGCCAAACCTTCAAAGAGGGGGTAATCGGCAGGAATCAGGTCATTTTACCTACACCTTAAAGAACAAGCTCCACTTTTTTAAACCGCCAAAGAGGGGGAATTCCACTTTTCCCTTCCTTCTCGTCCGCTAGTGGGTGTGCAGCAAGTTGTTTTCAATTATCCATGACAACTCTTATTCTATAACAGCCACGCTTAATCACTTTTCATTTTCGAGATCGCGAGAATTTCATTACCGTCTGAGTTCCTTCGTAATCCGATTTGGTATTAATTTTGGATTCGGGTTGCGCTCACTGGCGGACGAGCCAAACCTTCAAAGAGAGGGGAATTTGTTCAAAGAGGAGAATCAGCAGTTTTGAGACAACTTTACTGACACCTGAGGAAACAAACTTCACGTTTTGAATTCCACAAAGAGTGGGGAATTCCACTTTGGTCACCCTTTTTTGTCCGCCGGTGGTTGCGCTTGAGACAAATCGAGATAAAACTCGTGATCATTGACATTCAGTCTCCTAAAACATTGAGAATGCTGAAAAATTTATGTAATCCACCTTTACAGTACGATGTATGCTACATAGTATGGGAATATGGGAATGAAAATTGGTGGGAATATGGAATAGGATCTGGCGCACCTTTTCAATTCGACAGATAATTGAAAAAATTATTTCACAGGCAGAAAAAATGATGAGTACGTACACGGACCATAAACTTGTAGTAAAGGTGATGTTTCATTAGTAGGAACGACTTTTTAAATATTCTTGCTCGCTGAAAAGGTGCGCCAGACCCTATTCCATATCCCCATCATTTTTCATCATCATATTCCCGTTATAATCCGAGAAAAACGCAATTTTAGGATGTGAATGGCAAAAGTTTTACAAGACATAACCCGCTGCACCGACTGTATTATAGATAAGTGTAATAATCATTTCAACACGCGATGGTAATGATTCGGTCAACAAATAAGGAAGCAAACCTTCCAACGTATGTAATAAATGAATGAAGAGGAAGTAAACAATTCTAACTTATCATATTTGAGTATATTTGATTTCGTTTTAGAAATTAAAAGACGTGTCGATAGGACACAATATGTCATATGTAAGAATACTATATGCCTTAATACTGCTACCATAGTTTGGAAGCCGGGTACAGCTTAGGCAACCAGGAACCATCATATTAACATGTCATATTGACATGTCATAATAACATGTCGTATCAACATGTCATATTAACATGTCATATTGATATTAACATGTCGTATCAACATGTCATATTAACATGTCATATTGATATTAACATATCGTATCAACATGTCATATTAACATGTCATGCAGACATCATAATACATAGTTTCATAACTAACAAGTAGCCACGACATACCGATCCGTTACAATTGATGAAATCGGAGAAAAACTTCTTTGACCAAAGCTGAAAAATCTTACGGTAGAGTGGCATTCAAAGTATAACTACAGTAATAGTTTTATGATTCGCTAGTTTCCTAAAATTTGTAAAAATATGTAACGTTATTCTTTATTACTATAGTTTATAAGATTATTAATAATCATTATGAATTCACTGTACATATAGCTACAATAGACTTAGATGCAAAGTATTTTAGGTTGTCCTAAGTTTCATTGAAATCGATTGCTAGCTGAAATCATCTTGATTTTCAAGCAGCTCAGATGAATTGAGTGAGACGAAGCACTAAATAATTGAATAATTGAATAATTAACCCCACGTGCAACGTACAGTATATGCATTAATTATTTATAAACTAACTTTATTTTGTACGGATTCGAGCAAAAGTGATGACGTTACATATCTTGCTTCAGTACAGAAACTTGTTAATTAATTCGTGAGTAACGGTGTTACGTAACTCATTAGAGAAACATCAGTTAATAACGGACTTTAGAAAAATCTGTAAAGTTCTATTGCTTAATTTTTGCTATTTTATATAGCGTACTAGTGTTTGGATGTAGCTTTTTAATTGATTCATGAACATCAATGTTTATTTCATTTATATTTTGATGTTATTAAAAATAGTATCATTATATAAATATATACTTATATGTATATTTTTAGTCGTATCAATTGATGGCGGTGAATCTAATGTTCATTTAGGTAACCACTGGATTAGATAGACGACCAAACTGAGAGTCCGCTGATATGATTTCATAAATGGAAATCTCTTACTCAGGTACAAAAAGTCACGAATTAAGGTGCCTAATCAATTGAAGAAGCCGAAAGCATGTCTTGTACAAATTTGCACCAATTAATTTATAAACGTTAACGTTCACAGTAGATGAGTTCAATACAAAAGGATAAAGTGATATCATAACGGTATAGCCGCGGGGTGAAACCGTAACCGCCGGCTTTTTTATCTGTATTAAGGATTAATGAAGGAATTAATGAAATGAACTTCTAAACTAAAAAGGTTCATTGGATCATAAATTTCTTATGAGACACATTGTGATTAGGTTTATGCACTGGCGGACGAGCCAATTCCAAATATTTTCAATGAGGGGCAATTGACAGTTTCTAGGCCATTTTACCTGCACCTTAAGGAACAAACTGTAGTTTTCAAACAACGCCGAAGAGTGAAAGGGGGATTCCACTTTTCCGTCCCCTTTTCGTCCGCCAGCTATGGGTTTATGGACTAATTAGCTGATCAACTATTCATGTCTGGTTTGTATGAATGATCATTCAATCATGAAAGATTGATTAGACCTCGAACAGTGGCCATCTCATTGAAAAGACCGTATACGATTTGTTCTTACCCAAATTACCGGCACTTGAGTAGATATAAATACTTCGGTTGTTTTGTATTACTTAATTGATGTTATTTTAGTTAATTTAAGTAATTGCCCCAACGTTATAGTAATGTTGTATATAAGTCGTTCAATCATTACTATCATCATCATCATAGGCTGTACAGTCAAATACATATTAGACTCGATATATTGCATGCGAGCCCCAAACGAATTGAGATGAGTACTTGCAACCTGAGGAAATCAAAACAAAAAAAAATTAAAGAGAGAATTAAAATAAAATACAACATAAAGAATATGTAATTAATAGTTCATCCCATGTTTTTCATTTCATGGCATGAATGTTTGTTCATAGATAAGCCAATGTCTAGGTCCAATCATACATACTGTAATTATGTACGTTTAATTGGCTCTCTAGGTGGCGTAACTCCTGAATGCGAGTCATGTATAAGCATTTAACTTTCAAGAGGTCGCCTTTCCTTTAATAGCTCAGTCTTCCTAAACCATCAAAATGTCCCCATATATGCTACTTTAATAAATCTACAAATTCCTCTAGAATTATGTAATTGGGCGGATTTCCGCTGTCACCCCCCCCCCCCTCTCGCTCCCGCCATTCCATTCTAGCGAATACAAATATGGGGTATACCGTGGAATTCCCCCTTCTTTAGAGATTTCTGGAATTTTTTTGAATTTAAAGTGAGGAACATCTCAAAATTTTTTAATCCTAAAACTGAAAATATCCGTCTTTTTTTCGCCGAACATACGTCTGCTCATTTGAACCTCTGCTCTAGTCAGCTTCCGTCACTGGCGAACGAGCCAAACCTCCAAAGGGAGGGGAATTTATCCAAAGAGGGGGGAATTGGCAGTTTTCAAACGATTTTACCTACACCTTATGAAACGAAATGCACTTTTAAGAATGCCAAAGAGGGGGGAATTCCAATTCCCTCTCCTTCTCGTCCGCTAGTGGCTTCCATTATTAGGCCTCCAGGATATCAGTAATGTAACTGCAATTCATATTTGTAACATTTTAATGAGGACAATGCTCATGTAGAAAATGTAGATTAAATAAGTATGTAACGCCACATTTGGTATTTTTATTACAGAACATAATGTTCAGCTTTTCCATAGCATAGAACATTCCCTCATAGTGGTATATGATAGAAGGTAGATATTACTTGTCATGCATCTTAACTCTACTCAACTTGACTCATCACCTGTATATGCTATAACATGGGTCAGTCAGTCATCATCTTTTCATTCGTTCAATAGAAGGTAATGTTTCACTGGCTGGAAAAACTGGATTGTATTTTCCCCCATAAAATCTCGAAACGGCCTTCATCATGCACTACGGAAACGATTTTTTACCCTCTGAAATATCTCTTGCAGCTCGTATTAGGCTTGAAACGGAATGGAATTGACTTGATCCATTTCGGTGGTCCACGCTACATAAAATACCGGTCTTTGATTGAGTACCATACGGCAAGGCACCGCCTGGTTTCAGGCAGATTATGGAATACATCCAAGTTGGGTGGTTTCCGAACGAAAATGGTATTTTGAAACGATTCCTCTGCCAGAATCCATATTTTTGAATATAAAATTTTATAGCATTCTCAATTGATTACGAGACTAAATTTGAATGCGCGCCTTTGTTGTACAACTTTTCTATGCACAGGAAAACGCAGAATTTAGAAAACACAATATTCGCTGGTAACCGACATCGTCCCTAATAATTTTTTTCAATAATTCTGTCTTGTGAATAGTGCATATCTTATTGGCAAAAGTTTGATTTTAGTCTCATAATCAATTGAGATTGCTATATGTGTATAAATAGTTTCTGTTAACATAACGGAAAACTGGATAAACCTGTTCCCATGAAATGTGAAACTGGTTTTGAAACTCTGGTTTTGAAACTGATCAACGCATTTCCCTTTTGATGAACCATCAGTTCTTGACAGGCAATAGTCTTACTATTTGAAGTCAGTGCTCGAACATTCTGCTGTTATAATTTTTATTAGCCTAATTAATTGAAAAGGCTATATTAAGCGGCCCACTACTCTTTCAGATGACTGACTCTTAAGAAAAGTTTCAATGTATAGCGTGCAGTTTTATCTCTTCTAATTAATTTAAAACTAATAAAATTTTGTAATCATATGGATGTTATTTATTTTGTTTCGCTATATAAATGTGAGTACTGTAGGTGTCTAATTTCGAGTTAATTAAGTATATCTAATTTCCGGTGCAAGCGTTTTTAGCACAGTGTATTTACAGTCAGGAAATTATAATACTTTATATTAACCAAAGGAAAAGTTATTTTAATATTATATCATGTTCAGAGTTATATTAGGTTAAATAAATAAGTTCTAGGTGAATTCAGTGAAACACTCTTTTCTGTAGTTAATTGAAAATTGTTCTTTCATATAAATTGGTTATCAGTTACTTTTGAAAGTAACGATACATTTCATTCATAGATTACTCGAGAATGAATTTATTTTGCTTCGAAGAAATCACTCTTCTAAATTGCTTTCTTCTTAAAATGTTTATCGCATACTAAATTTTTAATTTGTGTATGTTATATTCAGATTGGTAGGTTCATACTTTATTATTATTATTATTATTATTAGTACTATTATTTTAATACTAATGGCGTGCGTTAACCACTAAGAACGGAACTTTTCATATATTGGTTTCATATAGAGTTGTTTAGAATACGATAAATGTAAGATTAAGATCAAATCCTAACGCAAATCGCCTCTTATGTTCTTGATAAAAAAGATTTTGAACGTTAGAAGCAAAAACCAAGATTCTTTCGCTTACACTTAGTTCTTCACTTATGTAGCCTATCAAGGAATTATCATTACTCAGAAAAGTTTCGAATCAAAATCTACTCTCGGCGCCAGTTCCAGCTTTCAGAAAATTACTTTATTCTCTTGACCCTTAGAGCGGCTCTATGATTTTTTTTGAGACCAAGTTATATAACTATTACTATCACTATATCACAAATCACTATCACTATCTCAATATCACCATCACTCTATCATTACATATGTATTACTATCACTATATCACTATCACTATCACAATTTATTTAGTAAGCGCTTTCCCTGAGTTCCCACGAATTCCGTATTTGATCGTCGGTTTTTCAAAAAAAATCAACGTGCCTTATTAGCTACTTACCATAAACCTTTTCCCAGAAACTAGCAAAACAGGATTCCGATCCATCGAAACCCATATATCCTCCAAGATTTATCGTTGGTCACTGTCACAGGCGGATGAGTTAATCCTCAAAAGGGAGGGGAATTTCGTCGAAGAGGGAGGCATCCAAAAATTTACGACCATTTTTTCTACACCTTGAGGAAAAAAATATACTTTTTGAAACCGCAAAACGGGGAATTTCACTTTTTCCTCCCACTTCTCGTCCGCTAGTGGTCCCTGGTAAGTCTATTGGTCAGGGTGGTCGGTCATTGGGTTCGAATCCGAGTTTGTGACACTCGGTCACGGTGGTCTGGGTTTCGTGAAACCCGTCAGCATATTACTTTGTCGCCTGTCTGGTCCAGTGCGAAGGACACCCGCCTCGAAAACTGGTGGTCCTGGTTCAAAACCCGACTGGAGCCACCATGAAAACACCATTCTGGTATAGTACATATCAGTGTGCCCTGTTATTTTCAGAAACCCCAGAAGTCTCTGTAAAAAAGTTAGTTCAGCTTTTTCAGTGGCCCGGGGGCCCTACAAACGCATCATTCTGAGATGGTACAGTTTTTCTCCCAACTGATTATACGACTGATTTCAAATTTGCGCCAATCAGATGTTCACTTCATTATAACGTTTTTTTATCAGGTATGATCTCAGATACTAGATAAATGTACTTCTGCTCATAAATCTGTGTACTTTTTGTGCATGAAAAGATGTTACATCCATGGCGCGCATTAAAATGTTATCTCATAATCAATTGATACAACTATTGTATATCATTCATTGGGTACAATCCGTTCATTTAAAACTAAAACTCATTTTCTAAAACATACATTCAAATAATGATTTCAGTCACTCGATGAATTCATGTTCGAATGAGAAATGATGCGCATCAGTGACAGACGGGCCCAGTTCGATCACACCGAATGAGGTGGTTTCCAATTTAGGTAAATTAATTTACCCCATTTAACGGGCAGACGTGCACACTATTTGGGCGTGAGGAAAATGTTTTACATGAAATGTCCAAGAACACATCTTTACCTGATAAACGAACTCTTAGGATAGAGTCTCAGAAAATCATGGAAGTTTTGCAGAAAAAAGGATTGCAGAAACAAGGTTCTTTTAACCGAACATTATCATAATCATGCATGCCTCAGTGCTCCGATTCGAACGAAACTCCATT
>OZ038444.1:22634513-22674540 GCA_964036265.1 Daptonema setosum
CATTCAGTGAGCTAGTAAATCAAATCAGTCAGTCATAAAGGAGAGCTAGGATTTCCTGGTCCATAAAAATGACAAACAGCAAAAAACAGTGAACACAGTAAACCAGTATGAAAAATATGCCGTGAAATAAAGAGTATAGATACATATAAATTCTCAAGCAAATTCACCGACATTCAATGTTTCCTCCCACGATATACCGTACAGTCCATGTACAGTACGAACTTCTATCGAATCTTCGGAGTTCGGACAGGCCAGCCGAATGTCGAAGTATCGAACACCTGCAGAATCAGAGAGTGAGTCATTTAATGAGAGAGTAATTTTTCATGGGTGAAGAAAGAGTCAGTCATTTAGTGAACGAGTAGATCAGTGAGTCATTTAATGAAAAAGTAAAAGTCTTTCAGTGAGTGAGTAAATCCGCCAGTCATTTAGTGAGTGAGTAAATCAGCCAGTCATTTATTGAGAGTGTTAAGGTGACTGTCAGAAATACTACTTTGAGTTAAGTGTGTGCATGGATTGAACAAGAGTTCATAAAAGAGTGAGCGAGTGAGTGACCCATTGAGTGACCCACCAATTTCCATCTGCTGCTCAAAGTCCAACGTCTGTGTCTGCGACCATTTCTTGATGATGGCATTGATGGAGCCACACATCGGAATGCTGTGAACGTACTCGGGTACATCGTTGGCAATGCCACGCGAAGTATCCAATGAAAACGTGAACGAATCGTGCGAACCTCAAAGGGAGAATGGGAAACATTAGAGATGATGGAGACTATGATGTTACTGTACTGTAATTTTTTGTTTTCATCCCACTGAAGAAGAATCGTCCGAATATAAGCATTACTTACATTACATTACAGAAACAATAACTTTAGGGAATAAATTAAATTTTTTCAAGTTTCAAGTGGTTTGGCGGCCGGGTGGGGTGATGTTTCAGTTTCATTCCACAAAACATAATTTGGTTTTCCGAGATTATCTGTGCGACCCACTCCAAAGGGAGGGGAATTTCGTCAACGAGGGGAGAATTGGCAGTTTTCAGGTCATTTTACATACGCCTTAGAGAACAAACTTTTCTTTTTGAAAACACCAAAGAGGGGGGAATTTCACTTTTTCCCAAACACTAACCTGGTATCTTGAGTTGGGTGAGTGGTTTCTTCGTCAGTTCCTCCGGCAGCAAACCCATCCAGTTGACGATGTCCGTCATTTTGACTGCGCGTTTTTTTCTTTTTCTAGGTATCCCTCGAGCTGAAAATAATTGTAATACACGTGTTGATTGGTGAAATTACTTTATTTTGTTTCATAAAATTTATTTTTTATTTTTTTCAAGTCTGACATAACTACGAGCACAGCATCGAAAATCAATGAACCAGCAAATATGAATGGTGCTTGAAACGTGAACGAATTGACTTGTGCAGTGGTACAGCTCGTGGTACCATGGTTTTTTTAACATAACCGCTGTAACGTAATAAAACAGAATTTCTTGAAAAACACATTTTCTCTATGCTCAAAAAAGAGTTAGTTAGTAATTACCACAGTCGGTAAATTTTTTATTTGTTCACAGCAGAAACGACTCACGTAACCACTATAACGCTGTGTGCCGCGATCTACACCATTCTGTGTTACACGTAATTTTGGAGGATTAATCGACTCACTACGAAGTGGACTAATCATTATAATGAATAGTCGGTGTACCCATATCTACGGGACTGTATAATAGGGATCGTTCGTTTGCGGAAGTTTATTAGCGGAAGTCTTTTCTCCGGAACTGTTATGTGCGGATTGTTTGTTAGCGGAACTGTATGGATCGGATTTTTTTTCATCGGAACTGTTAAAATCGGATTTATTAAAAGCGGAAGTCTTGCCAGCGGAAGTTTATTTGCGGATATTTTGTTTCCGGAACCGTTCTTTGCGGATGTGTTTTCAGCGGAACTTACGACAGCGGAACCTTAAATTCCGGAAATTGGTTTTGCGGAACTCGGTGAAGTTAATATTTTTTGCTATTAACATTTGGAGGGCCTATTTCATTGTTTATTAGGCTTCGGCTTAGTCATTAGAAACGGACTGTTCGTTCTAAGCGAGATCGCCGAGTATGAGGCTAAGAGTTAGTTTTATGTTTAGGCTTAGGATTAGGCTTAGGGTTTGGGAAGGGCTTGGGCGCGTAGCGCCCGAGCTCTTCTCCAAAGGCTAAGCCTAAGCCTAAGCCTATACTGAAACCTAAGTTTTATGCCCCCGCCTTGGACCGTTAGCACCGCGAAGCGGAGGTGTCCAGCGTGGTTTTCCACTCATGAAGGGCGCTTTTATAACAGTTCCGCTTTTGACAGTTCCGCTTTTTAAAGTTCCGCTTTTGACGTTTCCGATTTTAACACTTCCGATTTTTATACTTCCGATTTTATACTTTGAAATATCCGGAAATGAAAAAATCCGCTGGGTACAGTTCCGCTAAAAAACGATCCGGTCTATAAAAATCCGATTTTTACGGATCCGCTTATAACAATTCCGCTGGGTATAAATCCCCACTTAACGGTTCCGATGCGAACAGTTCCGCTAATATAGTTCCGCAAATGAACGATGCGCTTTTAACAGTTCCGCTCCGTAGGCGCGATCGAATAGTCCACTGTCGTAAAACAATTCGTTTGATGAACTTTCCACTCTTGGAAGAGGTTTACAATCAGAAGACAAATAAAGTGATGAACTTTCCACTCTTGAATTTGGTTTACGCACAGAAGACAAAGAAAGTGATAAATTATCCACCTTTGAAAAACGTTCCTATTTGGAGGACAAATGATGATCTGAACAGTCTGAGGCCCCGTGCACGTCCAACTGCCGGCTCTCGAGGAAAGCCCTTGGGGCTCTCCTCGAGAGCCCAGTTTGATAGTGTTAAAAAGTATAGGTTGAGCCCGACTACTAGCGGACGAGAAGGGGTGAGAAAACTGAAATTCCCCCTCTTTGGTGGTTTCAAAAAGTGAAATTTGTTTCCTAAGGTTTATGTAAAATGGTCTATTTCTGCCGATTCCCCCTCCTCTACGACATTCCCCTCCCTTTAGAGGATTAGCTCGTCCACCAGTGAGCCCGATACAAGGCTCTCGAGGAGCCCTGCCTATACTTTAACACTATCGAACTGGGCTCTCAAGGAGAGCCCCGAGGCCTCTCCTCGAGAGCTGGCAGTTGGACGTGCACGGTGCCTATCTCAGTTGTTAATTGAATTTTTTCGAACTGATACAAGATTGAAAACATATATTACAGGATGTGAGTGGAAAGGTACCTGTGTACCTGTCGACCTCTATGTTAATGAGCTCAATAATACCGAGTAGAGATCAAACTTTCTCCTGAAATCTATAAAGATTCAGCTAAGAGTTTTGATGGGTAATAGTCGTTTCGCCAACCAGTCAGTCAGTCAGTCGTCCAAATATAGCTTGGTCAAAGTTTCTTGTTACTCAGTAAAGTTTTTGGCGCGCAATTTGAATTCAAATGTGATTTCGGCGTGCCTTAGAATTTTTTGAGAAAACAACCTTTTCACATGTTTACAAACAGCATACGAATGTTGGACTTGGGCATGTTCATTGTATTGTGTGTCAACAACGGGCCAAGAGTTAACCAGGCAATAACCAGTAATAATTGTCATTCAGAATGTCTGTTCCATCAATCTCTCATCCCATACATCTGAAATACAATCACGCAGTCGTTTATTCAATCATTCATTCATTTATTCATTCACCCACTCACTCATTCATTTGCTCTTTCACTCAATCATTCACTCACTAACAGACACACCCAAACACTCACTCACTTATTCACTCACTCTCTCACTCACGCATATATTCTTATCCTCACTCTTCCCTCATTCACTCACTCACTCACTCACTCATTTAATGCAATTCGCAATTGTAACAATAAAAAATTCTGTAAACTTTTTCTTTCCTTCAAAACTGACAATTTGCGCGGTTTTTTGTTTGTCCGTAGAGTTCTTCCTTAGTGCGTAGTGAATAGAGTGGTCACCACTCACCGTAATTTTGAATTTCTCGGTGCCGTGCTGCAGTTTTTTCCGACATGTTCAATCGTGTTCCGTCCGTTCAATTCTTCAATCTTCCATAAAAGACTGGTCAATTAATCTCTGTTTATCTATCTGTTCCTGATTTTTTATGACAGTCTGATTTCACTAGCTAAAGAGATGCATTTTTTTAAACTTAGAAATTGACCTAATTTAACCATTCATTCATTTATTCATTTATTTATTCATTAACCCATTCATTCATTCATTCATTTATTCATTCACCCATTCATTCATTCATTCATTCATTCTGTCATTTCATTCATCCATTCATTCATTATTCGTTTCTTCAAGATCCATTCGATTTCGATACAATCAGTCAGTCTTCTTCGAAGTTTTTCTCCGAAATTTCAGAAGTTCCAACCACGATATAAGTACAAAAAATGTCGAATTCGGCCGACCCGGGTGGTTGGGCGACGCCGACGCTATCGGCCAATGAGAACAGCAGTGACGGCAGTGAAGTTATATACATCAATGATGTGGAACGGGGAGATGAGATTCGAACTCGGATCACGAGGAACGGTGGCATTCGCAATGATAATAGACGGGATACGGATGATGATGAGGTTGGATCACTGTAATACTCAAAAGGAAGGGGAATCTCATCAAAGAGGGGGAAATGGCAGTTTTCAGGCCATTTTACCTACACCTTGAAGTTTGAACTGATTATTGAAAGACTGACAGTTTGACTGAGCTGATTGGCATCAACAACATATTAACTTCTAGGATCACGATCTCTTCGACGAGGATCATGAAGAAGTGGAAGATGGTGATACCAACGATGGAGTACAACCGATCGTGGTTGTGTCGTCAGCTGATGAAGAGGTAGAGGAAGTTGAGAAAGAGGTCGTGGAAAATAACGGGGCGAAACCGGGTTGTTCTAAGACGGCGGATGAAGCGCACAATCAGACGTTCAGTCTGGATGATGGACGGGTGAGTTTTGAACTCACCCACTCACTCGATCAACTACTCACTCCCTCATTCACTCACTTGTTTTTGCACATTTTTTCACTCACATTCATTTTTTTCATTCCACTTACCTACTACTCAATTAATCAAAATATTTATTCCACTTGTTTTATAGTTATCATTCCACTCACCTACTTTTTCACCCACTCACTTACCCGCTCACATATTGAATAACCCACTCACTATTCATTCCCCTACTCACTCATTCATCCACTCACCTACTACCTCACTCATCTTCTCGTCTACTCACTCATCTACTCTTCTACTCACTCATTCATCCACTCACTCACTCACTCACTCACTCACTCATCCCTCACCTACTCACTCACTCATCTACTCACGCATTCACTCACCTACTGACTGCATTGCAGACCTGCTCCATCTGCTTCGACGACTACACCAACGCCGGTGAGCACCGACTAGTTTGTTTGAAGTGCGGACATCTGTTCGGCAAAAGGTGGGTTGAAAATAAGAGAAATAAACATTACAAGCAAAAACCAAAGAAATAATAAATATGTTTTATAAACATAATAAAAAAATTGTTTTATTAGTAGTTTCAGGTATCAGATGTATAACGGTTAAAACGACATGCTGCTATTTTATATTAATTTAATTACAATTATACTCTCTAAATCTCAAATATGATAGATGTATAGTAAAAAGCTTTCGGTTGATCTTGATCACAGACCACAGTATTCTAAAAAAATCTGTAAATTACGTACATTTTTCGTTTAGCCTACTCAGAATTGCTTTTTTCAGATGCATCGAACGGTGGATCAAACCGAAGGCGAATCGATTCTGTCCCACGTGCAAGAAGACGGCCAATCAGCGCGATATACGGCTGATCTGGTCGAAGAGTGTGGCGGTTAGTAATATCAAGAGACGGACGTTGGTCCGTTCCCTTAATATAGTTCGATAGAGATAATCATTTTTGCGGTAGTTATATGGAATCCTCTAATTGTTTAAAAGACATGTAATTCAACATTCAAAATACTGCCATTAGTTCACTGGGTCTGCAAAATTTCATCCTCAAGAAAATCAACGAGAAATACGGTGTGTGTTTTTACATGTTTCAAATCCAATCTCACCGTTGCATGTGTGATATATGGATTTCAGATTTTCGCAAAGTAAAGTTACGAATGCGAGATCTGGATCCTTTTCTCAAATAATAACTACCGTTTCAGATGGTGGACACGTCCGAACTGGAATCTCTCCGATCGCAGCTCACCGAATCACGTCGCGAGGCGCAGGAATCGGCCGTTAATCTGGCCACTCTGATGATGAAACTGGAGCAGGAGAAAAAGTTGGTGATTTAATCATTGCATATATTTTTATCCTTATTGTAGGACTGATACGTGCTAAGAATTCGATGGAGTTGGAGTGCAAGTATCAGCACCGTTTCCAAAAGTATTTTTTCATTATAAAAAACCCCTCCTGGAAGGTGACTTCGGCCCCATACACGTCCAAATCCTGGCTAATCTTGATTAACCCGGGTTAATCTTTTTTCGTAGTGTATAAGTATACACACGGCTCAAATCCTGGCTAATCTTGATTAACCTAGGATACATTTTCCTATCAAAATACACTGCGAAAAAGATTAACCCGGGTTAATCAAGATTAACCCAGGTTAATCTTGATTAACCCAGGTTAATCTTTGCGTTCATTTGTTCGAACGCTCAAGGTGTGAAGTTTTATTATCAATAAAGTTGGGTAAACTTAAAAAAATCTCATGAGTATCGGTTGGATCATGCTGATCGTTGGGCCTGCATACAAAAAATTTCCAGGCCCAGAAATTTATTCATTCCTGCTAAATTATGAAAATTAAGTTTTCGCACAAATGACCGCAAAGATTAACCCAGGTTAATCAAGATTAACCCGGGTTAATCAAGATTAACCCGGGTTAATCTTTTTCGCAGTGTTTTTTGATAGGAAAATGTATCCTAGGTTAATCAAGATTAGCCAGGATTTGAGTCGTGGGTATACTTATACACTACGAAAAAAGATTAACCCGGGTTAATCAAGATTAGCCAGGATTTGGACGTGTATGGGGCCTTCTAATATACTGATGATATCTTATGAACGTGGATGAAACAAACCAAGCGACGTCGTGAATCATTCTGATGTGATTTTTATCGAAATTCACACAACTTTTTAAACAGTATATAGTTTTTGACTATAAAATGCAGTAAGAGGTAATGTTTCAGTATCAACGAACAGCTGCGTCGACGAATGATGGCTAAATCGCGTGTCATTGACGATGATGAAAACGATGGATCGCCTCGCAGGTGAACCTTTCATGTACAAAATCATTATTTTTGAATCGAAAGCAAAGATTGACTCATTGACTGCCTGATTGATTGACTGATTACCTGAGTGATTGACTGCAAGTCTGACTGATTACTATGGAACTTGAAAGACTGAAGGATTGCATGATTGATTGACTGAGCTTGATCTTTACTTCATTCTCTGAACTACTCAGAATTAACACAAACTTAATCTGAAAAATGATTGAAATTATAAATACTTTGACATTTGTACAAAAAATAATTTATTGAAAAAAAAATTCAGACCTCGAAAACGCTCCAACCGCTCGCTGCTCGAGCTCTCCTCACAAGAGAAGAGCATCGTTGAAGTAACCGATGAACCCACGGTTCCTAGGCTCAGGATAACGCCCTTTATGACCATCAATATATGCCAGGACCCACAGTCTAGTCGGTTGGTGCTCCGTGCTGTAGTGGTTACTGTTGGGGGTTTGTGAACTGAACGCTCCGAGTTTGAGACCTGGTGGCATTCAGCTAGTCACTAATTCATTTTTAAAGGCTCTTTTCTAAACCGGTTTGTAAAATACCTCCAAAGATATTTCTGTGTTGCAGGTTAAAAAGGTTACAAAAATAATTACGGTCTCACAGGGATAGGTTGAGAGAATAATAACTTCATCATATAGCACCGAACAGATCAATAGCGGACTGGAATGATTGAGATTTGGAGTGGAATTCCTGAATATTCAAATTGAAAATGGAATGGCTATCTGACCAAAAAACTCTGATAATTAAATTATCGATGATTCTTGAATTGAATCAAGATTCTAATAATTTACAAAATAAATTATGGTTCATAAATCAGGTTGGTCCCGACATGATACAGTAAGTATACACTAGAATACGGTTAATAATGATGCCATGTAGTCACATTAAATAATAATGAGAATCATTTATGTGATGTTTTTTCAGGTGTATGTCAGTGAGCGATCAGATGGGGCTGGCCGTCGTGGCCACTTGCTCACCGCCCACTCAACAACTCTGGAATGGACACGGATTCAAAAAGGTTTGTGGTCCTTCCATCGGTTATTTTATATGTTAAAAGTTGTTTCTTCGCGTTTAATGCATGAAGATTAGTGGGTTTAGATTGGGTTCACTCAAACTCACCGAAAGTCCTCTCACTGAAAGTCAACTCACCGTATATTTACTCCCCGAGTTTGAACACACTAAAACAAGTGACCAAAAGCTCAACTCACCGAAAAATATTTTATCAAGTATAAACTGCCCGAAATTTTAGATCAACCTGGGTGGCACACCGTCACTTTCAACGTACGTGCACTGCCATCGATTGCGGGTCAGAGACATCAAACTATCGCCGTTCAATGACGGCCTCGTGATGACCGCTTCCGAGGATAAATCGCTCAAAATCAGCTCCGTACACACGAATACGACCATGCAAGCGTTGGTTGTTGTTGTTCTAGATTGTTGTTGGTTGTTAATTGTTGCTGTTGTTGCCCCAGATCATAGTCTCTAGCAGGATGCAGGACTTCTAGGAAGAAAAACCCTGTAACAAAATTGAAAAATATTTAGTTTTTCTGAGATTGGATAATGTTACATTTAAGATGAATTCCTATAATCAATCAATCAATAACCAATCACTTCAAACAATTAATCAATTGATTACTATAGATCAGTGAATCAGTCAATTAGTAGTTCAGTTGTGAATCGACCAATTAGTGTTTTCCGCTCGGAATACTCGGCCAAAATCAATCAATCGATCAGTTGTCTGATTGATTAATTAATCAAATCAGTCAATCATTCAAGCAACCAGTCAATCAATCAAATAAACAATCAATCAATCAATCAAATAAACGAACAATCAATCATATTCGGCTCACAGTATCTCCTGCCCGTCACCGGTCTGGTCGTGCTCGTGGTGTCAGTCATCACCCAATCACGTAATGGCCGGGTGTCAGAATGGTCGAGTGTACATGTACGACACTCGTATGATCACCCTCAATGATGACGGTCATGTTATACCTATGTTAGTACTATTATATATTTTTCGTGTGATTCATTGTATCAGTGAGTCAAGTATGGTGAGTGAGTCGAGTGAGTTAAGTGGGTCGCCGGTGTGGTCCTGCTCGTGTTGTCAGTGGCGCACCCAACCACTTACTGGCCGGATGTCAGAATGGTCGAGTCTATGGGATTATGAGTCTATGGTCGAGTCAGTTGGGATTTTCATCGGTTAATAAACAGGACACAGAAACGCAGTGATTTCTGGTTTCAACGAATTTTTTTAACATGTCAGCATACGGTGATATATCAATTGGTTTTTTTCGAAAAAGAATTTGACTGGTGTGTAGCGTAAGTTAATTAACATGTGTTTGCAGGTGTGATGTTACAAACGGAACCAGCGGCGTCCCGGTTACCAGCATCGCTTACGTGAGTAACCCCGTCAATGAAAGAGCGTTGGTACATTTTGTCACTAATGTATAGATTTTTTGACAAATCTCTTTTCAGTCCATTGAGTTTGCTCTTTGTACATTGCGCTACGACAAATTGTTTGTCATTTATGTGTGGCTTGAATATACAAATGATATAAAAGTGCTAAATATTAATTATTTCAGCAGCACGGGTCTGCTGGTCGGCAAACTGAATCAGGTACATTTCTACGAGCAGCAGCCACCCGATCCGGCCACCTTCCGCTGTCACCGACTGCCGTTGGAAGGTCGGTTTTGCCAACTCGTTCTTAGTTACCATTTGAGGTTCTTGGAAACCATCTGACAAACAGACGCAATGTCAACGCACCCGTTCCATTTCGAAAAAAGATTTGATTTTTTTATCGTTTCCGTTCCTGATCGGTAACAACTGAGACCGTCCATGTAGCATATTGTGTAAATATAATTGTTTGACTATGTAAAAGGTCGCCTACGTGTCAAAGAGTTTCCAATGATTAAGTAAAATGGAAAATCTTTTTCGTAATATTTCCCACGACATGGTTTCAAATCGCGCGCGAAGTTTTTCTCGCTTCGGTGATAACCTGTAGTCTGTGACATAATTAATTAATTTGGTTTAATAATTGCAGGCAGTCTAACGTCGTTGACCTACGACGATCGCACCAAACACTTCCTGGCCACCTACCGACCAAATGCCAGCTGCAACTTGGTACAACACAAGGTCAGCAGAAAAACTAATTTATAAAGAATAAAACAGTTTTTGAAGATATCCGTTTGAAGAACCTCGTTTTCACACTCACTCACTCACTCACTCACTCACTCACTCACTCACTCACTCACTCACTCACTCAGGTCACACTCACTCACACCCTCACTCAATACTCACTCTTCACTCCATACTCACTCACTAATGCACTCACTCAGGTTGCTCACTCACTCCCTCACTCAATACTCACTCACTCACTGACACCCTCACACTCTCTCAATGCTCACTCAGGTTGCTTACTCACTCACTCACTCACTCACTCACTCACTCATGCACTCAATACTCACTCACGTCCGTTACTGAGTGCACTCAAAGTTTGCGTGTTGTTTTCCAGTACTGTTCACTGTCCCTGAACACAACCACATCCACCTACTCGTGCCAATTGGCACAGCAATGGCATTTCGGACGTACCCAAGCAACCATGACCCGCAATGCCCTAATGGCACTCGGTCCGGATCACATGCCGTTCGCCGCTACTTACGATGAACAGGTGAGTGAGTGAGTGAGTGAGTGAGTGAGTGAGTGAGTGAGTGAGTGAGTGAGTGAGTGAGTGAGTGAGTGAGTGTGAGTGAGTGAATGAGTAAGTGAGTGAGTGAATGAGTCAGTGAGTCAGTGAGAAAGTGATTGACTGATTGACTGACTGACAACATCATCATGTTTTCAGGCATCCACCGTCCAACTGTGGCACACGGCCGGTATTTCGGCCCAGAATACACCCTCGGCCTCCTACCGTATCCACCCGACACTGGCCAACATGGCACAGCTACAACCGATTGGGGCACCGGGCCGTACCAGACTAGGTGTTTTGGGTGCTGGCAAACTACTACTGCTCAATGTCGATCTGGAAAACTTGTGATGAAAATCTGGTGCGAAATATTTTTTACGGTGAAATGTTGATATACCGTTATTCACAAATTTAATTGGTTAGGAGACATGGATGATTTTTTTAGAATACTATGAAACAGAAGGGAACGACAGTCAATAGATTTTACACCTTTTAGAGATTCTTTTAACTGATTTTACATATCTATTCAGTTGTAATTTTTGTATTTTCACGTTTTCCTAAACTGATGACCACGAGAGATCTTACGCATATCAAACAGATCTCTTATTTCCTTATATTACCTGATCGATAATAATGTATTTACCTCTCACTGAACGCATTTATGCAGTCATACATAGTCAGCACCATTTTTATTCACGCATGAATTTTGTTAGAAGTTAATTTAGTTTTTTAATCGTGAAAATACCTACGTGCAACAAACATTTTTAATTTGAAATGGCACGAAATGCAGAACATTTTGATATGATTTTGCAAAAAAACGATTTAGTGTTGAAGAATTCCTGTTGAAGATTCACTGCTGAATCAAGATATTTTTCCAGTAATTTGTTGAAGGATATTGAACGCACATTTGCCACATCGTCCTCATTATTATGTGTAACCTGATTGTGATACTTACTATTTTTTCAATCCATGATTCTTTGAATTACTCATTAGTTTGTTGCAAAACTTCACTTGAGAACGATATCCTGTTTTCATGGTTATCAAATACTCGTCTCAGAGTTTCCCAGTTCGCCCGTAAGAAAGTTCATATCTGTAAATACGTTTTATGCGAATACTTTTCATGTCTGTCACCTACTGGTGCTTTTTGAACCGTGATTATACTTTTTGTGCGACTTCATAGTATCATACCATTTCGGCTCAGTCCAGTGGATAAAAAATATGCATCAATAAATAAATAATTTCGTTTAAATGCTGTGTTTTGGTGATTTGAGTATGTATAAGTAGGTAAGTGCAATTATTTTGACTGTATAAACGCTTTTGGGATTAAAGGATTTTGGTTCATCAAGGGAAAGCTCGCACGAACTCAGGTTTTCGTTTCTGATGCTTGGGTAGCGTAATAGTTTATTGCAAGTTTAAGTTAATACCATAATCTCTCTACAGTAGAGGCTGGCTTAATCTGCTGAGTTTTACTGATTCAATCTAATTTTGATAAGAAGAATTGGCTGCAACAATGAAAAATTCAATTTTAAGAGCACTTGGATCAACTGTAAATCTGATAACGTAATCAAACATTGGCTTGCAACCATACATGTACCTCCCGCCGTCTGCTGGGCGCGTCCTGTTTCCTTGGGGGGCGACGTGGGCGCGCCCAGTTTCCATAGCAAGGGAACTGGGCGCGCCCAGTTCCCAAAGCAAGGGAACTGGGCGCGCCCAGTTTCCAAAGCAGAGGAACTGGGCGCGCCCAGTTCCAAAAGTTGGGAAACTGGGCGCGCCCAGTTTTCAAAGCAGGGAAACTGGGCGCGCCCAGTTTCCAAAGCAGGGAAACTGGGCGCGCCCAGTTTTTTTACCAGGGGAACTGGACCCGCCCAGTTTCCATGGCAGGGAAACTGGGCGCGCCCTCATTGGCAATAAAAATACACCGCATTAAAACTTGAAACTATTTGAATTTTTTTTCGTTCCCTTGTATTGCATATTCTACAAAACACAATAACTACGATATTATTTCTCATTTGCAGAATGAAAAAAATTGATTTGAAATTTATTTATATGTAGTTTACTTGACAACTGAAATTACCTCAAGGAAGCGACAAGCGAGTTATTAGTTATGGAAAAATTGAAAATAGCGAAATAGTATTTGTTACGAAAACAGTTTTAAATAAGATAAATAAATATAAAATTTCAAGAAATTCGCCGGTCATAAATGTACATTGCAGGTGTGATAAGCTTTAATGTACTTTCGTTTCACGTGACATTCATAATATGCATATGTATATCATAGATCACTCAATTTATCTCAAAATAAATAAAAATTAGTCGGTTAAGATGACAGGACTCGATGCATATTCATGGTGAGAACAGTTTGAAAAAAAAAATAATGGTAATCTCGTTTTGCCCATTCTTCATCCCAAAAGAATCATTCTGCGAAACACTAAGACCATAAAAAAAGGTGTACAGTTTAAATAAAGTTTATGAAACATTACGAAACCAGCATTCAATTTCTTTTTTTCAACATTTTTTATTCAAGATAATTTTAGTGAAAGACAGTAATTCGGAACGTGTCAGAGTCAGAGTCAGAGAACAGTTGTCAAATAAACTACATATAAATAAATTTCAAATCATCGGTCATTTTACAAGTGAAGTCAACGCGAAAGTTTTTTTTTCATTCCGCAAGTGAGAAATAATATCGTAGTTATAGTGTTTTATAAAATATGCAATACAAGGGAACGAAAAAAAATTTCAAATAACTTGAAGTTTTAATGCTGTATATTTTTATTGTCAATGAGGGCGCGCCCAGTTTCCCTGCCATGGAAACTGGGCGCGTCCAGTTCCCATGCTTTGGAAACTGGGCGCGCCCAGTTTCCCTGCTTTGGAAACTGGGCGCGCCCAGTTTCCCTGCTTTGAAAACTGGGCGCGCCCAGTTTCCCAACTTTTGGAACTGGGCGCGCCCAGTTCCTCTGCTTTGGAAACTGGGCGCGCCCAGTTCCCTTGCTTTGGGAACTGGGCGCGCCCAGTTCCCTTGCTATGGAAACTGGGCGCGCCCACGTCGCCCCCCAAGGAAACAGGACGCGCCCAGCAGACGGCGGGAGGTACATGTATGCTTGCAACACTAGCGGACGAGAAGGAGTGGGAAAAGTTTAATTCCATTTTCTTTGGCGTTTTCAAAGAGTAGAATTCGTTCCCCAAGGTGTCGGTGACATGACCTGAGTCCAGCCAAATTCCCCCTCTTTGACGAGTTTCCCCTCCCATTGCAGGATTGGTTCGTACATACGTCAGTGAATCTGATAACGTATGTAGTCAAACATTGGTGTGCACACTGGCGGACGAGCCAAACCTTTAAAGAGGGGGTAATCGGCAGAACTCAGGTCAGGTTACCTACACCCTGGCGAACAAATTCTACTTTTCGAAAACACCAAAGAGGGGGGAATTCCACTTTTCCCTCCCCTTCTCGTCCGCTAGTGGGTGTGCAGCAAGTTGTTTTCAATTATCCATGATAACTGTTATTCGATAACAGCCACGTTTAATCACTTTTCATTTTCGAGATCGCGAGAATTTCATTACCGTCTGAGTTCGGTCGTAATCCGATTTGGTATTAGTTAGGAACTCTGGCTGCGCTCGCTAGCGGACGAGCCAAACCTTCAAAGAGAGGGGAATTTCTTCAAAGAGGGGGAATCAGCAGTTTTGAGACTATTTTACTGACACCTGAGGAAACAAACTTCACGTTTTGAATTTGCCAAAGAGTGGGGAATTCCACTTTAGTCACCCCTTTTCATCCGCCGGTGGTTGAGCTTGAGACAAATCGAGATAAAACTCGTGATCATTGACATTCAGTCTCCTAAAACATTGAGAATGCTGAAAAATTTATGTAATTCAACTTTTACAGTACGATGTATGCATAAGAATACATATGAATACATGTATTATAGATAAGTGTAGTAATCATTTCAACACGCGATGATCATGATTCGCTCAACAAATAAGGAAGCAAACATTCCAACGTATGTAATAAATGAATGAAGAGGAAGTAAACAATTCTAACTCATCATATTAGAGTATATTTGATTTCGTTTTAGAAAAGAAAAGACGTGTCGATTGGATACAATATGTCATACAGTATGTAAGAATACTGTATGCCTTAATAGTACCATAGTTTGGATGCCGGGTACAGCTTAGGCAACCAGGAGCCGGCAGTTAAAATGTCATATTGAAATGTCATAATAACATGTCGTATCAACATGTCATATTAACAAGTCATATTGATATTAACATGTCGTATCAACATGTCATATTAACATGTCATATTGATATTAACATGTCGTATCAACATGTCATATTAACATGCAGTATCAACATGTCTTATTAACATATCATGTTGATATTAACATGTCGTATCAACATGTCATATTAACATGTTATATTGATATTAACATGTCGTATCAACATTTCATATTAACATGTCATATTGATATTAAAATGTCGTATCAACATGTCATATTAACATGTCATATTGAGAAAAATTTCATGGACCAAAGCTGAAAAATCTTACGGCAGAGAGACATTCAAAGTATAATTATAGTAATAGTTTTTTGATTCGCTAGTTTCCTAAAATATGTACAAATATATACCGTTATTCCTTATTATTATAGTTTATAAGATTATTAATGATCATTATGAACTTACATATAGCTACAGGAGAACTAGTTGTAAAGTATTTTAGGTTGTCCTACGTTTCATTGAAATCGATTGCCAGCTGAAATCATCTTGATTTTCAAGCTGCTCAGATAAATTGAGTGCGACGAAGCACTAAATAATTAAATATTTAAATATTTAACCACAGGTGCAACGTACAGTATATTCATTCAATATTTATAAACTAACTTTGTTTTGTACGGATTCGAGCAAAAGTGGTGACGTTTCAATCTTGCTTCAGTACAGAAACTTGAAAATCAAGGGACGGCCGCTAGGCCGTTCCCTTAATATGGTTCGATTAAGATAAGCTTTTTTGCGGGTATCTCGATCTAGCCTCGTCGTATCAACTTCTAGTCTGTTGCATCGGTTTTCTCGTGCGATTCTACATCTGTTTGGCTTTTTTTAATCCGGTAGGGATGAATTTTCATTTTTCAGGTCCGAAAATGATTAAATGCGATTTTCCGTTTTTTTTTCTCCACCCAAAACGTTGTATGGAAACTGGGTAAGACCTGTAGAGCTGAAAATTGGTACACAGGTCAACTTTCAAAACGATTATTAAACTGTCCCGGAGATCGGATGAAGCTTTCCACCTTTTTTAGTGGATTTTATGAAAAAAATGTCAAAAATCGCAGGCAAAATGGTGAAAGAATGGTTGTATGAGCGATAGGGTTGTCCGATCAAACTAAAATTTTAACTGGACGTGTATCACACATATCGAAGTATGGCCCGCTATTTAATTTACCATTCTGCTCGAAAACACAAAAAAGCGCAGCGGGTCTATAAGGAAAAATTTTTTACAAAATTTTCACAAATGCTCAAATACTCGTGTTGCTGTAGTTGAATCGTTATGAAAAATGCCTATCATGTGCGGCATCAAATTTCAATATGACCTCTCTTCGACACATTTTCCGATAAAATCATCGTACTTTAACAAAAACTTGAAGAAAGAGATATAGAAAGTTTTAACGTTTTTGACGATTTTTGCTCCTTTGAAAATCATATTATCTCAAGATGTAAAGTCTTGAGACCCATTGTATTATCTGAATGTCTAGAATGACTGTAGCTGTATCGAACACAGAAAAGATGATTCTCTGCGTATTCTCAAAAAATATTTATGAGCCGCCAAAAACCGGTGAAAATTCAAGTTCACTTAATCACGCTGTTTCAGCCACATTGGATTTCAAAATTTTTATTTATACAGAAACAGGAAAAACTTCATTTTAACAGGAGGTCTAGAGAGATTACAGTTCTAATAAACTATATTTTTAAAACTTGATCAGTTCCATTAAATACATTTTCATGACTTGTCAAAATGTACAGAAATAAAGAAAAAAAGGTCAAAAATTTTTTCGAAGTAAATTTTTTTTCTTCGTTTGTAGATTTGTACCAACATCATTAAAACACTTCAAAACCTTATTATAAGTGGTCTGGAAGTAAAGGAAAAAAAAATCAAGAGTCACATGGTACATAGCGTCCGCTGTGAAGTAAGTCCAGCTCGGCACTAACCTAATAATAGTCAAGTTTTGAAGCTATTTTCACACTAGATATAATGATAAATTTATGATTAGAAACTAGGTTTGATGTAGCGAATCAACTTTTAAAATATTTTCCGTCAAGGTAGTCAAGTGGATAGTGGGTTTGCAAGTTAAACGGGTGGTGCTGGGTTCAAAACCCCTGAAAATCTAAAACAACGAAAGTGTTAATTTGTTTTATTTTTGATATTATATACTTCTCCTGAACTGCAGCTGTCTATTTTATTTATAATAAGGCAGCTTAAAAACTCACTAGATTCTTAATTCAGGAATTTTTTTCATCATTATGTCACTTAAATGTAATGACTCCTTTTACAAGGAAAAAACTGAAGGGGCTCGCAAACGATCACTGTTCAAAAATATTATTGCAATTCAATATTCGAAAATCTAAAATTATAAAAGTGCTGACGTTTATGAATCTTATGAAAAATTTTCAACTCATAGAGCATTTTTGTTACATTAGCACATTTATATGTATTTAGTCTATGTACATACTGTATTTTGTACATGTGATTTGTTCACACATAAAAAAGTTATAGACAAGCAACAAAAAATGCCCTGAAGGCATGGGGAGTAACGAATATGGTTCAATCCTGGCTAGTCCAATCGTGAAAAAGTACGAGACAAGAAATTTTATTCTCATATTTTAAATAGTCTGGTCGTGAAAAAGCAGGAAACAAGATTTGCGATGAATCACGAAAAAAAGTTTGTACTTCATTAAGTCAAGACTCAAACCAAATTACACGAAACATATTTGGGACTTTTCGGTGAAAACCAAATCCCCTTTATTTCGTCTACATAAAGGGCTGCCTGAGATTCAAGTGACAAGTTGTTGTGTTAACTATTCCAACTTCTGAAACGTTAGCTGCATCAAATGTAAGAGAAAATGATGCATAATAACCGGTTGTCCGACTCAACTCAACCCAACAGCTGTATGCTATAACATGCAATCATCATGTTCAGTAGGTGTTACGCGGGTTGGACACTTTAACATGTCATTTTCTCACTTGAATCTCAAGAAGCTCTTTAGCTTGTTGTGAGCATGGGTCATTTTACTTCGGTTTGTGACAAGTCTGCCACGAAACTTTTTTATTTCATTTTCATCCAATGTATGTTTTAAAATTGAATACCAGCATTTGAATGAGGATAAATCTTACCACAACAATCGTGAAAAGTCCCAAATATGCTTCGTGTAATTTGGTTTGAGTCTTGACTTAATGAAGTACAAACTTTTTTTCGTGATTCATCGCAAATCTTGTTTCCTGCTTTTTCACGACCAGACTATTTAAAATATGAGAATAAAATTTCTTGTCTCGTACTTTTTCACGATTGGACTAGCCAGGATCGAACCATATTCGTTACTCCCCATGCCTTCAGGGCATTTTTTTTTTGCTTGTCTATAACTTTTTTATGTGTGAATTAATTCATGAGTAACGGTGTTACGTAACTCATTAGAGAAACATCAGTTAACGGACTTTAGAAAAATCCGTTACGTTCTTTTCTTTTTTTTCTATTTTATGTAGCTTACTAGTGTTTGGATGTAGCTTTTTAATTGATCCATGAACATCAATGTTTATTTCATTTATATTTTGATGTTATTAAAATTAGTACATTGAGTATACAGTATCATTATTTAAATATACTTATATGTATATTTTTAGTCGTATTATCAATTGATGGCGGTGAATCTAATGTTCATTTATGTAGGTAACCACTGGATTAGATAGACGACCAAACTGAGAGTCCGCTGATCTGATATTATGAATGAAAATGTCTTACTCAGGTACAAAAAGTCACGAATTAAGGTGCCTAATCAATTGAAGAAGCCGAAAGCTTTTCTTGTAAAAAACTTGCATTAATTAACTTATACACGGTAACGTTCTTACAATTGAATGATCATTGATGATCGATTTTGATACAAAATGATAAAGTGATATCATAACGATATAGCCACGGGGCTAAACCGTAACCATTGGCTGTTTTGTGTATGTATGTATGTAAGTGTTAATTAACTGATGATATCAAAAGGTTCATTGCATCATAAATTTTTATGCACCGGCGGGTGAACCAACTCTCCGAAGGGAGGCGAAATCTTTTCAATGAGGGGAGAATTGCCAATTGTTAGGCCATTTTACTCACACCTTAAGGAACAAACTGTACTTTTCAAACATCACCAAAGAGTGAGAGGGGGATTCCACTTTTCCGCCCCTTTTTCGTCCGCTAGTGTAACAAGTTAATGTTATGTTGTCCCTAAGGTTCCTGAATCTTAGTAATATATAATCCGAACGTGTATATAATAGATACTTGCGTTTATTGTAGTGTAGAGTTTTAGTGCATGAAAATGCGTACCGATCTTCTGTGAGGGCTTCCTTTATATACTCACTAAATGACATTCCAGAATCTTCTCGATTATTCTAAAAAGGTCAATAGAATGTTCCAGTATGATCTGTAACATTCTATTGCACACTATTTCGTAATATTTTGCACAGCATTTCACAATACTTGTGAATGCCTCGTCACTCTACCATATGTTTCATCATATGGTACTGCGACTCTATTACGTCATGACGAGACTCATCCTCGTCACATCCCTTTTCTTAAACGAGATTTTGTCCTCAAATCTCACTAATGAGACTCATCTGAATTCATCATGCCAATGTCGTGGTTGTTTGCGGTGCTCTTCTTCATAAGCCGGTGTGCATAAAAGAGTTGACAATATATGATAAATATAAATGATGAAATGTGTGGTAAAAATTGATAAAGATACATAGCAAATAAATGATTAGTGCCATAATTATTATTCTGTAGCACCATAATGATAAATTGAATTCTAATAATGAAAAAAAATAGGTTCTATAAGCATTCTATGCCGGCTACCCTGAAGAAAAAACTTCAAAATTTGTCTTTTCAGACTCAAAAGTACCTTCATCAAGGCCGGCAGGCCTATGAAGCAAATAACAGAAAAAACTACATTTTTAAAGACAATGAAATGTAAGATATTGATATGCCACAAATATTTAAGTATATCACCTGGATCACGTTAAATTATCACCGGTCTTTGGTTTTGTGGTTCACTTTGGTTTAGTCGATCAACTTGGTTTTAGTCCTTGGTGCACTTCTGTGTTTAAGCGGTTGACGGGCCAGCATCCGATTCATCCTGTAATGTCGAGCGGAGGTTATATTTATGTGTGGGCCTTATTTTTACCTGTTCGACATGTACCCACCGTGACTTAGCTTCGTCTAACTGTAGTTTTACGTTCGGTAGGTTCATGTCGACCACCTTGTATGGCCCTGAATATTTTGCTTCCAATTTCTTGTTTCTACCGGGTGTTGTTCCTTGCCTTAACCACATGACCTGAGATCCTATCCTAAGATTACGTGGGACATGAGCTTTACGATCACGAATTTCTTTCATGCGGTTCTGTGCTTTTCTCCAATGCTCAGCCGCTACTTTCCAGGCTTCAGTCATATATTTCTGCATGTCCAAATAATAAGAATCTAAGTCAACCAGATTATGATTCACTGAGTAATCAAACAATGTGGCTGTTGGCAAAATCGGTTCTCGACCATACAAAAGTTCAAATGGACTAAATTGAGTTGATTCACAAAAGTTAGTACGAATGGCAAACAATATGTATGGCAAAGAACGACACCAATCATCCTGTTGATTTGAAACGAAAAAATTCAAAGCGGAAGTTAGATTCTTCACGCAACGTTCTGCTTGCCCATTTGATTGTTGTCTGTATGGTAAAGAAGTCAAGTGTTCAATGCCACAAACCCGATACAGTTCTTGCGACATCTTAGCGACAAAGTTAGTACCAAAATCTGACAACAGTACTCGCGGACAACCATGATGACAAATAACATTTTCCATAAGTACTTTTGACGTTATTTCCGCCGTGATCGAAGGAACCGGAATTGCGATTGGCCAACGTGTCAAAGCATCTATACATAAAACAATGAATCGATTTCCTTCTAAGCTTAAAGGAAGTGGGCCGATGCAATCCACTGACACACGGCTGAATGGAGTGTCCACAACAGGAAGAGGTTTCAATTCACCTTGAATAGAACGATTAACGCCCTTCCTCTTTGCACATTCCAAACAGTGTGAACAATAACGGTGTATATCACCATACATTCCAACCCAAAAATAACGTGACCTTACTTTTGAAAACATTTTTGCCGTAGCAAAGTGCCCTGCAGTGATGTGATCATGACATGTATGAAGAATTTTGAAACGTTGCTGTTTAGGAACCACAAGCAGTAAAATACGCCCTTGTTTTATATCAATGTAATACAAAGTTCCATCCACAACCTCATACATGTGACGTGCTTGAGATAAGTATTTCCACTCTGTATCTGATGTGACTGTTCCTTTCGTAAGAAAATTCATGATGCTTTGCAAATCTGGATCTTGTAGTTGTTGTTTTCCAAAATCACTCCATTGAAAAGGCTCATTGCATACTTGACGAACCATTTCCGACCGAAGTGGTAGCCCATCTTCTGGTTCCGTACTTCCCTCTGGTTCATCCACCGGATTCCTACTCAAGAAATCAGCCACAACATTTGATTTTCCCGTTGTATACTTGATTGTGATATCAAAAGTTTGCAAAGCAGACGACCAACGTTGCATGCGGGGAGAAATTACATTTTTGCCTTTCAGAAGCCACACTAGTGGTTGATGATCTGTCTGTACTTCCACTGTCTGACCAAAAATGAATTCTCTGAATTTTGTAACGGCAAAATAAACAGCGGCAGCTTCTAACTCTATAGGTGGCAATTTTTTCTCTCCCGCAGTCAACGTTCGACTCGCAAATGCAATCGGACGCTTCTGATTATCATCATCAGTTTGACAGAGAACGGCGCCCAGACCTGAATATGATGCATCTGTGTCAAGCAGGAAAGGTTTATCATAATTAGGCATGATTAGAAAATCCGCTGAAGACAATGCCTGTTTCAAATTATCGAAACTTTTCTGACAGTCATCTGACCAGTCATACTTAACAGCCTTTTTCAGCAGAGCAAAGAGAGGTGCTGCAATGATAGAAAAATTTCTTACAAATTTTCGATAAAATGAACACATGCCTAACCATTCACGCAATGCTTTAAGGTTTTTAGGCGGTACAGCCATAGTTATGGCTTTGACTTTTGCTTCACATGGGCTTAGACTGTTATGACCTAACACAAAACCCAGGAATGGTAGCTTATTGCGCGCCCACTTACTTTTTCGCAGCTTTATCCTCAATCGTGCTGATCTCAACCTACTAAAGACTGATTCTATATCTCGAATGTGATCTTCAAAAGTATTGGACATAATTAGAACATCATCAATATAGACATAAACACTTTTACCAATAAGATCATGAAAAACAGTATTGACCAACTTTTGGAAGACACAAGGACTATTAGAATGACCCATAGGCATTACATTCCAACTGTACTGCCCATTGTGAGTTACAAAAGCGAGTCTGTCTTTAGCATCTGGGCCTGCACCCACCTGCCAAAAACCAGACAGTAGATCAATCGTAGTCATGAACTTTGCGTGGCGTACATTAGACAAAATGCTATCAATACGTGGCAGAGGATATTTTGATTTGACTGTAACTGCATTCAACGCGGTGTAATCGACAGTAAATCTCCATGAACCATCTGGTTTACGAACTAACGTAACCGGACTTGCCCACGGAGAATCATGTTCCACAACCAATTTATGTTCTACCAAATCTTTCACCAAATTATTGATAACATCTTGTTTGTATTTTGGTTCTTTGTAAGGACGTCGTGCTATTGGTCGACTGTCACCTGTGTCTACATTGAACTCAACAACCTGCGTTCTGCCGAGATCCCAGTCTGAAATACTCAGTACATCACAATTTCTCTTTAATAGTGCCATAAATTTAGCTATTTCATCCTCCGATAGACAAATGTTCTTCAAGTCAATCTGAGGCTCCAGTTTTTGCCAACGGTCTTCCAAAGTTTCATTTGAATTGAGAAGTGAGTGGCTACTATTTTTAACTGAAAATATCATGTGTTGTGCTACGTACTGAATATAACCTACTGTGCGGTCTTTATACAACTTGACCGGAACTGAAGTAATATTATGTACAAGTATATTGAACAACGTCTGACCCTGTTGAACCTGAACCAAACATCCTTGTATGTCTAAACCCAATTCAACTAGGAAACTAGCTTTTGGTTCGAAAACAAGTTTTTCATCTCGTTTAGGTGTATATCCTCGAATATAAACAACGACGTTGGTTGATTCACAGGGTTCTAAAATGGTAGACTGCAAGATCGAAACCGGCCAATTGAGATCACCAGTTTTTTCAACTTTTGGTCCCACCGGAACTTCTAAACCATCAACTGTAAGAAAACCATCTCCGGTTGGTCCAAGATCCAAACAAAATGATCTCAACCGACTGCAAAAATCAAAACCCAACCATAATTGGGGTCTTTTATCGTTGAGCACCACTAGATGAACATTTTTAACTGTTTTTGAAGCCAACACGATATCTACTGTACATCGTCCAATCACGTTAAGTTCATGTCCCGACGCACTAGTCAGATTAGACTTATGGCTATTATCTATCTGCAGGGAGAGCTGGTTACACAGACTGGATGATATAAGTGAACAGGTAGCACCACTGTCCAATAAACCTTTTACTAGCTTGTTGTTGATCTGCACTGGTATATAACAATGAAAACCATGCGCTCCATCATCCATAGCTGCATTGACTGTATCATAACTCACTGAGTCATGGGTGTGTGGCCACGGTCGTTTACATTTATCGCACTCACACACCGACGGCTCAAGTGAGTGTATGGAAACATTATCATCCGCTGATGAAACTACTTTCTTGAAAATTCCTGAAAACATACCTCCACCTCCAAATTTTCGATCTCCAACGGCTGGTGCTTCAGGTCTTCCAGTTCCTGTATGAGAGCATCCATAAACGAATCGTCGGACTCCTGTAACACAATAACAATAAATTGCCAATCCTGTACCCACCAAAACTAGAAGTAGAAGCATTATCTCTAAAATTGCTCTACTAAACCCAGAAATTATACCTGTGACCCCACGACCTGCTGCCGTCATGAAATTGGTCATGAAGTGAGTGTAACCACTTACTGCGTGACTGACTGATGAAGTTATTCCATGAATAGCAGAACTAACTAAAGTTGGATCATATGTTTGTTCACTAGTATAATTTATCAGGCGATTTAGTTTTTGTTCTAGTCTCAAAGTTCGATACATGAATGGACCAATCATGTGCAATGTGCTAGCTATAGACGGACGTTTACCATGAAGGTATGACGGAGCATCGAAAACAATTGGTGTAAAGTTTCCATTCCAATGTACTTTCACGTCAAAAAGTTTGGGTTTCTTAATATTAGCGGGTCTTAACTCACATGGCATCTCCTCAGAATAATCTGTTAATTCCTGTGAGTTTGGGATTTTAAAACGTAATTTTCCATCATGTGTTAACACTGGCTTGAATCTATAACATTTAGAATTGACTTTATGATCGTTGTATTCCTTGGTTGCATTAATAGACCGACACTGAGCCACCATGAGAGTGTCACCATACCAATCCGCGTGAACATCATCTCTATTGAATAGCGCTCTTATCCCCAAAGTTGGGTCTACCCTCAACCATAGGTGAGTTAGGCGCAATGTCCAACTAGCCAGCTGGCAAAGCTCATTCCATGTTCGGCGAAAATTTGCGAATGATAACTTAATGAGCTCATCATATAGATACTGATGTTCCGCGTCTCGGTTCATAGGAAGTTTAGAGGTGCGATTTCTAAATGTTCAACCTGAAACTCGAATTGAACTGGTGAGGGCTGTTGTTCGTACGTTTGTTCCTCTACCATATGTTTCATCATATGGTACTGCGACTCTATTACGTCATGACGAGACTCATCCTCGTCACATCCCTTTTCTTAAACGAGATTTTGTCCTCAAATCTCACTAATGAGACTCATCCTCGTCACACTAGTTATGGGTTTATGGACTAATTAACTGATCAACTATTCATGTCTGGTTTGTATGAATGATCATTCAATCATGAAAGATTGATTAGACCTCGAACAGTGGCCATCTCATTGAAAAGACCGTATACGATTTGTTCTTACCCAAATTACCGGCACTTGAGTAGATATAAATACTTCGGTTGTTTTGTATTACTTAATTGATGTTATTTTAGTTAATTTAAGTAATTGCTCCAACGTTATAGTAATGTTGTATATAAGTCGTTCAATCATTACTATCATCATCATCATAGGCTGTACAGTCAAATACATATTAGACTCGATATATTGCATGCGAGCCCCAAACGAATTGAGATGAGTACTTGCAACCTGAGGAAATAAAAACGAAAAAAAACGCAACAAGAGAGAATTAAAATAAAATACAACATAAAGAATATGTAATTAATAGTTCATTCCATGTTCTTCATTTCATGGCATGAATGTTTGTTCATAGATAAGCCAATGTCTAGGTCCAATCATACATACTGTAATTATGTACGTTCAATTGGCTCTCTAGGTGGCGTAACTCCTGAATCCGAGTCATGTATAAACATTTAACTTTCAAGAGGCCGCGTTTCCTTTAATAGCTCCGTCTTCCTAAACCATCAAAATGTCCCCATATATGATACTTTTATAAATCTACAAATTCCTCTAGAATTAATTGGGCGGATTTCCGCTGTCGCCCCTCCCCCTCTCGCTCCCGCCGTTCCATTCTAGCGAATACAAATATGGGGTATACCGTGGAATTCCCCTTCTTTAGAGATTTCTTCAAATGCTTGTTGTTTCTTATAAAGTGAGGAAAATTACAAAATCTCTAAAACCTAGACAAATTTGAAAATATTCTTCTTCCGCCGAACATGTCTAGTCAGCTTCCGTTATTAGGCCTCCAGGATATCAGTAATCATTAGCGGACGAGAAGGGTGGGAAAAGTGGAATTCCCACCCTCTTGGGTGATTGCAAAAAGTAGAGTTTGTTCTTTGAAGTGTAGGTAAAATGGCCTATTTTCTGCCAATTCCCCCCTCTTTGACGAAATTTCCCTCCCTTTGGAGGTTTGGCTCGTCCGCCAGTGTCAGTAATGTAACTGCAATTCATATACATATGTAACATTTTAATGAGGAAACAATGCTCATGTAGAAATTGTAGATTAAATAAGTTTGTAACGCCACTTTTGATGTTTTTAGTACAGAACATAATTTTCAGCTTTTCCATAGCATAGAACATGCTCTCATAGTTGTATATGATAGAAGGTGATGACTTGTCATGCATCTAACTCTATTCAACTCAACTCATACCCTGTATACATATGCTATAACATGGGTCAGTCAGTTATCGTCTTCTATTCGTGTAAGAGGAGGTAATGTTTCACGCACTGGATAAGCTGTAATGAATTTCGCCAAATAAAATCTCGAAACGGCCTTTATCATGAACTACGGAAACGATTTTTTACCCTCTGAATTATCTCATTCAGCTCGTATTAGGCTTGAAATGGAATGGAATTGACTTGATCCATTTCGGTGGTCTAGCATGTACATAAAATACCGGTCTATGATTGAGTGCCATACGGCAAGGCACCGCCTGGTTTCAGGCAGATTATGGAATACATTCAAGTTGGGTGGTTTCCGAACGAAAATGGTATTTTGAATCGATTCCTCTGCCATAATCCATATTTTTGAATATAAAACTTTATAGCATTCTCAATTGATAACGAGACTAAATTTGAATGCGCACCTTTGTTGTACAACTTTTCTATGCACAGGAAAACGCAGAAACAAAATATTCGCTGGTAACCGACATCGTCCCTAATAAAGTTTTTCAATAGTTCTGTCTTGTGAATAGTGCATAAAGGGCTGCCTGGGATCAGATCGTCGAATTCCTATTCAGACATGAACTGATCATGTACTATTAACTCTTATCTTGTTAAACAGTGTAAACTTCTTAACGCTAATTTGTCTCTGGATAAATAATTTTTATAGTAAAACCTAAATTTGTCTAATTTTTCTGTGAGTTCGTCTAAAATATGATAAAAAATGCGAAAGTCCTGGTGAGGAATTCAAGTGAAAAGTTGTAGTGTTAACTACTCCAACTTGTGAATCATTACCTGCATCAAATGCAAGAGAAGAAGATGCACAATAGTCGGCTGTCCGACTCAACTCAACCCAACAGCTGTATGCTATAACATGCAATCATCATGTTCAGTGGGTGTTACACTGTGTTGGATACGTTAACGTGTCAATTTTACACTTGAATCTCCGGAAGCTCTTTATCTTATTGGCAAACGTTTGATTTTAGTCTCATAATCAATTGAGATTGTTATATGTATGTGTAGTTTCTGTCATACATAACGGAAAACTGGATAAGACTGTTCCCATGAAATGTGAATCTCTGGTTTTGGAAATAATAAACGGATTTCCCTTTTCATGAACCATCAGTTCTTGACAGGCAATAGTCTTACTATTTGAAGTCAGTGCTCGAACATTCTGCTTTTATAATTTTTATTAGCATAAATAATTGAAAAAGCTATATTAAGCGGCCCACTACTCTTTCAGATGACTGACTCTTAAGAAAAGTTTCAATATATAGCGTACAGTTTTATCTCTTTTAATTAGTTTAAAACTAATAAAACTTTGTAATCACATGGATGTTATTTAATTTGTTTTTGTTTATAAATGTAAGTAGGTGTCTAATTTCGAGTTAATTAAGTAGATCTAATTTCCGGTGCAAGCGTTTTTAGCACATTTTATTTACAGTAGCCAGGAAATTACTGTATACCCTTTATTAGCCAATGTACTAGTTATGTATTTAGGGTTTTATTATATTTGCAGTTATATTAGGTTTGAATAATATATCCGTTCTAAGTGAGTGAAGTGAAACACTCTTTTTCGTAGTTGATTAAAACATATTCTTTCACTTAATTAAGCAATATGGGTTATCAGTTACTCTTAGAAGAAACGATACAATTTTCTATTTCTACCCACTGAAAATGATTAGCGAATTTAATTCATAGATTACTCGAGAATGACTTTATTTTTATTTCAAAAAATCACTCTTCTAAATTACTTTCTTCTAAATGTTTATCGCATACTAAAATTCTAATTTGTGTATGTTATATTCAGAATTCAGATTGGTAGGTACATACTTTATTATTAATTTGCATTCGGTAAATACTTATGATGTGCGTTAACCACTAAGGACTAGACTTTTTAATATATTTGTTTCATATAGAGTTATTTAGAATACGATGTACAGTATGTAAGATTAAGATCAGATCCTAACGCAAATCGGCTCGTATGTTCGTGCTACAAAAGATTATGAACATTAGAAGCAAAAACCCAGACTTTTTTGCTTACACTTAGTTCTTCACTTCTCGTTACTCAGAAAAGTTTTGAATCAGAATCTACTCTCGGCGCCAGTTCAAGCTTTCTTGACCCTTAGAAACATAATCGAGCGGCTCTATGATTTTTTTGAGACCAATTTGTATCACTATAACAATCATTATGTCACTATTTCTATCACTGTCACTTTCTCAATATCACCATCACTCTATCAGGATAACTATCACTATCACAGTTTATATAGTAAGTGCTTTCCCTTCGGAGTTCTCATGAATTCCGTATTTGATCGTCGGTTTTTTTTCTAAAAATCCACGTGCTTTCTTCATTAGCTACCATAAACCTTTTCCCAGGAACTAACGTAACAGGAATCCGATACATCTACACTCCTATATCCTCCAAGATTCATCGTTGGTCACTGTTACAGGCGGATGAGTCAATCCTCAAAAGGGAGGGGGATTTCGATCATTTAACCTACACCTTGAGGAAAAAATTATGCTTTTTGAAACCGCCAAAGAGGTCGAATTCTACTTTTCCCTACTTTCTCGTCCGCTAGTGGTCCCTGGTAAGTCTAGTGTTCAGGGTGGTCATTGGGTTCGAACCCTACTGTAGTTTGTGACACTCGGTCACGGTGGTCTGGGTTTCGTGAAACCCGTCAGTATATTACTTTGTCGCCTGTCTGGTCCAGTGCAAAGGACACCCGCCTCGAAAACTGGTGGTCATGGTTCAAAACCTGACTGAAGACGTAGAACTGCAGGCACTTGGCTCTGGCTGTGGGGTTTCTGTTTTTGTTCTTAAGTTTACTCGGCCTCTCTGGCCGTACTTCTGCCCATAATTCTGTGTACTTTTTGTGCATGAAAAGATGTTACATCAATGGCGCGCACTAAAATTTGATTTCATAATCAACTGAGACAGCTATGTATTTTATATCATTGACTGCAGTACAAATCCGTTCATTTAACTATTTTATACTCATTTTCAAGGAAACTTCTCAAATAAAAAAACATTTCAATCTCTCCATATAAATGTTCGAATGAAAAATGATGCGCGTCAGTGACTGATGGGCCCAGTTCGATCACACCGAATGAGGTGGTTTTCAATTTGGGTAAATTAATTTAACCCATCGACCGTACTACAGATGTGCACACTATTTGGGCGTGAGGAAAATGTTCTACGTGAAATGTCCAAGACCAAATCGTTTCCTGATAAACGAACTCTTAGGATAAGGTCTCAGAAAATCATTGTTTCTAACGGGTATAATCATAAGTTCTCATTATTTCCACTTGTCTGAAAGGTTTGCGGAAAAAAGTAATTTCAACCGAATCTTATCATAATCATGCATACCTCAGTGCTTTGATTCTAACGTTGATACTTGGATTTTTTTTTTCAAACCCGTTCATTTCATTAACTTTTAGCAATTTTAACATTTGTTACTTTATTATTTTTTTCTTTCATATTCATTTGTTTCATAGACGTTCATACCAAAGACTTTCAGAAAATTCATTGAATTTTATTTTAATGAGCATTTTTGTGCATCCTAATTGTTGAACCGATCAGTGATTCATTGTTGGAGCGTCTCATCATTATAATGTGAATATATTGTCGACTTCCAATTAGGCATGGTACAAGCTGGTAGAGATTTCAAGAATGTTTTCATGAATGGTTTCAAGTCAAGTCTCGAGTGCTCATTACAGACTCATTATCAGTTTCATTGACGTAGCTAAGGTTATTGTTAGACTCGTTATTGTACTGTACTTTAATCGTGGTGTCAAAGAGCGTGAATCAGTGACTATAAGTAACGGTGATAAAATTTTATGCTACATCATTGAAATGCGGACTCCCCGTTTTTACAGACGTGATCGCATTAATGTATGTAACTGTTTCAGAAACATTACTGTTTCTAACAAATATGTATAGTAAATTTATCGGGTTGAGACTTTTCAAACGCACTGTAGCTTCACTGTAGTTTGCTTCGTGTGAAGCTTTTCCATCGCCCTAAATAATTTCCACAAAATTGATGAAAACGTTTAGAATTTCCTCTGTAGACTGTATATACAGGGTGGCTGTAAAGTAACGACGCGTTTTCCGGCCGCCCATTTCTCAAAAAAATTATATTGTGTGATCAGTGTCTTTATAGTCAAACTTGCGTAAAAACACCTGAAAAATCGAACTATGATGTCAGATTTGACGTATTATAATGTATTTGTAGGCCTTTTGTGGAATATCTGTCAAAAAGCAATATATTTTTTTACTTCTTCGGTCCTAGACGGAATTTTTTTCCAAAATAAAAGCTTTATAGGATTCTAAAAGTTTACACACTGTTTTAAAAAGGATTTTTGAAAAATCTCACCGGCAAATAACACTATTTGTATTATCTAATGGTGAAAATTAAGCCAGCTTTCACATTCCACTTTTTTTACATCAGAATCTAATTTCTGCCTTTTTCACCAATTATCATGCTTTTATGACTCTTAATGGTGTCTTATGACACCAGATTTGTGTTATAGGAGTTATGGAAGTATGATAATCCTACTTAGGACCTAAATCTTTGATTTTTGAAATTTTGGAATTTTATCGAATTTCGCATTTTTTTCTTCATTCATTGAGACTTTTTGGTAGTGAAGTACTATGAATTATAATTCTTTCATAAATTCTTTAACACAAAACTCAACTTACCATTTGTTTATACCGTTATGAATACTGGTTGAAACCAATTGATACTTAATTCGTATTACTATGGTCAGTTTTCATGAAATTTCAGTCAGTTTTGTTGAAAAATAACGAAATTTCCGTCAATTTTTGGAAAAAAATTAATTTGAGCAGTCCTACACTAAAATGAACCTCATAATCTGAAATTTCAGGTATGAATACATATGATTGGCATGTAAAAGTTAATCATGCAATACAATAGTTCTGAGAAATAGACGGCCGGAAAACGCGTCGTTACTTTACAGCCACCCTGTACAATATGTAAATGCGTTCAGGTAAAATCCTACTCTTACTCTCCTTCCTACTCTTGATAATGTGATATAATTCTGTCCGTTTGGTCGTTTCCAATGTCAAAACATCGGAAGCCCCACATCATGTTAACTTGCTCAATTAGATTAGCCAAAGTCAAGTGAAGCTCCTGTCATGGCTTCACTGGCGGACGAGCTAATCCTCCTAAGGGAGGGGAATTACTTCAAAGAAGGGGGAAATAGCAGTTTTTTCTAGGTCATTTTAGGGTTGCATAGCCAAAAAGGATGTATGCTTTTGTACCGCCAAAAGGGGGAAAATTCCACTTTTCCCCCTGGTCCGCTAGTGCTTGACTGTGTACTGCTACAGTAGTCTAGACAGTGGGTGTCTTACTCGGCCATCTTGAATGCATGTTTATAGCTTGGTCAGGATTTATTGTAAACTGAAGTAATTTTCATGTGAACTTGACGCCCATTTACGATTAATTAGGCGCCGAATGTCATGTGAAAAACATCTCGAAAGTTTGAACGTGCGCTAAACAATTTTTGAGTAACCACAAAAAACGCTCAGTACGCTTTGTTTCTCCGGTCGGCAGGCCTGCAGCACCCATTCAATATCCAATATTACTCGTCTTATCAAGTACCATTACTATGATAAATGAAACTTCGCGTGATTTGAAAGTATTCGATGATGAACGGAAGGAATTCACCAAAAATGATCTAAGTTTCAGTTTTATATTTTTTCAATTTTCGATCAATTTTTCATGATTTCAGTTTTTGTCTAAAAAACAGAAGGCTCTCACAGAAAATGGTCCATACGTCGTTAATCGGTATTATTAGCCAGTCTGATGTCAGTGTGCCTAATCAAGTAACATTGCTGTAATAAATGAAACGTAGCATGATTTTAATATTCGACGAAAAACGGAAGGCATTCACAAAAATTTGTCTAAATTTCGATATAATAATTTTTTAATAACTTTTCCTTAATTTTAGTAACTGACAACAGCGAAAGGCGCTCACAGAAAATGGTCCATACCTCGGTATTACTAGCGAGTGTGATGTCGGTGTGCCTAATGTGGCCGGGCATTGAGTCGGCCGTCTTGGGTTATCGGCCGTTCCAGAATGAATTCCTTCAGGCTTTCGCCGAAAACGCTAACAAATATTCGTCCGGATTCGCCTTTGTCCGTTAGTGAATGAGTGAGTGAGTGAGTGAACGAGTGAGTGAGTGAGAGAGTGAGTGAGTGAGTGAGTGATTGAGTGAGTGAGTGAGTGAGTGAGTGAGTGAGTGAGTGAGTGAGTGAGTGAGTGAGTGAGTGAGTGAGTGAGTGAGTGAGTGAGTGAGTGAGTGAGTGAGCGAGTGCGTGAGTGAGTGGGTGAGTGAGTGAGTGAGTGAGTGAGTGAGTGAGTGAGTTAGTGAGTGAGTGAGTGAGTGAGTGAGTGAGTGAGTGAGTGAGTGAGTGAGTGAGTGAGTGAGTGAGTGAGTGAGTGAGTGAGTGAGTGAGTGAGTGAGTGAGTGAGTGAGTGAGTGAGTGAGTGAGTGAGTGAGTGAGTGAGTGAGTGAGTGAGTGAGTGAGTGAGTGAGTGAGTGAGTGAGTGAGTGAGTGAGTGAGTAAATGACACACTGTATTTTCAGCTGCCGACCCGAATGACGCACAAGATAAAGAAGATAAGCGGTTGGTTTTATTCGATGATACTTTGTTGATTGAAAATAAATCATGCAGCAAGTTTAAGCAGTATCTTTGCAAGATTGATTACTGAAACAACCAGAACGCTCAATCATTTTATTTTTCATGTCACAATAAAAAAAATAAAAAAAATTTAATATTGTTTCCATGTTCCAGCACGCATCTGTACAACAACCACGACATGTTGAATCAGATGCTGAAGCTCCACCCACTGCAGGGCGGAGTCCAGCAGCAGTTCGAAGCGATGCACTTATGATGACCGATGGACCAACTTACTTTAAAAGTAGATGCCAGGGACCAAGTGATTTACAAAAAAATCTACATTTTTGTGAACCGTCATGCGAAAAATCGTAAAAAAACTATGTCTGATGATTTAGAGAATCAAGACATGAAACAAATACTGTATATCAATGCACTGTAAAACCTGTATGCTGTTTCTGCAAACAAAAATATTGCCCAAAACGTCTAATAATGAAACATTAGACATTTAGTGCCAACACTTACAGTGTCAGTGAATGATGTGAACCGAGTTGGTTGAGGCTGGTGATGTTTCATTATCAGACGTTTTGGGCAATATTTTTGCAGAAACACCATACGGACTGTAGTAGAAACAATGTCTTAGACTAGACTGAAGTGATTGTAAAATTGTTCATTAATTTCTGATTTGTATGCTTACCATTCTGAAGAATAGAATTCCGCAGTTCCGTTCCACTTGATTGAAGTCATGAATCCGTAGTTGATGTAGAAATTTACAACTAAAGGGCTGCCTGGGATTCAAGTGAAAAGTTGTAGTGTTAACTAATCCAACTTGTGAATCGTTAGCTGCATCAAATGTAAGAGAAGATAATACACAATAATCGGCTGTCCGACTCAACTCAACCCAACAGCTGTATGCTATAACATGCAATCATCATGTTCAGTGGTTATTGAACTAAGTTGGACACGTTAACGTGTCAATTTTTCACTTGAATCTTCGGAAGCTCTTTACATATTTTACGATTTTCCATTATAAAGATGTATTAGCTTATGTATCGAACGAAGAACTGACTGACTGACTGACTGACTGACTGACTGACTGACTGACTGACTGACTGAATGACTGACTGACTGACTGACTGACTGACTGACTGACTGACTGACTGACTGACTGACTGACACTGACTGCCTGACTGACTGACTGACTGAATTAACTGGCTGGTGGACTGACGGACTGACTGACTGACAGACTGACTGACTGACTGAATGACTGACTGACTGACTGACTGACTTACTGACTGACTGACTGACTGACTGACTGACTGACTGACTGACTGACTGACTGACTGACTGACTGACTGACTGACTGACTGACTGACTGACTGATTGACTGACTGACTGACTGACTCACTGACTGTCTGACTGACTCACTGACTCACTGACTCACTGACTGACTGACTGACTGACTGACTGACTGGCCAACTGACTGACTGACTGACTGCCTGACTGACTGACTGTCTGACTGACTGACTGACTGACCGACTGACTGACTGAAGGAAACAGGAAATTGTATTTCTACAGTATAGCTCGATATCTTCGGTATAGCTCGTTTTATAAATTATAATAAAACTCACACACGTACAGATTTATTTTACGACAGAACACTGGGACAAAGGGAGAACAATGCACCTTATTTAGAACGCTGAACGTACGAACAAGTTTAATTTTTTTTCGAAAATATTTCTCTATATAAGATAGCAAGATAACAACAAGTTATAGTTTTTTCTGTTCTTAAGTGTTGCGATATATTTAGATGTATGTTTACTTTATTAAGGAAATAAAATTCAACAAGTTGGCCAACGAAAAACAAAACAAAGAACAGGCCACACACGATTTTAGCCTGGATAAATATTTTTTAATAATGAATGAGTGCGTGATCCAAATAGGGCTCTGGATCGCCATAAAAATTGATGGGAATTGTTAACGAAAATGAGTAATTTTTCGAACACCTCCTTCAAGTCCTATTGTTCCCGCAAACGGTTCTAGTCAACACAACATATCTAATAAAGACTCCTTAACGCCCGTATTTTAATATCCGTTGTCCCAAACCCCTTCACAGCAGTTTACGTGAGTGAGTATGGCTACGTTCTCTTCTTTCCTGTCCAAAATAACTTAATGAGACTTACATACGATATTCTTTTGTTTATAACCTTTAGTTTGTCACCATCATTTTTTCTCATTGAACTAAATTTGAAGCACTGAATTAAATTTCAATTCAGTTGAAGTAAACTTGATATGTTTTGCAATGAAGGCGTTTACAAAATTTAGTACTTACCGTCGAGCACGCATCGGTGCGCATGACTGCGGTGCGCCATCGTATTTTGAAATACTCGTAACAGTGTTTTATGCCTTCACTGTAGCCTAGAGACGCATTGAAATAAAGTCAGGTGTCATAACCTCTGGCATTCTCCATTGGTTACGGAACTGAATTCAAATGTGCGCCAATTTTCACGATGTTAGAAACCTGGCAGACCTCGATTCGTTGTTCGCCCTGATCTATCGCCTTTCTGTCCACGTGTGTATTCACGCACTGGTGAACGAAATAACTTTTCTATGAGAGGAGAATTTCGTTAAAGACGGGGAAGTTGGCAGTTATCAGTACAGTTTATCCACACACCGTGGGGGCCAAATTTTTTTTTTTTTTGAAAAGCCCAAAGAGGGATAAATTTCTGTTTCCCCACCCCTTCTCGTCCACTAGTGAATGCACGGAGAGTTTTATTAACTGAGGTCCGAATAAATAGCAGATTATGAAATTCTCCTCATCAAACCAGAATGCTATAAATACTTGTAGTTGCAGTTGTTTGCAAACAAGAGGAAATTGTTTACCCTCCCTGAGTCATTGGCAAACGAGCCAACCCTCCATAGGAAGTGGAATTTTTTTGAAGAGGGGAAATTCCGTTTTTTCAGTTTGTAAACCTGCGTCAAATGAATACAGTACGTGAAAACAGTGAAAACATTCCCCAGTGAAAAACAACATCTCAGTTCTTTCAATTGAGGACACCTTTGAAGGAAGCTTGATTTTATTTTTTTTGTTATAAAAGGAGCAATTGAGCAACACGATCCGTGGCTTATTACGCAACTCAAACAGTGACTTAATAAGTCACTGAATCATTAACTCATTTACTGAATCAAACAACGACGTAATGAATCACGCGAAGTCAATATCACCAGACATGTTGTTGTGATTTGATTTGGAACTCAGTACCGGTCAGTTGTACGATTCCATGGTAACGGCTACTAGCCTATCACAGTTTCTGGTTAAAAATTTTTGTGAACCAGTTATCTTTTGTTTTTATCCAATTATTTACTCTGAACTACCGCGGAAACGAATTTGAATTTCATATTGCACGCCGAAAATGCTCTGACTAACAAGGCACTGTGAATAGGCCATAGCGGAGCTACAAACCGAACCTACAAAATATACTTTCAAGTACGCCTGAATCGTAGATTCCACTTTCTGGTGTACCAAACGAGGAGGATGTACCTATGTATGTTATTGTCAGCTAAAGATAGAAGTATAATTACATGCCGTACATAACCGACATAGTCTACTGACGAGTCCCGGTTGTCTTAACCTAAGCTGTAGTTCTGTGTCTAGAGCCAGTTCTGAGAGGGTGTGGCGTATCACATATTTATAACACTCATGGAACATAGATATCAGTACTTACTAAGACGCCCACACAATCTGGCTTTGAACCGGTAATAACTAGTTAGAACCCGATTATTTCCCTATAATAATAAAATTAGGATTTAATACATCATAAAATTATAGTAATAAAATACATTCAAATGAAGTTCATAGACCATAGAACCATATTCTTGATGACAAATCCATTGTTACAAAGAATTGGTTGCTATGTGATGTATCCACTCCAAACCTGTGCTTGAGAATCAAGGGTCGGCCGCTAGGCCGAACCCTTAATATGGTTCGATTAAGATAAGCTTTTTTGCGAGTATCTCGATCTAGCCTCATCGTATCGACTTCTAGTCTGTTTCATCGGTTTTCTCGTGCGATTCTACATCTTTTTGGCTATTCTTAACCCGGTAGTGATAAATTTTCATTTTTCAGGTCCAAAAATGATGAAAATGCGATTTTCCGTTTTTTTTCCTCATCAAAAACATTGTATGGGAACTGGGTAAGACCTGTAGAGCTGAAAATTGGTTCATAGGTCAACTTTTAGCGTAGAACACGATTATTAAACTGTCCCGGAGATCGAATGAGTATTTGCACCATTTTTCGAGGATTTTATGAAAAAAATGTCAAAAATCGCAGGCAAAATGGAGAAAGAATCGTTGTATGAGCGATAGGGGGTTCCTATTGAAAAATCTTTTTGACCATTTGGGTAAGAGATATGTAGAAGTGTATTCCGCTATTCAACTGGTTGATTGTTTGAAACAGAAAAAAACGGCCACGGGGTAAGTGAGCGACAAAATAAAGGGCATTTTTCAGAAAAGCAATTTTTTTGATATGATCGAAGTACGAATTATTCTTAAAAAATGCCCATTCGATGCGGAATCAAATTTCAATATGACCTTCTTTCGACCCCTTTTTTGATAAACCCATTGTACTTTCTGTAAAACCCGAAAAACAGTTAATTGAAAATGTTGAGCTTGTTGACGATTTTTGCCAATTTTAAACCCAGAATATTGTCAAGTTTAAAATATTGGAGTCCTTCGTATTGATAGGATGTTTGGAAAGACTGAAGCTCTGTTCAATACAGAAAATATGATTTGCTCAGCTGCCTTCAAAAAAAATTACGGGTTGTCAAAAACGGGTAAAAATTTAAGTTCACTCATTCACGCTGTTGCTACCACATTGGATTCCAAATTATTTTTTTATACAGAGACAGGACACACTTGATTTTAACAGAATATCTAAAGGGAATAAATTTCAAAGAAAATTTTGGTTTTAAAACTTAATCAGGACCTTCAAATAAATTTTTATAATCTGTCAAAAACAGCAAAAATGAGAAACTGACCAAAAAAAAATTCAGATTAATTTTTTTTTGTCATTTATAGACGTGAACCAATTTCATTAAAACACATCAAAACTGTATTTTAAGTAGTCTGAAAGTGAAGAATTTTTTTCAAGGGTCACATGGTATATAGCCGTCAGCTTCAACTCGATGCTAACTCGGTGCTAACCAAATAATAGTCAAGTTTTGAAGTTACTTTCACACTAGATACATTGATACATTTATGATTGGAAATTATGTTTCATGATGGAAACCCATTTACATAATATTTTTGGTCAAGGTAGTCAAGTGGATAGTGTAATGGGTCTGCATGTTAAACGGGTGGTTCTGAGTTCAAGACCCCTAAAAATCAATTACAACGAAAATGTTAACTTGTTTCATATTTTTTTATTTACTGCTCTAGAACCTCAACGGTCTATTTTAGATAACGTAAGGCAGCTTTTAATTCACTGTATTACTAATCCACGGACTTTTATACATCATTCTGTCAATTATGTAATGACTTTTATAAGAAAAAATTTAAAGGACTCGCGAGTCGCGAATGATCCGATCCCTGTCCCTGTTCTCACGATTTTTTCTTTAATTCAATATTTGAAAATCCACGTTTATTGAAGATCTGAGAATTTTTCACATAATCTACATGTGATTTGTTCACACATAAAAAAGTTAAAGACAAGCAACTAAAAATGCCCTGAAGGCATGGTGAGTAACGAATATGGTTCGATCCTGGCAAGTCCAATCGTGAAAAAGTAAGTGACAAGAAAGTTTTATTCTTATATTTTAGATAGTCTGATCGTGAAAAAGCAGGAAACAAGATTTGCGATGAATCACGATAAACCTTGTATTTCTTTAAATCAAGAATCAAACCAAATTACACGAAACATATTTGGGACTTTTGGGTGAAAACTAAATCCTCTGTATTTCGTCTAGCTAGTTCCGAGCATAAATATAGTTTTTTCTGTTTGTGTGACCTGTCTGCCACGACCTTTTTTATTTAAATTTTATAGACAAAAGCATGACATTTTTTGTACGATAAGTTTTTACTGAATTCCAGCATTTTAATTAGAATTAAATCGTATTTCGAATGATTACCTCGCCACTCATAAAAAGTCCCAGATATGTTTCGTGTAATTTGGTTTGATTCTTGATTTAAAGAAATACAAGGTTTATCGTGATTCATCGCAAATCTTGTTTCCTGCTTTTTCACGATCAGACTATCTAAAATATAAGAATAAAACTTTCTTGTCACTTACTTTTTCACGATTGGACTTGCCAGGATCGAACCATATTCGTTACTCACCATGCCTTCAGGGCATTTTTAGTTGCTTGTAAATATAATAACTAATAACTAGTTAATAACTAGTGAGAAACCGATTCTAGAATACGGGACGAAACACCTAAAGTAAGTTAGAATGTTTTTCTCTCACTATCTATAGGTTGAACGATACTTCCTTTTCCTATAATCACTTCGAACCTGTTCTATCCTCGAATCTAACAACCCAGATTATCTTGACGTAAACAGTCTGTCTGTCTGTGTTCTAACACCTCTGATGTCTCCATGGTCAAGAATCGAGAAAGTATTCAGATCCGAGAAGTGAATTTTCGATAATCTGACAAATTATTTATCGTGTTTCCTCTGGGAATGATCAAAAGATAAAACCATTTATTTTCAATCAAAATTGACACGGTAGCTATGACGATAATGACGTCCACTACAAGTATAGAGAAAAACGCACTATTCTTGTAGTTAAGGCGTAATTACGTAATTAATTCTCTGGCAACAAAAGCAATAGAATT
>OZ038444.1:22679740-22692240 GCA_964036265.1 Daptonema setosum
AGAAGGTAAGCACCAGGGCCTAAAAATACTGATTGACTCACTCACTCACTCACTCACTCACTCATTCACTCACTCACTCACTCACTCACTCACTCACTCACTCACTCACTCACTCACTCACTCACTCACTCACTCACTCACTCACTCACTCACTCACTCACTCACTCACTCACTCACTCACTCACTCACTCACTCACTCACTCACTCACTCACTCACTCACTCACTCACTCACTCACTCACTCACTCACTCACTCACTCACTCACTCACTCACTCACTCACTCACTCACTCACTCACTCACTCACTCACTCACTCACTCACTCACTCACTCACTCAACTCACTCACTCACTCACTCACTCGACTCACCTGCACCCAAAAGTCCATCTGTGCGATGCCATCTTTGTATGAGAACTTCTTCTTTACGAGTAGCCTCAAAAAAGTATCCGGTTCGGTGACCACGTCGTCGACGAGCATTTTCGTCGAGTTTAGTAATTAAATTACTTTGTTATTTGATGATTATGAAGATCTTGTTTTGCTTCACATTTATTTATTATTTTTATTGATAGTATTTGTTATTCTCGCAAATAAGTCGATTCAGTAAGCCATTGGAAATGGAGTCTGTGTTGCGGAGAATTTTAATGGGAATCTGCAATGAAACGCAGTTGAGTGCAGAGTTCCAAAAGAAAAGTGATGATGACAGGGTTGAAGTCGCTTAACATTCAGAGAGAACGGTGGTACCGACCTTGAAATCTTTCAGAGTCGAAAGGATAAAGAATAAGAAAGGAAAATAGACAATTTGTAAAACTTTTGATCTGAAAATGTTCAGTTTGAATTAAGTTGAAATTTTCGTTGTTCTGATTCCAGTTATTTTTGTTAGGTAACAAATAATTCTTGCTCCTATGGGATACTATGCAACAAACTTTATCTGCTTATTTTTCCCGAAGAACATATCAACGAGTCAAACTATACAAATATTTATCCACTGTATACTTCAACCAGTTCAGGTATTATGCTTTATTTGCATAAGAAAAAATAACCAAGCAATGACGTGTAGTGCAGTATGGAAATAGAACACACGAAAAATCGTTCTTGGTAATTCAAAATTCAAATCAGCTCTGCATATAGGTTTTAGAAATTGAGTTAAAAGAGAGAAACAGAGAAAAGTTTTATCAGAAAGATCATACTAAATCAACGTGAAACATCAGGTTTACCCTCAGATTTTGTACCAAGACAATAAGAAAAAAATTTGAATTTTTTTATTCCACTATGAGAGTGCTCTGCAATTAAAAAAAATTCGAAAATAAAAAAGTCAACAAAAATAAAAGTATGCTTGGCAGCATACGTGTTTTTATGTTAGTCAATGGGAAGCACTGCTCTGAAGGTCGTTGTTTACGTGGGAGTATGTATTTTGCACTGAAAAAAACGGCCAGATACATATCTTGACGGTCTAATGTTTCACCTGTTCTGCATATTTTAAACGAAAACAAAGTCTAGTGTTTTGGTAAAGATTTTAATGTCAATCTATATTTTTCACCTTATCTGATTGCTTAAAATCTCAATAGTAAATTTTACAAAAAACTTCGTCACGTAAACACAAACAATCTCAGTGGTGTTTCGTAATTGTTTTACAAAAGGCTTGATAAACATCATTATTGTTACACCAAGGCACTAATTTTGCGTTACATTTTATGACACCAGCACCATGCATTACCGATAATTCCATTTCAAAATGTACCATCAATTGTGCTATGAACATAAACTATACAGAACATAACATACAGTACTATAACCATAATGCAAACGATGAATTCAAAATCGATGAAAAAAAGGAACGTTTTCAAAAGAACAAATATAATAAACAAGCGACTTCAATTTCACGGACTTCAGAGTAGCTTTATCAGAAATTTCCATGATGGCCGCCAACTTTCACTTGGTCCGCTATGCAGACCAATTGACATTGGAGTCAGACCATTCGCCTGGCGGCGTCTGGGTTCCGTTCACTAGCGGACGAAATCAGGAAACAGTTTTGACTTTTCTACGTTATACACGGAATTACAACACGAAACGGTACTAGAACACTTGTTTTGGCTAATTGATTTATGTTACAAAAACGCATGTAAAAAAGTACTAGCAGTAAATCGAAGTGATTACGGAACTCAATTTTACACTGATATCGAAACTAACACAGAAAAGTACATTTACTTCGACAACTTCACACTGAAAAACACCATTAAAACACTGTTAGAAAATACTTTTGTTATTTTCGACAAGAACATATATCGTCAACTGAAAGGTGTCCCAATGGGAGGAAATGCTAGTCCGGCAATTGCTGACCTTACCCTATCAGTTATGGAATATCGTTACCTTAAAACAATCAATATTCCTGCCAATACCGCCCTTTTTCGCTATATAGACGACATTTTGACCCTGAACTTTGAATTTGAACCTCATTCAATTAAAATGTACGACAAAAGTCTAAAACTCAATAAAGAATGTTTACTACAAAACGGTATTCACTACTTAGACCTTCAACTTTTCAAAAACACGAAAAATATCGTTCTATATGACAAAACTGATGACTTTCCATTCCAAGTAAAAAAATATTTTTCTAAAGAAAGTTGTGTTCACAGTAAAATGATGATCGGAGTTGTTACTGGAAGACTAATTCAATTTTGCCGAAAAATCTCAGTGTTGACTGACTGGAAAAAAGAAGTTTCAAAACTTAAGAATCACCTCATAAACAACAATTATACTAAAACTGACGTGATGTATTTTTTACTGAAATTTCATTCTAAAAACTCTACTTTAATGTGGAAATACAACATCACCAGCAAAAAACAGTTTGTCGAACTTTTCAAACAATAAAAAAAGAAAAGAAAATAAACCATTAAATCCGCTCACTTGCCTTCCGCACAAGAAACGCACTGACTGACCGGATTAGCCACTATTCTACACTATATATAGACTGCGCTTTTCACTATCGTTCATTGTTTGCTTGCATTACCAATTTGGAACCTTGGATTGTATTTAGAATTGAGGTCTAACTCTCAATTCTTTATGCAACAAGTCAGTCCACTTGCTCGTAATATTCAATCATACTCAATACTCGTTACGCTGCGTGATATGTTACTTATTTACAGTCAAATTAAAATCTGTAAATAGTTTTATATCTTGCTCGTGAAACAGTAACATGAGTTAGTCATTCAATTGACAATTTCAGATGTACTTTTCTATAAAGTACTTTTTTTCCTCCTTTTTTCTTCTCTTTTCTTCTATCTTATTATTTTTCACACTTTGGATTGGGCTTCGACTGAAGAGTCCCACCAATCCAGGCGTCTCGATTAAGGGACGAAACGCCAACCCTTTTTTACACACTTTAATTTTTTTTTTTATTATGCAGACCAATTGACATTGGAGTCAGACCATTCGCCTGGCGGCGTCTGGGTTCCGTTCACTAGCGGACGAGAAGGGGAGGGGAAAATGGAATTCCCCCCTTTTTGGCGTTTTCAAAAAATAGAATTTGTTCCCTAAGGTGTAGGTAAAATGGCATGAAAACATCCGATTCCCCCCTCTTTGGCGAAATTCCCCACCCTTTGGAGGTTTAGCTTATCCGCCAGTGGTTCCGTTCCATTCCAATGCACCATGGCACATTTCCTATGCCACAAGCGGGCGATAAGTGGGAATCTTCCTTCTAAATTTGTGAATAACATTGAAAAAAAATTGATTTTATTTTCAAAGTTGTACGTAAAACAGCAACACAGTCGAAGACAGCCTGCTTCTAGAAAAAAAAATCTTAAGTTCTCTGAAGTAGGGTCTCGTCCGCCGGTTGTTTACCATGGCAGAATAGTCCTACCTACATATGTACATGTATCAATCATTGACCATTCATTCATTGTACATAAAACTCGAAACTGGAACAACCAAAATGTGCGCTGTTTTTTTACAAATTTTGAGGTAAATTAGTTTCGACAACAATTTAGTGCAATTCCATATCGCCGGAGTTGTTAAAGCTATGTTAGCTCAGTTTCAAGGCTAAAATATAGAAAGTCGAGCAAGGTTGTTTCAACTTTCAAGCGTCATGAAACTTGTATGAACCGCACATCACTGGCGGATGACCTAATCCTCCGAAAGGAGGGGAATGTTGTCGTAGAGGGGAACTTGACAGTTTTCAGCCCATTTACCTACATCATAGGGAACAAATTTTACTTTTTGAAATCCCCAAAGAGGGGTAATACCACTTTTCTCATCCCTTCTCGTCCGCTAGCGCCGTACATATTGGTTGGTATGCACGCAAGGCTAAATTTGACTGACATGAACCAGAGGCCCCGACTGGCACAAACTGGACCACCTTTGACAATGACATTGTATCAAAAATAGAACAATAACAACGAAAAATACGTAGTAAAGTCATATGGGAATGGTTATTCAAAGAGAATATTTATGCTAATAAGCTTAATTTTCTCAGAAAAATGCAGTGAATCACATCATAGGCAAATAAGCAATGCATAGCTTGTTCTATAAAAATTAAGCATTCTCAAAAGGGAATTTCATATTGCACCGCTCTAAACGATATTTACATACTTGTTAGCATACGGAGATAACTTCTCGTGTCATTCAAAAACTGTATGAGATGATAAACATGTTTTTTTATAATATTTCTATTCACTTAGTATTGTACTATTAGCAAAAATATGTCCTATAGAACCCACAGGACATCAACATCCTATTATATTTTTATGAATTATAATATTTTTATGAATACATACTTTATGAAGCAATGTGATAAAACAACAACAAGAAGAAGATGAAATGGACAGAGCTACCTAGATTAAGGCGAGATATGCCAGGACTCAAGGGACTGTATACTGGGACGGTATCTGTACATGCACCACTTGGCCTTTCGCTCTACGGTGCAAGTCTACCAAAAATATGACAGGTTATACGAGGAAATTTTGATTAACATCAGTCTGGTCAGTCAGCCGAATCAGTAGAATTGATAAAACAGTTGAAGAACAACATGCTGAGACAAGATACTGAAAAGAATGATGAAACCTGAAACAGAGACGAGAAACCTAAAAAAAACATTAAATGCGTGAAATATATTTATTTAGGAAAGTGAATGGAATAGTTTACGTTATTAGTCATATATATTTAAAGGCAGTAGTTGTGTAAGTGTGTACGTATAGGCCTCATAATTGATTATAAGAAATGGTTTAAAACTGCGAGAACCTATGCCATGGTCAGAACCAGATTCTCAAGTCCAGAACCGAATTCTCAAGTAATGAATTTTCTGTGCCACGTTTTAAAAATTTCATAGAACCAGATTCTCAAGTCCAGAACCGGATTCTCAAGTAAGGAAATTTCTGTGCCACATTTTGGATTTTCTTATATTCAGTTACGAGGCCTACATACATACCACGGCAGTACATCTGTTCTATAACATGCGTGGCATAGCATTCTGTCAGCTGTCGGATGTAGACGGGATGCTACGTACCATCGGTTCACGTGATTAACACGTGCGAGCAAAGACCTGGATACATATGATTTCATCGACGCTGTCTGTATGTACGAGACTGAATCAACGACTATTATTTTATCTGGTCTAGATTTCATCAAATTTATTTTGTTTATTCGATAATTATTAGATTCGATAAATAACTGATGTTATCGGTTCAATTGAAAAAATATGCGACTTTTCAAACTGACTGACTGGCTGACTGACTGACTGACTGGCTGACTGATTGACTGACAGATGTCGAACGATAACTGAAAAAGTTTATGACCATCAAAGACGAATTTTCGGGCCCGAGAAGCGAGATTTACTAATTGGATGAGATGAATGATACTTTAGATAATATTCGCAGGCATTGAATAGTTAGCACAAAGTATTTCAGTATCGCTAATTGGCTGGGCCAACACTGACAGATTGACTGACTGACTCACTCACTCACTCACATGACCGACACTATGTGGTCAACTCACTTAGTGACTGACTGGTTAAAATGATTGAGCTATATAGTGAAAAAAATTACTCTTGAAAAATATGTGTTTGACAAATTTATAACAAAAAACGCAGCTCAAACAACAGTGAACTACAGTGTCAAATACAGCAATAACAAAATCAAGTTCATCAGCCTAACCTGCCTCAAGCACATGTGCAACCAGTTACAAAAGATCTTCATTTGCTTGATCACGAATCGAATTGAAAATACTTTATTTTTTATTTTCTTTACGGTAATACAACAAAGATTAATGTCGACAGAAACAATAAAATCTAGCATAAAAGAAATAGAATAAGATAAAACTAAACTTCAGCATCGAAAACAACAAATATACCAGTTCTAAAACCCGAAATTTCACAAGTGGTGGTTATGGGTCCATTCAGGGAACACAGTGCTGTGACACTCTGACACTCCATATGGCACATATAAGCTCCGGGCTCACAAAACCGCCCGCAGAAAGAGGAAAACAGGGGGCGTGAAACATCAGGTTCCATGGAGTACACCCACGCCACGAGCCCACTGGCGGATGATCAAAACCTCCAAAGGAGGAGAATCTCTCCAAAGAGGGGGTAATCGGCAGAAATCCGACTGTTTACATACACTTTGAAGAACAAACCTCTACTTATTGAGACCGCTAAAAAGGGGGGATTCCACTTTTCCCTCCCCTTCCCGTCCGCTAGTGCACGGGCCTATTGATTGCACATGCAAGGCGGGCTCTCTCAGCGACCATATGTTGTTGACTAGGTTTGCACTACTAGGAACAGGAAGAAGCGAGGAATGTAGATTTCCGAATGTAGACACCTGTTTTGATGGCTGTAAAAAGTTGAATTTTTGTCTTCTCAAGTTCAAGTAAATTTGAATGAAATGTGGAATCAATTTTTTATGTTTACGAAAGAACTATCTTTCTTTAGCCGTTAGACCGCTGAATATTCCGGAAATAAAAGGGGCTTATTTCGGAAACCTGTTTTTTATTATGAACGAGGCCATTTCACTGTCCTTCTGATGTGTTCCTGAATGTGTAGGCGTAAAAGTTTTATGCTGTTTTTAATGATCTCCTTATAGTTTTCTAGCTTTGCAAATACATCGTGTTTTTAACTATGCAGGGTAGCATGCCGTAGTCCGTAGAAGCTCTTTTTGTATACAACTTTCTCAATTAGGAGACGAATTCAAAATTCCGCCAATATTTTTTTAACTTGCAAGAGTTTTGCAACCTTGTAAAAACCCTCTGTGTAGTCGAAAAGGGTCGCCTAAATAATTGAGAATGCTATAGCTTACTCGAACAGCGGTCTGCATTCCCGTTAAGCGTTAAATTTTATAACCAGATTTTTTATTCTTTCTGAGTTTAATGGCCAAATAGCCATTTATCCAACCTACGAAGCTCCGGGATGCTATCATTTTCTTCTGCAGAGTCACCCGAACCATTAAACTTGATCAGGGTTTTTTGTTGAAAACGTATCACATGAATCTGTTACCACATATTCGATTCAATATAATAGGTGGTACATTCGAATGTTGTCATCATGTGAACAATATTGTTTTTGAAAATGTGACGTGCGCCAGAAGCGTAATAAATTCAAATTGCGCGCCAAAAAGTAGTTTGAGTAACAGGAGACCCTGGATATACTATACTGCCACTGAATAGACGTTAGGCATGTAAAGACAGTCAACGAACCTTGATGCATGTCATGAGTGTACCATGATCAGGTTACTAATGTGATGGCATTCTGGATTTGGCAATCTTAGGGGAGTTTAAAAGAACAGAAAATGTTTAAATCATTCTATGGATTTTAGGAGACTGAATATTCGATGTATAAATTTTCAGATCCAATCATATTGAACGAATCCAACCGATAATGCGCGAGAAAAGCCAATGGTATTAAATGTGACAAAATACCACAACACTGAAAAATAAACGCTAATATATATTATATCAACAGTTTTTTTCATAATAATAATTCAATAATCATGATTCGCAACGTTGTTACGCAAATGGTGACTAATAGCGAGACATTCCAAGATGCCGTACATAATGTGAGGGAGCGGGCGGCGGAGACGATGGACTCATTGAAACCATCAGGTAATTGACTGACTGACTGACTGACAGACTGACTGACTGACTGACTGATTGACTGACTGACTGACTGACTGACTGACTGACTGACTGACTGACTGACTGACTGACTGACTGACGGACTGACTGACTGACTGACTGACGGACGGTCTGACCGACGGATTGACTGACTGACTGCTCTTTTTCAGAACATCTGAAAGATCGATTCCGATCTTTGGAACTGCACATTGTTAACAAAACTGGACATCCATTGGAATTCGGTAATCGATTCTTTTTCCATTCCGGCAAATTTTTCACTCATCCACCGGATATGATTAAAGCTAACTCATCAGCGAGATTTCAGGTATAGTCAGTCAGACAGTCAGTCAATCAGTCAGTCAATCAGTCACTCAGTTAGTCAGTCAGTCAGTCAGTCAGTCAGTCAGTCAGTCAGTCAGTCAGTCAGTCAGTCAGTCAGTCAGTCAGTCAGTCAGTCAGTCAGTCAGTCAGTCAGTCAGTCAGTCAGTCAGAAAGTCAGAAAGTCAATCTGAAAAGTCTTTAGGTCAGCAACGTTGAAGGTGCGATTATGCAAGGCGTGACTGGAGCCATCATGTACAAAATATTGGTTTGTTCCATCAGTCAGTCAGTCAGTCAGGCAGTCAGTCAGTCAGTCAGTCAATCAGTCAGTCAGTCAGTCATTCAGTCAATTAGTCCGTCAGTCAGTCAGTCAGTCAGTCAGTCAGTCAATAAGACAATGTCTAGACTGAAAACAAAAAGCATGGAAATGTAACATAAAGCCAAGTTTTTGACAGAACAGCTGACAGCAGGCGCGCCCTCATTGATAACGAGAATAAGCTAATCTGATTATATAAAAACGGTATTGAAACAGGAAAAGTTTGTTATCAGAAACGCGAAATGAATATACATATATATTATAATAATGTTGCATAATACAGTTTTTCACAATAAAGAAATCAAAAATAAAGAATCAGAGATCCAAGAAATATTTGACCCGAGAAGTATACGTACAATATTTGGACGATAGATATCAAACATCTGCAAATAAACTGAATACAGATCAGGTTAACCAACATGAAATTCATGTGAACTATCATATGTACATACATAACGTGGAAAACTGTCCCACTATTTTTATACAGTTCACGTTTCAAACAACCTTGCTTATTATAAAAGCGTGCACACTGATCAAACAGTGAATAATTATCTGTCGGATCTTCTGTGTTTACGTCCACGTTTTTGCTAAGTTTAAGTCAATGTACTTATGCTCTACGATTCATCAATATTCTGCGAACACACAGATTTAGTATTCAAAGATGATTAGGAGAAATATGTAAAATCCTCGGACTTCCATCCCAGATAGTCTGTGAGTATTTTCTTTTTGTGATTTTGCGAAAACAAACTGATGGGTTTGAGACAAGTTTTCTGTGTCCAGAACGAAATCTGGGTTCATAAATAATTAATTAGTAAACAGCTATGATACAAACAATAATATACAAAAATAGCCGAAAAATTGCGGAATACTATAAGCGTCATAGGATAAGCAAAAAAATCTTGATAGACAAAAAGACTTAAGATAACGAAATCTGAATGGTCAAAGTAGCCGACTCCAGACTCCATTTAGTCTGTCAGGTGAAACGGAACGCATATGACCTTAGCAACATCAACATTGCATGTCAAGAGTTTTTGCATGTTCTTTTCAGCTAATGATTGACTGTCAGAAAAATAACAGTTGTCGGTTGGACTGGCAGTTTTAGATGAAAAAATGGTTTGACAGATAAAAGTTCGATTTCATCAGACCCACTAGGATCTGGTTCTGGACACCCAAAAATTGTTTACTAAAATCTGGATACCAAAACAGACCAATCAATCAACAATAGCCTTTTCTGTGGCAAAAAAACTCGCTGTTTTCATAACCATTTGATATAGCATAACTAGGGTTTCTTAACACGTTTTTGACACGCAATTTGAACTGAAATTACGGTACGCTTTAAAATTTTAAAAAATAACTCATTGAATAAGTGCTTAACGGATTATAGAAGTAAGTTTAGAAAAAACTGTGTGACCAAGCTACACAATCAAAGAGAGAAAAAATAAAAAAATTATCGCTCTAAGTGAGCAATGAGCATTACATTTGAATCGCGATTTATAACAAATTCAAATTCGAATGTGGTAAAAACAAGTCTGGACCAAAAAACTAACAATTTCTTCGTTTTCGAGTGTCATATCGTCAGTTTATCAGCTGTGAATAATGGAACGTTCAGCTCAGAAATCCGATTACATCACTGGTCACAAAACTGGAGAACTATAGTCAATGAAAGTTAAAAGATAAGAGATGATTATGATTCTCATGTTTTTTCACCGTAAAAAATCGAATAGTAAAAATACTGTTGGACAATTGTAGTCAATGAATGTATAGATAACAGAGGATTTCCATATTTTTCATAGTAAAAATATGCTATTTTAAAAATATTATATTTATTTTACTATTGAAATGACAGCAAAAAACGTCGGATTCATCATAAACGATAATACAAACTGATAAAAAAATTAAGATGCAATCAATCGTTTAAAATAAAAATCGTGTAGGGTGGGGGTGTAGGATTCAGTAATGCTGAATGAATTACTCGTTATAACTAGCTTGGATCAGAAAAATTATTCTGCCAGGAATGACGAATTGATCGGATTCCATGATTAGATAAGGAATTTATATGTAGATATGCATTTTATATAATATAAGATGTTTGACAGAGGAAAACAATCTTCGTGTTAGGTGATCTTATTTTAAATTAGAAGGCTTTGACTGATTTCATATAAACAGAAAATAGCGTAAGCAAATTTTTTTGGTATTCTTCACCTTTTTCAAGATGCCACTTTCTTTTATGTCCTACTTGGCTCTGATGTCTTTGTTCATACAAAACACGTCATTTAGTTACCGACAATAAACAATTGTTTTTACACAACACAAAATTTTGTGTTGATTGATCAAACCTAAAGTAAATGTTTTTAACGGACTGATAATGAAACATCAGTTATTCGCGTTAGTCATCATCATCCCATGCTTCAAGTAGTGTATATCATATACAGGGTTTCTTGTTAGCCAAAAACTTTTTGGCGCGCTGTTAGAATTTTTGAGAATAAAATTATTTTTTCACTTAACGTTTAGATAGCATAAGAAATTGCACCTACATAATTGAATGAATACGGGCGTAACCGGCCCACAAAACAGTATTTTTGATAACAATAAACCCAGACCAAGCTATATGGCGTATGAATGAGGAAAGCCAGGATCTTCAGTAAAAAATATCTCAACAATCGAGGTTTAGCCATCTTTTTCACCGACAACAAGAAAATTGAAGTAATAAGTGAAACAACAAAAAGTTAAAATAAGAATCAACAAGGTAAGTTAGGACTATAATATAGTGACGTTTGACGTATCGAAAAGTCTGATACTTACTATTCGTGTGGGTGTAAAGTTGTAAACAAAATGACACAAAAAATGACAGAAAAATAAAACAATGCAGGCTTTGAAATGTTTCTCATGATTAATAGTGTTCTGATCAATCAAACAAATAAAATAATAGTAAACGAATGAAACCGATGCCAAAAATAGATCGGGTCGCCTCCCCAGTAGCAATGAAATACGTGCGAATCGTTGATGATAAGTTTAGACTATCCAAAAGTTCTTGTTACTACGGATAGTTTTTGGCGCGCAATATAAATTCGAACCTGTTTTCAGCGTGCATTCAAATACTCGGGATAAAACATTGCGCAAATGACCTGTATACGAACCGTGCGTCTATTTCATTAATATTTATGTGCGTAACGGTTCCATAAAAATGATTTTTGATAACAAGAAACCGTGACAAACCTATAGGCCATTGATAAAGTATTTTACAGAAGTTGTATACTGTCTGGGGAGTTGGGTAAATAGAATTTATACAAAAAATGGTGTTGTTTATTTCAGTTAACATGATGTAATCATTCAGCAAACAGCTCAAGTAATATTTACGATCAGTGTGTGACTCTTGTGAAAAAGTATTCTAAATCTTAGTTAATCGTTTCAGTAATAATGATAGAATATAATTTTATAACACTTGTGGTAACCATCATATAAATAACAGACAAATGTCCGTGTGTGTGTGTCTAAAAGTTTCATTTTACTGCGTGAACAGGCAAAATGCTTGGTAAAATTTGAGTAGCGGATGATCAACCGGAAAACTCTTAATTGAAGTTCCATCCTGCATGAAAGTTGTTCCCTAAATTCGATTATTTACCTTGAATTTTTTTAAGTTTATAGAACCACTGTATAATATTATTTTAAAGATTTTCCAATGGTCGGTCTTCTGCTACCCAACCTTAAGACGACTCTGAACGCGCTTTAAAACTACTATCAACTGTGGACCTGATTCTGATAGCAGCTGTATAA
>OZ038444.1:22703767-22716640 GCA_964036265.1 Daptonema setosum
TAATATATACTGATAAACAAAAATATGATGCAATCAATCGTTCAAAATATAAATCACTGATATGGAGAGTGAATGGTTCAGTAATGCTGAATCGTAATGCTGAATTATTCGTTATAACTAGTTTGGTTCAGAAAAATTATTCTGCCAGGAATGACTGATTGATTCCATGATTAGATAAGAATTTAAATGTAGATATGCATTTTATATAATATAAGTTTTTTGACAGAGGAAAACAACTTTCGTGTAAGGTGATTTGATAAAAATAAAAGACTTTAACTGATTTCATAAAGACAGAAAATAGCAAAAGCAAATTTTGTGGTATTCTTCACCTTTTTCAAGATGCCACTTTCTCTTATGTCCTACTTGGCTCTGATGTCATTGTCCATACAAATCACGTCATTTAGTTACCGACAATAAACAATTGTTTTTACACTCAGGAACACAACATTTTGTGTTGATTGATCAAACCTACAGTGAATGTTTTTAACGGACTGATAATGAAACATCAGTTATTGTACGCGTTAGTCATCATCATCCCATGCTTCAAGTAGTGATCATATGGCATATGAAAGAGAAAAGCCAGTGTCTTCAGTAAAAAATATCTCAACAACCCAGGTTTAATCATCTTTTTTTCACCGAAAACGAGAAATTTCAAGTAACAATCAACATCTTACGTATGAAATCTCATAAAAATCAACATCTTATGTAAGTCATTATATAGTGACGTTTGACGTATCGAAAATTCGAATACTTACTAACTATTCGTGGGTGTAAAGTTGTAAACAAAACAAAAAAATTGTGCGAAAAATTTCAGGCTTTAATAGAATAAATTTGCTCATTAATAGTGTTCTAATCAAACAAATAAAAACAATGCCGAAATTAGAACTGGTCGCCAGTGGCAATGAAATACGTGCGAATAGTCGATGATAAGTATAGTCTATCCAGAAGTTCTTGCCACTCTGAGAAGTTTCTGGCGGACAATTTGAATTTTAAGCTGATTTTAGAGGGCATTCTAACTCTTTAGAAACGTTCTCTTTTCACATGTACGAAGGTTGCACCTAATTCATTGTTTATGTACATATGTGCGTAACGAATCCAAAAAAGTAATTTTTGATAACAAGAAAGCCTGACCAAGCTATGGAAAACAATGATAAAATACAGAAGTTGTATACTGTCTGGGAAGTTGGGTAAATAAAATACGTACAAAAATGGTGTTGTTTATTTCAGTTAACATGATGTAATCATTCAGCAAACAGCTCAGTAATATTTACGATCAGTGTGTGACTCTTGTGGAAAATTATTCTAAATCTTAGTTAATCGTTTCAGCAATAATGGTAGAACAAAAAATTAAGACTTGTGGTATGTTTTATAAAATTACATTAAATTTTTTTTTATCAACATACTACTATTGCTGAAAATGTATAAAGAACATGAGAAATGAATTTCGGCCATCTATTTAAATGAAATATTATCAAGAACAAACTTTACGATACACCCTTTGGTCACGTACGCACTGTAATAAATGACATGTCAAACACGTGGTGTGTGGTGGTAAATATATCAAATTCGTAGTAAAATTTCACATATCAGTAGGTTTTCAGTATAAATGTTTGTTTGTAAAACATTTATCAAGCATGTTCTGTAGACAGACAGACAACAATCAGACCACCGTGACTGGACAAACGTGTCTGGTACTGGCTGACTGAGCGCATGGGAGTATAAACTAAACTAATGAAATTTTGTTCAACTTTTTACACTTATATAAAACAATACACCATCCAACGTTTTATTTATGGCTTACGGCCAATGAATGAGCAATGTAAACTGATTCATTATTATCACTCACCCGACTGATACAAACGTATCTGAATGGTGGAGCGCATGGCAGCGATTAGTTAATATAACTCAGTATATTATTATAAATAATATTATTTTATAATAATTTAAGATTAAATATTGAAATTAATACATGTTGGTTAAAATACTGGTATTAAATCTATCGTATGCCATCATTTTATTGAAGGTTTTCGAAAAAAGGATAACTGAACAAGAAAGAGCCATAAAAGAAGGCATCCTAAACATATTTTTTTGTATTATCATTCACCTAATTGTCGCACAAACTCGTAATGTTTCATATTTCATACGTAAATTACTTCAATAAAAACTTTTTAAATTAAATATTTTTCACTGCCACAATTAGTAGAAATCAGTGTTCAAGCCCATTGGAAACTGGTTTCCACACATCCACATTATGATAATTCCGATCAAATTAATTCTTCATGATTTCCTCAGTTGCGTCAGTGCAAGTTAAAAACCAGTTTTAGCCCATTCGGTTGTCGCAACAACGGACAAAAATTGGAACACTGAATTATCGACGATATTTTCAATGGGAAAAATTATACCACGCAAAAAAATTTACAAACGCAGTAAACTCCTGTAAGGTAAAACATAAGAAAAAACATTATGAAATTAATAACATGAAATAATAATAAATTAAAGATCTGCTTCATCAGTGATTTTTCTTGACTAATTTTTATCAGCTGATTCGAGCAAAAATTTCAGGGCACCACGCTCTACTTACACATTGGCTTCTGTAATCCCAGCGTCGGCACATTCAAGCATTTCATTGGAATCAGTGACGGTAAGACACTCACTCACTCACTCACTCACTCACTCACTCACTCACTCACTCACTCACTCACTCACTCACTCACTAACTCACTCACTAACTCACTCACTAACTCACTCACTCACTCACTCACTCACTCACTCACTCACTCACTCACTCACTGACTCACTGACTCACTCACTCACTCACTCACTCACTCACTCACTCACTCACTCACTCACTCACTCACTCACTCACTCACTCACTCACTCACTCACTCACTCACTCACTCACTCACTCACTCACTCACTCACTCACTCACTCACTGACAGACAAAGAGCCCAAGTACGGCTACGACCAGTGTGTGGATGCACTGCCACTGCAGCCAATCATCGTCACTTCTGGTCCGTTTAAATTGATGGCCGAAACCGCTGAAGGCGAAGTGGCACAAAAGCTCTACACTTTCACCATTGAACATGCCATGCCCATATGAAAAATTACTGAATTGTATTTTTCGAATTGAATTAATTAATTGAATTTTGTTACTTAATTTATTTTCACTGACGTTGCACCTACCACTAGCGGACGAAAGGGGGTGGGAAAAGTCGAATTCTCCTCTCTTGGCCGATTTCGAAAAGCAGAGTTTGTTCTTTACGTATAGGTAAAATGACAACTTTCTGCTTATTCCCCGCTCTTTGGAAAGATACCCCTCCCTTTAGAGGTTTGGCCAGTGACACCTACAGTACTCCAGTTAAAAATGACTACAATACAATCCAGTGAATTTTTATAATTACTAATTGAATTAATTCAAGAGAGATTGCATTCATATGAAGAATAATTTTCAGTCTTACTATATTTCACTAATATTATTCAAATATGTGCAAATATGTAGTAACTGAAGTTTGACATTCCGTACTTGTAATTTACCCTGCTGTGCTATTCCATACCTTTCCCAATAAAAGTTACATTCACTGTGGTCACCACACAACTTTTTCCTCTGGTCATTCCGTGTACGTACTTGTGCATATTAACTAACTACCTTCACCGTGCAATATAGAAAACTTGATAAAAAATCTAAATATTTTATGAATATTATATTGAATGAAAAACTTTGACGAATTTCAGTTCACGTTAATTCACGTTCATGTAATTTTTGATTTGACTGTTAAAAATAAACTCAATATTTATTGTAGTGAATGAGTAATGCCAGGGGCAAAATAAAACTAAGTGAGTCAAAAATCTGAGCCGAATACACTACTAAAAACGAGCCAAGTATTTTATATTTTCATTGGAGATAAATGCCAGTTTCAAAATGAAAATATCAAGAAAGTTTTGATATACATACATACTTTTATAGAAGTAAAAAACGTAAACCATTTACAAAGCACACAATATCAAATGAAAAGGTACCATTTTGAAGATCTGAACAGTACCTTAATAGGCTTAATAGAAAGTTTTATTATGCAAAGCTGACCAGCGCGTTTAAGGGCACCAAAATGAAGGTAATTAAGTAACAAAAAATTATTAACAGAAATTTACAAAGTCTCCAATCACGGAACACTGAACGAGAAATTATTTAATAGAAAAATATTTCAGAAAGGCGACAGTGTTGAATAAATTGAGATGAATAAAAGTTTATATAAACCAAGCGATATCAAAATTATGCAATTTTAATTGTTTTAAAGACAAAAGCGTAATCTGGAATTTCTGGTAATGAGGCTCGAGTAGTTGATAGTCTTTTCCGTTGATTACGGGGGCTGTATGCTGAAACGAAATGGTATTCGTAAAATACTGATTCACTCACTAACTCACTCACTCACTCACTCACTCACTCACTCACTCACTCACTCACTCACTCACTCACTCACTCACTCACTCACTCACTCACTCACTCACTCACTCACTCACTCACTCACTCACTCACTCACTCACTCACTCACTCACTCACTCACTCACCTACACACCGCCCGCGTCGTCAGTCCTGAAGCAGACCACCCAAATGGCGTGTATAACTCCTCCAACATAAGGAAGCAGGAGCAGGAGCAGGATATTGAGGAGCACGTGCTTGTTGCAGCAGTCGTTCATGTGCAGACAGACGGCGACCGGCTGAATGAGTGAGTGAGTGAGTGAGTGAGTGAGTGAGTGAGTGAGTGAGTGAGTGAGTGAGTGAGTGAGTGAGTGAGTGAGTGAGTGAGTGAGTGAGTGAGTGAGTGAGTGAGTGAGTGAGTGAGTGAGTGAGTGAGTGAGTGAGTGAGTGAGTGAGTGAGTGAGGGAGTGAGTGAGTGAGTGAGTGAGTGAGTGAGTGAGTGAGTGAGTGAGTGAGTGAGTGAGTGAGTGAGTGAGTGAGTGAGTGAGTGAGTGAGTGAGTGAGTGAGTGAGTGTCTAACAGGCAGCAGGAACGCCAATACGAACAGACAACAGTCGCGAATACCAGGCATGTTGAAATTTTAAGCCAGTAACTGAAAGTTGGTTCAAGTTATACTGTAATTTCAGTTAATTGATGTAACCATGGAAACATAGTGATTTAACATTTTAATACTACAGTAAAACCGTTGCAAAACAAGCCAACGGATGCTCAAACTTTGCAAAACATGGACCTCAGTGGAACCAACAACCAGACAGGCTTTATACATACAAAACTGAAACAGAAACGGAGCTATGTACATACATAATCCACCATTTGGCTTATGCCAATGTAAATTAACCCAGCCCTACGCCACATAAAATGGTACTGTTTGACGATCTAATGTTTATCTGAGTGCCTGTGGCTTACCGGTAAATATAGCATTCTTATATGTTTACGAGGCTAAATTCAAACTTGCGCCAATAACATATGCATTTTTCACAAGACAGAATTCCTGTAAAACCTTAATAGGGATAATCTCAGATACCAGCGTCTATTTCTGCTCGAAATTCGGCGTTTTATTATGCAGAAAGAATTGTACAACAAAGGCGCGCATTCAAATTTAGTCTCGTAACCAATTGAGAATGCTATACAGATGAAGACAGCTATTATAGGTGACATTTTTGCTTGTAAATACGTGGGACAACAAACACATTTTATGATTTTTTTCAACATTGAAAATATTTCAGGTCGTCATAATAATAAAAAGTTTTAGTAATAAAAAAACCATTTTATAAAAAAATCTCCACTAGATTAGATGAAGACTATGAGACTTTACGTGTCTGCCTTTGAATAAAAGTTTCCTGGAAAATCCGTGATGCTAAGTTCTAACCGATGGATCTACGTTCTAGAATAAATAATTAGTATTCTAATAGAAGAATATGATATGCAGTACAGTACAGAACATCAGACATTTATTGGATGCAGCCAACCAAATATACAGTAGATAAGCCTTGATATTGAATGGAACATGGTTACATGGAAATATTGCAGTATTTTTACGATTTCTGTGCATTCCAATGCATTGGATACAAGACAAATCCAAGTTTAGTTTTGATTTTTGCGTTCCAAATTCCAAATTGGAGAAACTAGTTCGAATTTCGAATAGATTTTTTTATTTATATTTTTGTTTTTAGTTGATTAAATTGAGAACACTCAAGAGACAACACACCTTTTTGAATGGGAAAAGATACATAAATGCAGGAGAGAATAGACTAAAAGTTAGGTATACAAAGTGGAATTCCCCCTCTTTATCGGTTTCAAAAAGAAAAGTTTATTCCTTATGGTGTAGGTTAAATGGCATAATTTCTGCCGATTCCCCCTCTTTGGAAAAATGCCCCTCTCATTGGAGGTTAGGCTCGTCCGCTAATGCCACCGGAAATAGAGAATTTCTGGCAAATCAGCTAGTGCAGCCACTTTTTCACCCAGATGTGCTCAGCATTCCCACATAGCCTTGGACTAATGCCAATTTCGTATTTACACAGAGAATATAACCTGGTGTGCTTGCACAGTAAATGCCGCTCATGCAGTAGCTTAGCCCGGCATTTATGGTTACACATAATGTTTCGTGTAAACCTTCTCAAAGTGAACAAGTCTTTGGCGCGCGTTCAAATCTTTGTACATGAACAACTTGAATATAATCGAGACTTGGAAGACCGAGAATACTGTACAATAGTATTCCATATAGCCTATTCAGGGTTTCTTGTTACTCGGAAAATTCTAATTTGCAGTTTGATTACCAGTTTGAATTGAATATAATAATCTGTTTTTGACACGCATTTATGTAAATTCCCGAGAAATTAAGGAAATTGAAAGCGCGTATTTTATGGCGCGTAACGAGTCCATAAAACTTATTTTCGATAACAAGTAACCGACAGTACTGTACCGATAGTCCGCAACAAAGAAACCGAATGTTCGACCGTGTGCCATGAAGACCCATGATGTACCCACTGGCGGACGAGCCATACCCTCAAAACAAAAAGGGGTTTTGTCAAAGAAGGGTGGGGATAAGCACTTTTGGGTCATTTACCTAAATTCAAATTATACCTCTTGGAACTGCCAAAGCAAGGGGAATTCCACATCTTTTTCCAATCGTCCGCTAGTGCTTGTACTTGAATGAGAGCGACAAGTACTGAGAGTACCGACCGGTCATGGTCATGGACCCAATTTAATAAACCCAGTATTGGGCAGCAACCAAGTCTGGGCCTCGGAAATGAAGAGTCTTTTAAAAAGATTTATTTTTTGTTAATTTTTAAAAACTTGTTGTTTACATTTTTTGATGGATGGGATTTCATGTATCAAAAATTGCCTACAAATCGAAATCGTACTAATTGTTTCGTGCTGAAATATAGAATATGTTATTCCCACAACGATTGTGCTCTATTGTGCTTGTGCATGAACATTTGATAATAATAAATTCATTGTTGTCGCATCGCAACACAGCCAAACATGAAAAGTAATGCATAACTTGAAGTTGTTTTTCATCTTAAAATATGAGATTTCATCTATGTATCTGGCGGAATCAGACGAAAAGACCAAAAATGGGAATGCCAAGATTTTTTTAATCTCGTTTCCGTTTGGAATATACAGTATGTATGTTGCTCCCACATGCTTGTGCTTGATTGCGCATGAACACTTGTTAAATAATAAATTCATTGTTGTCGCAACGCAACCAAACATGAAAGTGGATGGAAGATGAACATGAAAATTCCGGAACTTGGTTTGCACCTGGTCAAAGTTATTTAGGTATTCAGAACCGGGCCCCTTCGTTGTTACTTGTGTACAAGATTTTTTACTTTGAAGATACAAGATTTTTTACTTTGAAGAACTAACTACAAAATTGAGCGAAAATTCCTAGAATTAAAAAAAATTTAATTGGGTATTGAACAGATTTGTTCAGTGAGCAACAATTTTTTTTCCATGTAAGTACAGTATTTTTTATAAGATTGAAGTTCTTTCGAATTTCGGTTACCACAAAACAAGCTCCGAATATCCAGATATAAACACTGGTAATATTTATATTCCAATATTATACTAATTAACACGAACTGTCAATAGCATTAATCACAGCCTGCTTGCTGATTACGACTAACGATAATCTGTTAGATCAATGAACAAAAAGGTTTATTTCACAACTAATAAAATTGTGGTTTCAGAATATAACGCGGCAGCCATCCGTTTATATATAAATGGTGGTCTGAAATACCAGATTTGTTTATTTTGCGCAAGGTTTATAAAAAACAGTGGTAAATCGGCCTTCACTACACAATACACATCATAGAATATTTCGAAAATACCCACGTTGGCGTAGTATGTATCCTAAAATGAGTCATTGGATTTCGGACTCACTCACTGACTGACGCGCAGATTGAGAAAGGTCAATCGAACGGAGAGAAATTTTCCCAAAGAACAGGGCAATTTTGAATTTAAGTAATTTATTTTATCTACACATGATGGGTAAAAAGTTTGTTTTGTGGCACATTCGGGTAACTGGAAATCACATGAACTCCTCTTTATGAATAGCCAGAAAAACCAGATCTGACTGCTTACATGTAAAGCTTCTGATGAAGATTAATTTAGTATAAAAAAGGAATATTCATTGCTGCTATCAACATTTGGCGTTCTTTTTAGTATTTCAAAAAAATTGAAATTAAGTCCATGGTACAAAAAAACTTGCTCGCCCGCCAGTGGCACACTGACTCATGTATGTTGTGTACCTGTTTCTCTGACGTCATGCATGCTCGTGACGAAGTCATGGTTCACCGGTGCCAAAATCCAGTAACCAATCTAGAAGGTTTTCGTAAACAATGACTAATCGCGGATATTTGTTTTTTTTTTGTTGCGAGTAGAGATACATTTTCGATACATTAGATACGGATCAATCCATTTGTTCAATTTACATGTTCATAAAACAGCATATTGAACGAGCTTAACGGGAGGTTGTGGTTTAGCTTCTCAATGAAATTTGGAAAATTTACACTTTTTGGATGATTTAACCTTAGTCATTCTAAAATACGCATCTCATCGATATTTAACAACAGAACATTGAGTCCATACTCCATAGCATGATGGCACAAGCTACAGACATATCAATGTATAAGTTTATCAAGACAAACGTCTGTCCGACTGTCATGGCAACCACTCGCGGACGAGCGAAACTTCTTAAAATTGAAAAATTCTTCAAAATTTTTTAAATTGGCAGAAATCAAGACATTTTACCTACGCATCAAAAATTATTATTTTTTAGATCGCCAAAGAGAGGGGAATTCTACTTTTCCCTCCCCTTCTCGTCCGCCAATGATGACAACCCATATGCGGATGAGCAGGTGGTGGAACTTGATACAGTATGCTGTATCTGTCTGTTGCTAGTTGTGCGCTCGGAGTCGTATTGAGAACGTGTAAACTTTCTTGTTGTAAAACTTTCCGAACATGTAACAGTCTCCAACAAAAATTTATGTAAAACAATTTTGAGTTATCAATGTGACTCTGAACACGCTCCAACAGTCTTTTATAATTATGGATGGTTCAGTGTACAAGTAATATCCGATGTTCGTACTGTTTGTCAAAACACATACCGTGTTGCCTTGGGCTGTATAATAGACTGTACAAGAACGTTTCCACTCCATTGGGATTATAATATACACCTTGATTAGGTAGTTTATTGGCCATAAAATTCTGCCGCAAAGATGACCTTAACCACTTTTTATGACTGAAATATCACTATTAACGTCGTAGATAAGATGAGATGAGATAAGATGAGATTACTTCATTTGGGTGTGAAAGGATGGGCCTATAGGCAAAAGGTCAATGAGGGGTAATGTAAACACAATAAACGGATATGAGATTGAAATGTTATGTTTTATATCCATACCCTATGAAAAATTGTTCGCTGTTTAGCTGTAATGTTTTCTTGGTCAACCGGGCTTCAGTGTCTTGAAAACTCCATTAGTGTTTCAAAAGCACGACATTATTAAAAGTGGGTCACTGTTGTCTAAACATTGGGGACTGGAGTGTAACATCAACAACAACACCAACAACAACAACAACAACAACAACAACAACAACAACAACAACAACAACAAAAACAACAACAACAACAACAACAACAACAACAACAACAACAACAACAACAACAACAACAACAACAACAACAACAACAACAACAACAACAACAACAACAACAACAACAACAACAACAGCAACAACAACAACAGTCTCTTTGCTGTCATCGTAACGAACGCTGGTGCCAAACGGACAGGGTTTGAAATGCGGTCGATATAAACCAGCTTGCTGTACCATGTCTCCTTCAAAAGCAATTCAGCGACACACACCACCATGTTGTTATGGCAATGTGCAACAGCAACAACAACAACAACAACAACAACAACAACAACAACAACAACAACAACAACAACAACAACAACAACAACAACAACAACAACAACAACAACAACAACAACAACAATAACAACAACAACAGCAACAACAACAACAACAACAACAACAACAACAACAACAACAACAACAACAACAAAATTCGCATTGCTGTCCTTGTAACGAACGCTGGTGCCAAACGGGCAGGGTTCGAAATGCGGTCGATATAAACCAGCTTGCTGTACCATGGCTGCTTCAAAAGCAATTCAGCGAAACATACCGCACCATGGCATGCCAATGTTCAACAACAACAACAACAACAACAACAACAACAACAACAACAACAACAACAACAACAACAACAACAACAACAACAACAACAACAACAACAACAACACGATGAAACGACACAAAATACAAAACCACAGCCAGATAGACATATCAAATGGTATATCCCAGAACAGAATACAGTCTGTTGGGTTCGTGTGGGTTTTGATTTATGCATTGTAGAGGCAGGAAAATGCATTCAATTTACCAAAAAAACTCTCTGGAAAGAAAGGAATAAAATATATTTTCCCTTCCTTTCATTTCCGTTTTCCTTTCCCAACAGCGTCATGAGAATTGCTCGTTTTTGTCGGTCATCCAATCAGACATTTTAGGTCTCGTTCGCTACTGGCAAATATGGATGTATGACTGTGAGCACTGGCGGAAGAGCAGAGCCAACTCCCTAGACAGGAGAATTTTCCCCAAACAAGAGGAATTGAAAATTTTCAGAATGTTTTATCCACACTGAAAGTAATGAAGTCCATGTTTTCAAACCGCTAAAGAAGGGAAATTCCACCTTTACCCGCCTTCTCGTCCGCTGTAAGATCATGCAATGGTACACACGCAATCACATAGGGTTGTGCCTCAGGGCACCAAACCCAAGCCCTATTTATAGCCGCAGACAGAAACAAACAGATGTTTCAGAGTATGGTCTGCTGAAGCAATTGCCCTGTCCACGCCCGGGGGTTGATGCATGACCGAAATGGAGAACAGCATGCATGTTTCCTGAACCTAGGCGTGGAGGGTATGGTGAAGGTGTCTTTTGGTCATACGTGTGAAATACGTACCGTATGCACACCACATCATCTTGAGTGCAGTTATTCCGAATCAGTTATATAGAATGCTGTAACGTACAGTATTCTCAACAGTGTAGAAAACTAAATTAGAGTGCAGCAAAGGGTCATTTATCTCAATGACAATGCATGTTTTCTTCTTACTCTTAAAACTTTTCCGTAAAGATTTTTCATGCGCAAACTGATTTGGCGCGCATTCAAGTTTGAAGAAAAACTCGTTGTTCCACATGACACTTGTGTAACTTACCCTACCAACATTGCACCTAATCCACTGTATCTCTGATAACATAATCATAGAAACAAAAATGTCGTAATAATAAACCATGAAATAACTATAATAACCTGGTAATGGAAAAAAGCAAGGAAATTGCATACATGCAGATAATTTTTTGATACATTCACTGGTGTGTCTGGAGTACCATTGAACCATGGGGGTGCCAAGCCAATGTGGAATACGTGCCAACAAAATGAATGCCGTGCCTTGTAAATGTAAATTTTAGGCGTTCTTTTTCGCAGGAAATAAAGAAGCAGATTATGACTTTCCACTTTTTCTCGGTGTATGTTAGAATATTTCCCGTGATATTGTTTGCAGAAAAGTACCATTATTATAGTCGGGTCTACTGATCTAATTGCGTATGTCTGTGATGTTTGCAAAAGTATTATAGCCTATCCAGGGTTTCTTATTTCTCAAAAAGTTTTTGGTCTGAATATTGTAATCTAAAATACGTTCAGTAATAAGGTGTATGGTGTAGTATTGAAAAATGCGAAAACAGTCCATTCAACGCATCTTCTGTATTTACTTTATCTAGAATACAACACTGAATAAACCAAACCAACTCACCAAATTCTACTTGCACAAAGGAAAACTAGACTTGCGTTCACCGGTTAATTCACTCATCGAATAAGAAAGATACCTCCGACGGGTGTGAAACGATTCATCCACACAGGAAGCCGAATAAACTGGAACAGGTTTGTGTGCAACAGAGCTGCGGGTTGAAAACTGGATGTATGTATGTGAACTTTTTGTGAGATCATATCTCTGGATGTGGATAAGTTATTGTATGAAAGTTGCAGTTTGTTGGTGCTAAATAATTTTGTAACGAAAAAAGAACACGATTTTTTATTGCATTCATTCGGTTTTCAAAAACACTTGGACAAGATTACTTTCAATTTCATGATGATTGATTGATACATTCTTAGTTGGTTGATCGAGTCTATGATATTTTTTCACTGTGAAATTTTATTCAGAAAGTAAACACACATGAAATGGAAGTTAAAAACGTTTGCCAATAAGGACATTGAGCAATATTCAAAGGCTAGATCTAAGACATTAACAATGATAAAACTGTTGATTATAAACACACTTTGAT
>OZ038444.1:22719040-22721540 GCA_964036265.1 Daptonema setosum
CAGAAAATACAGTGCCACGTGATTTTTTTGAAAAAAAATGTGAATTTAGTTTTTGATGTTTTTTTGAACATTTAAAAAGTTTCTAATTTGTAAACAATTTTAAATTCCACTAATCACTGTCCTTGTTGCCTCTCCGCACTCCGCTCGTGTCTGAACTTGATACAGTAACAGTACACTTGAACTTCTCCATTAACTGAAGCCATCGAAGCACACTAATACCAAATCAGAATGGTGTTTTCGTAGTGGTCGGATAGTTGACTAAACTGACGGCGATGGCCGAAACCCCAGAGCAACGCGTCAGGATCTGTGTCTCAAGTCAGGTTTCAAACTTAGGACAGCCGGTTTTCGATGCCGACATCCTACGCTCTAGGCTATTTGTTTAAATCTGTTACTGATCAAGGTCGCATTCAATCGGAACTCTGACTCTGAGTGGTCTGGATAACGTTTGAAACTTTTCTTGTTGTAAAACTTTCCGATCACGTAAAAGTAAAGTTTGTTCCGAGCCATTTTAAAACTATTCAATGTAACTCTGAGTCTGAACACGCTCCAACAGTCTTTCATAATCACGGATGTGTACAAGTAATATCTTATGTTCGTACTGTTTGTCAAACACATACCGTATTGCCTTGGGCTGTATAATAGACTGTACAAGAACGTCTGCCTTCCATTGGGAAATAATAATAATAATAGACACCTTGATTAGATATGTTCAATATTGGCCATAAAATCCCGCCGCAAAGATGACCTTAACCACTTTTTATGACTGAAATATCACTATTAACGTCGTAGATAAGATGAGATGAGATTACTTCATTTGGGTGTGAAAGGATGGGCCTATAGGCAAAAGGTCAATGAGGGGTAATGTAAACACAATAAACGGATATGAGATTGAAATGTTATGTTTTATATCCATACCCTATGAAAAATTGTTCGCTGTTTAGCTGTAATGTTTTGTTGGTCAACCGGGCTTCAGTGTCTTGAAAACTCCATTAGTGTTTCAAAAGCACGACATTATTAAAAGTGGGTCACTGTTGTCTAAACATTGGGGACTGGAGTGTAACATCAACAACAACACCAACAACAACAACAACAACAACAACAACAACAACAACAACAACAACGAAAACAACAACAACAACAACAACAACAACAACAACAACAACAACAACAACAACAACAACAACAACAACAACAACAACAACAACAACAACAACAACAACAACAACAGCAACAACAACAACAGTCTCTTTGCTGTCATCGTAACGAACGCTGGTGCCAAACGGACAGGGTTTGAAATGCGGTCGATATAAACCAGCTTGCTGTACCATGTCTCCTTCAAAAGCAATTCAGCGACACACACCACCATGTTGTTATGGCAATGTGCAACAGCAACAACAACAACAACAACAACAACAACAACAACAACAACAACAACAACAACAACAACAACAACAACAACAACAACAACAACAACAACAACAACAACAACAACAACAACAACAACAACAACAACAACAACAAAAACAACAACAACAACAATAACAACAACAACAGCAACAACAACAACAACAACAACAACAACAACAACAACAACAACAACAACAAAATTCGCATTGCTGTCTTTGTAACGAACGCTGGTGCCAAACGGGCAGGGTTCGAAATGCGGTCGATATAAACCAGCTTGCTGTACCATGGCTGCTTCAAAAGCAATTCAGCGAAACATACCGCACCATGGCATGCCAATGTTCAACAACAACAACAACAACAACAACAACAACAACAACAACAACAACAACAACAACAACAACAACAACAACAACAACAACACGATGAAACGACACAAAATACAAAACCACGGCCAGATAGACATATCAAATGGTATATCCCAGAACAGAATACAGTCTGTTGGGTTCGTGTGGGTTTTGATTTATGCATTGTAGAGGCAGGAAAATGCATTCAATTTACCAAAAAAAACTCTCTGGAAAGAAAGGAATAAAATATATTTTCCCTTCCTTTCATTTCCGTTTTCCTTTCCCAACAGCGTCATGAGAATTGCTCGTTTTTGTCGGTCATCCAATCAGACATTTTAGGTCTCGTTCGCTACTGGCAAATATGGATGTATGACTGTGAGCACTGGCGGAAGAGCAGAGCCAACTCCCTAGACAGGAGAATTTTCCCCAAACAAGAGGAATTGAAAATTTTCAGAATGTTTTATCCACACTGAAAGTAATGAAGTCCATGTTTTCAAACCGCTAAAGAAGGGGAATTCCACCTTTACCCGCCTTCTCGTCCGCTGTAAGATCATGCAATGGTACACACGCAATCACATAGGGTTGTGCCTCAGGGCACCAAACCCAAGCCCTATTTATAGCCGCAGACAGAAACAAACAGATGTTTCAGAGTATGGTCTGCTGAAGCAATTGCCCTGTCCACGCCCGGGGGTTGATGCATGACCGAAATGGAGAACAGCATGCATGTTTCCTGAACCTAGGCGTGGAGG
>OZ038444.1:22726540-22736540 GCA_964036265.1 Daptonema setosum
GGCTGTGTCCATGCGTGCTGGTATTATGCACGTACGGACTGTGCGCGTGCAGAGACTGTGCACGTCTACAGTCCGTACGTCTACCTACAGTACGATACGTCCACTGTCTTTGCGTGTGCACCAAACGTGGAATGCCAAGAAAATCTTGGATGAGGAATTTATGCAGGAAAAAAATTGCAGTCCACAAGTTTATTTGCATTCCACATTGACTCTAAAGTTATGCATTCGCTACTAGTAGAATATATGGACGTGTCCAGAATCCTCATATCGTATGCATGAGACAGTGAACCACCACATACGTACGCCCTGAAAAACTAGTCGTTTCGCTTGAGAGACTGTCAAAACACATAAGCGACCAATACTGACACCTTCCTTTGGGGTCCGGTACACTTTTACTGACCGGCAATATTAGTAGCTTACGAACATAGGCGTCTGTGCCACATGACCGAAACGCCATTAGGTTAAGTTAGCGTTAAGTTCACTCAGTTTAACATAACCTTTTTTCAGGGTAACACTTTTACTTTATTTTCCTTTTCTTTTAATAACACAGTTTCGTAATAACTCCTTGGAAATTCCTCAGGCATTCTCTGCGGTATCACTCAATCTTCTGTAAAACTATACTTTATTAGTTCAATTTCACTGCTGCTCTCTGAAATTACTCAAGCAAAGAGCTTTCATTTTCACTGATGTTCAAGCACTGGCGGACGACCTAACCCTGCAAAGGGAGAGGAATTTCGTAAAAGAGGGGGAATTGGCAGTTTTCAGGTCATTTTAAGCACCTACACCTTAAGGGAACCAATTCTACTTTTTGAAATCGCCAAAGAGGGGGAGTTCCACTTTTCCCACCCCTTCTCGTCCGGTAGTGTGTTCATGGAACACTCAAGGAAAACAAGGAGGAAGCTTGAGCTATCGACGGTCTTCTGAACCAATTTCACCGACACCAAACTCAACCAGCCGTTGTAAATTCCAACTGGCCTGACAAAAACACGACTCTAGTCAAGCACTGAAAAAGCAAAATGACTAATGGAACATCATGAATCGGTGACAAAATATCCCATTGATTCACGAAGCCACTCCATCATAAACTTTATGGGACTACTGTACCACTGGCGGACGAGCCAAACCTCCAGAGGGAGGGGAATCTTACCAAAGAGGGGGGAATCGGCAGATATTAGGTCATTTTACCTACACCTGAAGGAACAAACTCTACTTTTTTAAACCGCCAACGAGGGGGAATTTCACTTTTCCCTCACCTTCTCGTATGCTAGTGTACTGAACTCTCTGAAAATGCGAAGCCATACTTTTTTAGTTGGATTCGTAGGTCACAAAAAATAAACCGGGAAAATCTGATATGAAATTTCATAATGTAAGGACACGGTTTCAATCAACGTAACAGAAATATTTAACAGTCATATGAACTCGTAACCACATGATTCCAATTAAACGATGGGTGCGACTTCTCCAATTTCATTTTTCATTTCATTATTTTTCAGGGCATTCAAAGGCATTAGTACACGTATGTAACAAAGGTGTTTTATGACCATGAGAAGTGACGTTAAATTGTTCACGTAAAATTTGTGAAATGAACTGATGGACATATTTAATTTGATACTTTTGCAAAATAAGTAAAAAAATCCAGATTTTCGGAACATAAAATCTGTCAAATAGCATCTGTCAAAGCCTTGATTGAAATGGTATATGGCGCATATTTAACTTTCGGTGAAATGGCATTAAGAATCAGAGTCCTATATCTACAGGACATGAACATGCAGCATGAACTCATCATGCCATGATACATAGTGTGTTGTATGAAATCTGAGAAGTTCGTACGTACATTTACTCACTTATGTACGTATGTAAGCAACATTAAACGAGAAGATACATACTTAAGTCTGGTTTTGAAAACATAAAATCTGTTGAAGACCTCTTTCTAACTTTCTAACTTTTTTAACTACCTGTTGAACACTGTCATCGAATTCCTGTAGTATACGGCATATTTGAGCTTCGCTGAACTGGCATTCTGAACGCAAGCTTCATATTTACGGAATCAGCATTAGCTCATCATCTCATCATGATGGTGTATGAAATCTGAGAAGTATGTACTTACATTTATGTACAAATGTACTTACGTACGAACCATTGGCTAAATGGATTCAGTCAGACATCAATGTTCACAACCTATATTTACATGTATGTATCATTCTCAATTGATAAGGACACTAAATTCGAATTCGCGCCATTTTTCCTCTACGCATGCACACACTGGCGGACGAGCTAAACCCCCAAAGGGAGGGGAATTCCGTCAAAGAGAGGGGAATCGGCTAGTTTTATGCCATTTTACCTTCACTCTACAAACTCTACTTTTTGAAAACGACAAACAGGGGGAATTCCACTTTTCCCACCCCTTCTCGTCCGCTAGTGCGTGCACACAAAAACCAACTGAAAAATTCACACACGATAAAACTCGGTGTCCTGGTACAAATGAAGATGATAAACGAAACGTGTAATTCTGCAGAACTTTATTTCTCGAACGTTTTAACCCAGTGTGACAAGACAATTCGATCGAACGCCATATCGTGGAACTGAATTTCTCACATTTTGAAATCTGGGCCACTTGCACCATCTCGTAATGGGATTACGTTATGTACATGTGTACATAATCTCTGAAGTGACCAGATTACGTTACTGATTCGGGTGTCACGCAGGAGTGCTCAGATGACTTAGGGCAGTCACACCAACGACATCAAAGGTTAAAAATTTGTTTATGTATACATAAATTTTACTCAAATCATAATTTTCAAATGCTCTTGAAATCATCAAAATCTAGAAGTCTGCGCTGAAGCAGAATCATAAAATGGAAAGCCATCCATGACATCGACATGACATGTTCGGGTGAATCTTGAAGTAAACGAAGATGTGCCATCCGGGTAATGGAATTATATGGCATGAAGTGGCCTGATTAGGGACGGCATTCCATTCCGGGTCCAGTCAAGTCAAGTCAAAGTAAACTGAAAGTCACAACCATGAAAAAAATTCTACAGGATTCCCAATTTATTAAAAGACTAACCCCCATATCACAGAAACTTTTGGCATTCGACGCCAAACAATATGCATCTTTATGCAAGAAACTTTGAAGTTCTATAACTCTCGTGATAATTGGTTATAAATTAAAAAAACTGTTTTTCAAATGGGAGTTCATCTAATTTTACACATGAGAAAAAACAAGAAACCCAAAAAAAAACATTAAACTGCATTGCAAAAAACCTTTATGCAAAATAGCAAAAACGTTATGCACCGCTGCTTATGACAAATGCGTTGGGCACCTGGTCTCGTTACAAGTTTTCTATCCAAAATAATGTTTTACTTTGATTTTTTCATGTTTTTCATGTGAGAAAACGGACTAACTTACCTCTGAACGAAAGTTCTTGATTTATAACCAATTATCGCGTGTGTTATAGAACTTCAAAGTTGAGAAGTTATATGCATAACGATGCATGAGTTTGGCACCCTGTCATGCAAAGTTTCTGTGATATGGGGGTAAATTTGAATGCCCTCCATAGTCCTTTAAAATCACATAGTCTTATATTCAGAATTCGTTTACTAATTATATATTCTACTTTCACAAGCATGAACTGATAGTTTGTTTGTGATGAAAACACTAGCGGACGAGGGAGGAACGGGAAAGAGGAGTTCACCCTCCGATAGTTCCAAAAAATTTTGTTCTAGAAGGTGTGGGTAGAAAGGCCCAAAAACCGGAAAATTCTCCACTTTTTGATGAAATTCGAGAAAATTTGTGCAATTTCAATTCAGTCTCTTAAAATCAAAAGAGAATGCTATATTCAGTCTACGCTAGCGAAGGAAAGTCAGCTTGCGACACCTCGTACATGGTCAGAAGCCTGTGATGTATGCGTTCAACGGAACACATGTATGTACGTACTTTCATTCTTTCAATCATACACCATTCACAGTTAAGTCTCTTTTGTTTTTGTATTTTTTCTTTGTTTCACGTTGTGATTATGAGTTATTCATTGGCTCAAAATGAAAAGTTACATTACATGTATCATAAATGAAACAAGAAACTGAATTTCAATTGCACGCCATTTCAATTGCACTACGATTCTCTAGAATAAAGCCACCGACCGAAACAACCATATACAGGGTGGGGCAAAAGTAACTATACACTTGTTGGAGGCCAATTTCTCAAAAAAATTATATTGAGTGTATATGATGTTATGAGCAATATATACGTTATTATACCTGAAAAACCCGATTCTGATGTCTATTTGACCGTATCTTAAGTTATTTTCAATTTTAAACAGGATTTTCAGTATTTTCATGGTTTTTCCCTTTTCAACGTCTTTAAGTGACCTCATGGTCTAATCAAAATCCTCAATAAAGGATAAGAAGTGTATAAAACGTTTCACTTGATGTATCTGAATGAGAATCGAATGATTTCATCTTCAGAATATCTCTATGGTTCAATTCGATACTGATAATATGGTAAGGCGCGTGTTCAAGATGCCTGAACCACTTTTCGCGGTTTTTGGATTATTGACAAAACAGTTCAAGTTAAATAATTTAATGGACCCTATGGTACTAAAATAAAATAATAAACATGAAATTTATTGTTTTTAATTGCTTTAAGCTGAAAAATAAGAATTTTGAATTTCACCATTTTCAGACTAAAATCGGTGATTTTCATAGAAAAATAGGCAATGATTTTATTTATTATGCATGAATTAAAACTTACTCTCCTGTTAAACGTTTAAGAATATTTTTCTACATTCTATATTATATACCAACATAAATTTTCGTCAAATAACAGTTGATATGGCGAGATAACTGACAAAAATCACTGAAAACAACCGAATATGGCGAATTTCGAGAAAAAAGACGCATAACTCATGAAATAAATTGTTGTAAGTTAAAATAAATAGCAGAATCAAAATTTTCAGGTGTTTTAGCATCTGTTTAGATTGTTTAATCACATTGAAGCAATATATTTTTTTGGAGAAATTTTGCGTCAACAAGTGTATAGTTACTTTTGCCCCACCCTGTACATATGATTGTGATACTGATGAAAACCGATAAATAGCGCGCCTTTGAATATAATCTCCTAATCAATTGTGAAAGTTATACATACGGCCGGTAATGACGGATGGGATTGATGTCGCGAATCAGACGACCATGTACGTGATAGACGACCATCTAATAAAAAGCCACGCGTATCGCGTGACCAAATAACCTGAGACAAAAAAGACACTCGTTCTAATTGAATGTTGAAGTCATTCTTCATTTGACTTGTTGTAGTTTGATGTTTTGCGTTTTTGTACAGATATTCAGTGTAGAAAACTCGAACATCAGACTTTTTACAGGGTCCGCGGAATGATCAAGAAGGAAACTTGATTCTTTGACTGGGGGGAGGTTTAGAACAGGAGTCAGGTCACAAGTTGTTACCGACTGGTTGACAGACTGATTACCAGACTGATTTACTGGTTTACTAACTGACTGACTGACTGACTGACTGACTGACTGACTGACTGACTGACTGACTGACTGACTGACTGACTGACTGACTGACTGACTGACTGACTGACTGACTGACTGACTGACTGACTGACTGACTGACTGACTGACTTACTGACTGACTGAGTGACTGACTGACTGACTGAATATATATTTACTCAAACTTTCTTAACAAATTATTTTTCCAGTTCATAGCAATGTACTAAAAGTAAGCCAGCGCGGACTTTCAAACGACTTATAGGACGCCCTGTGTCACGATTTATTGCAGGGATTTTGGTATTTTTCAAGCTGACAGACCCGTAATAATTCAGAATTCAAATCTCTGCTCTTCATTCGAAAGGTTAACGTAGACTATTCTAATGATACCAGTATTACATTTGAGTTTTATGACTTTAAATAATTGGTAAAATCTCCCAGTAAGCGTTTACTTCGCATGATCACATAATGAACAAAAAAACTGCTTTCTGCAACGAATATTACATTTGTACAAATATTTTACATGAACTATTCTAAAATAGTGGGTTTCATAATGAAATTGTACTTTAATAATCAGCTATTTAATGATGCAACGTATTCACGACCTTTTTTAGCATTTGTATAAAATAAGAAACTTCATAACCCGCACAGTCATACGGTTAAATTTGGTCTCTGTAAAAAAATTGAGGTGTCAAATCTAACCCCCATATCACAGAAACTTTTGGCATTGCGTGCCTAAATTGGTGCATCGTTATGCATAAAACTAGAAGTTCTATAACTTACGCTATAATCGGTTAAAAAAAGAAAACTTTTTTTCAAAAGAAAGTTCGTTCTTTTCCTCATGATGCAATCACGAAAAACTCAAAGTAAAAGCATTTAATTGGATAGAAAACATGTGTTTTATATCGCACTCAGTTTTCGCTCCGAGACCAGGTGCCAAACGTAAAGATTGTCATAAGCAGCACTGCATAAAGTTTTTGCCATTAGCATTCAATGCATTATATTGTGTTTGTTTTGAGTTTCTTATTTTTCTTATGTGTAAAAATAGATGATCTCACCTCTGAACAAAAGTTTTCAATTTAAAACCACTTATTACGTATGTTAGAGAACTTCAAAGTTTTCTTGCATAAAGATGCACCAATTTAGGCACCCAATGCCAAAAGTTTCTGTGATATGGGGGTTAGTTAATGTTGAGATTAAAATGTTACGGAACCGAAATTATGTACATTTACCATAATCAGATTTTACGTTAAAATTGCATCAAATCATTTGTTTTTCGTATCCATTTTCCCATCCGGGTCCGGGTGCAGGCGGTGCCTTGGTTACGGTCATAATTGCGTAGATGACGCCAGGAATGTACAGTAACATAGTAAGCAACCATGCCAGAAACACCGGACCACCACACGAGTCCTTATGAATGCCGACCGCCAGTGGCTGCAGTGAGTGAGTGAGTGAGTGAGTGGGTGAGTGAGTGAGTGAGTGAGTGAATGAGTGAGTGAGTGAGTGCGTGAGTGAGTGAGTGAGTGAGTGAGTGAGTGAGTGAGTGAGTGAGTGAATGAGTGAGTGAGTGAGTGAGTGAGTGAGTGAGTGAGTGAGTGAGTGAGTGAGTGAGTGAGGTGAGTGAGTGAAGTGTGTCATATGCAAAGTGAGCTTTGAATGAAGTGAGTGAGTGAGTGAAGTGAAGTGAGTGAGTGAGTGAGTGAGTGAGTGAGTGAGTGAGTGGAGTGAGTGAGTGAATGAGTGAGTGAGTGAATGAGTGAGTGAGTGAGTGAGTGAGTGAGTGAGTGAGTGAGTGAGTGAGTGAGTGAGTGAGTGGGTGAGCGAGTGAGTGAGTGAGTGAGTGAATGAGTGAGTGAGTGAGTAAGTCAGTGGGCGACCAACCGGACTTGCAATGGCCAATAAATCATACAACATTTTCGGTCACCCATTGCGACATGAGCAACGACTCGAATTGATAATAATTGAAATCAAATTACAAAAATCGTGGTTTCAACCCGTTCTCTGCTCACATTGTTCCGGTTTGTACCCACCTGGAATAATCATAATAAACAATGGAAGAAGGGTGAAGAATGGCTGCTCCGATGACATGAAGCAAACAATCCAACTCATCGATCTGACAACAGTTTCTTAGTAGGAGAAGAGATACGATGTAACGTGATTAAAGCCTACATTAACCTACGTTAACCTACTACCATATAAGTTACGTCAGACACCTAATCATACACATCGGAATCAGAAGGATTTAGTACCCTATGTATAACCACGTACATATCCAATGTATGTAGGCTGCATTCAATCGCACACAGCGTACCATTAACCGCAGTGAGCCAAAAATTTTGTGGTTGTTATGGGTCGGTTATTGATCCTGATCGAAAGTGATAGAGATACATACGTACATGTATGTACGCATGTACTGTATGTACCTCAGCTTGCACGTATGTATGTTTTCGACCCTCTCTTTCCCCTCCTCGATTGGTCCCCGATCCCATCATTTAGTTTATTGCTTGAGAGCGGAAGGAATGACCATAACTTCAGGCATAAGATTTTGAAGATTGAAAGAGTTCACATAAAACTAATGAGATTTTAATTTCCTTGAAGTCTGCTTGTTTCAGACTAAAAAGTGCACCGTTTACCACGATTTTCGGTACTGCTATAATCGACCCCTCCTCCAACCATCCTATTCATTTTGTGAGAGTGAGTGAGTCAGTGAGTGAGTGAGTCAGTGAGTGAGTGAGTGAGTGAATTCGTCCCTCATCTGATACTCGTTGCATTGAATGGAGAAGATTTATATTATCAAGTTAAAAACATGGGTGACAGATGTTGGTTGAGAACATCAACAAAAGTAATAAATTATAAATATATACAGTAGTCGGATTACTGTACCTACATAAAAATAAAATATTTATCTTAGGGTAACATTTGGTTTGAAAAAAACTATCGTTAACTCCATGCATACTAAAGTTAATCAATATTTCTCATGGCTGTGTACAATCTATGGAGTTGCTTTTTTGGATATGGAGTTATTGTTTTTTACAGAGAAATGTTTTGAAGGTAATTAATTAATGCAATTGATCCATCCGAAACAAATAAGGTAAACTTTTATTCATTCTTCAATAAAGAGACGCTTTCAAGGCCCCGTGAACAACCCTAGACTCACTGAAAAGCTAAAAACGCTGTTGTACATAAATAATGCCCGTATTCCAATGATTAAAATGGCAAAAAATAATAATTTACATGTAAAAGGTTACTAACATAAATAAATTGATCAGATAAATAAATTTCTTATCACCATCACTTATTCCACAGTAACCCGAATCATCTTTTACCGCGGAAACAGGGCATAATAAAAAATAATTGACATTTAAAATAATATATATAAAAATATATTAGAAAGTTATGATAAAGAAACATTGATAGATTGAATAATAATATTTTGGCAGAAAATATGCATATCTTCTCAAACCTGATTTAGTTTCTTCATTTAAGAAAATAATTATCGGACTGACTAAAATTGATTAACACATGTTTTCTGTGGCAAAAAAATTGTGGAATGAAAAATAATCACATGGATAAGTATATAAAATACTGAATATTTTTGTGAACAAAGGCACTATATATATCATTGGAGTATAATTTCACAATCCTTGTACTGTACGGTTATGATGCGTAATCCAGGGACGGACGTTCGTCCGTTCTCTTAATAGGCTATTAATATACTTTAATTCTGTAATATTGTTGCGATTGAGTAATATACACACATACTGTACATATGTATAGCTTCTTCCGTTGATTATGAGACTAAATAAAAAAAACTCATCATGCTTTGAACCAAACTAAGACTTTTCGAGCGTGCACAGACAAATTCAATGAGACACAAATTTCTCCCACAATCAATCGAGAATGCTATAACTTTTTTTCCAAGCTCAGTTAAATCACCTAAGTCACCAAAGTCACCTGAATCACCAAGTCACCTGATTCACCATAATCACCTAAGTAACAAAGTGACCTAAATCACCAAATCACCTAAATCACCTAAGTCACCGGTTGCCGGCGGTAGGTCGCCGTCACCTCGAGGTGATTCGTAGAATTCACCGTCCCACGGTTTATCAGGTCCACCACCATCCGATCCGGCATCTGATCCTGATCCTTCATCTCCGCTACCATCGCCTCCTCTACTACCTTCATCACCACTACCTTCGTCATCCGATCCTGCGTAGGTTAAGTAGGTTATTTAAGTTAGGTTAGGGGTAGGTTACTGTAGGTTAGGGTAGGTTAGGTTTAGGTTAAGTAAGGTTGGGTTAGGTTACGTAATCATACGCAGGTTTCAGCGTAAAATGAGGTAAATTGCATGGATCAATCGTGAATATCCAAAGTTAGACTTAGACCATTGGACCAAACTTAGACGATTAGACTTTTAAACTTTTTAGGCAAAGGTTTATATGATGCAGGGACAAATAGAATTGGTAAAGTTTGAAATTTTCAAGAAATGATAAAGTTA
>OZ038444.1:22741540-22767225 GCA_964036265.1 Daptonema setosum
ACTGACTGACTGACTGACTGACTGACTGACTGACTGACTGACTGACTGACTGACTGACTGACTGACTGACTGACTGACTGACTGACTGACTGACTGACTGACTGACTGACTGACTGACTGACTGACTGACTGACTGACTGACTGACTGACTGACTGACTGACTGACTGACTGACTGACTGACTGACTGACTGACTGACTGACTGACTGACTGACCGACTGACTGACTGACTGACTGACTGACTGACTGACTGAATCCGATTGTGTTTCAACGAAACAACCGTGGTTGTGAAAAAAAATGTCAAACAAATAAAAAAAATTGAAAATTAATTATTTTTTATTGTAGATTTTTATTTCAGTTCCGATCAAGAGTAATTTGCATTTCAGTTAATAAAATGGCCACATTAGAAGACAAGATACTCGGCGAACGTACCGGCGATAATTACTGCAGCTCGAGCGAGGATGAGGCTGAGGCATCTGAGCCCAAGTTTATTCCGGACGGCCCGGATTCGGCAGCTTCGGGACCGCCCGTCGGGCCGCCGATGACCAGCGCTCGATACAATGTTGGTTACTTTGTTGCTTCCAGTGTCCAGTGGTTAAGATACCTGCCTCGTAAGCCGATGTTCCTGGTTCGATACCGGTTAATCTTGGACCCTCACATCTTGCTCTGGGCTTTCTGTCATTTTTTTCAACCCCTGAAAACCCAAAATGGCGTCATCCCGTCGCCGTAAAGTTATACATACCGTCGCGTTTTGTCAGACGTAAGTAAGTTAACCATTTTTAGCGGGGGAGGCGAGGAGGTAAGATAACCGACAGACTGCAGCCGTAGTTTTGAACCTTCGAAAAGTTAAGGTTTAGTACGAGATTGATAAATTTTCATCGTGTGTAATTTCTCGATTCTTTCAGACGGGTCCAAAAGGTGTGTTGGAGGACTGGCGTCGCTACAAACAACTGCAGTCGGAGGAGAAGGGACGCGAGAGCGCTGAACTTCATCAACTCGCCGAAAAACTGTCAAAAACATGTCGAACTTATGTTGGTATCTGGTATCACTTTACGCAGAATATGACGCGTTTATGACGTCTTCGCCTGTCTGTCAGGCGTCAGTTTATTAAACAACTTTGGCTTATACGACGAAAACACCATTTAGTTTATGGTATACGTGTGCCATGTTGATGGCTTCATGGATGTTAAATAATGAAGAAGCCCCAGTAAAAATGACTTCATGAGTTTGAGTATCTGTCCGTAGTCATCCAGCCAATCTGTAGGTTGATTTGAATGTAATGATTGAGTCTGAGTGAATGAAGTTCCTCATTCACGCTTACTTATTGTTTTTGAATGAAGATTAATTTCAGGCGGATGATCAACGCGCGGCCGTCATTGAAAAACAGCAGAAAGAAGTGAAGGAATCGTTGGCAGATGAAGACGATCCATTCGTCAAGTTGGTTACTAAAGATAGTATAGCCAATTCAGAGGTTATTGTTACAGAACACCTTTTTCAGGTGCTTTCAAGTGAAGTAAAATTCTTTTTCTGCTTCCACATCTCATTGGACTGGAATAACATTTCAAAAACATGTCATTGAATGTTCATTCATATCTCCTCCATACGTTGCACCTTGTTCTGAAGTAAGCATAAAATTAATTGATTAAATGATAGAATCAAGTATTTAATACAAATCTTCTTCATTTTTCCCAGGGAGTACATGCAGAAACGACTGGCTGAAATGCAGGCCGCCTTGGTGGCTAAACAGCGTGGTCATGCCGGCGTATCATTCGGGGAATTGTGCCCGCTGAAATCGGCCGATGAATACCTGAATGCCGCCGATAGCGACTCGTTGAAGGCCACCGTCATCGTTCACATTTACGAACCGGTTGGTTGGGAAAAACTGTTTTCTTGTGTATTTTTTCGTATTGAAATTTTTCATTGCGGAAATCAAATGGAATGGGCATATAGAATATTAAAATAGCATATCAGAATGGTGTTTTCGTAGTAACCCGAGAGGTTGAGAAAACTGATGGGCAATGGGCCGATGGCAGACACCCCAGAGCAACGCGTCAGGGTCTCAATACAGGTATCGAACCATGTTCACCAGTCTCGAGGCAGATGGCATAGTATGGAAGTTAAGCTATGATTACAGAATACATGAATTTTGCTTCTCGACTCAAAAAAAATCATAGTATTTGTCCAAATTATCAAAATATAATTGTTTCAAAAGATTGTAACAAATCGCTTTTCAAACTTGTAGGGCGTGCCCGGATGTTCAGCGATGAACGAATCTCTGGCCGAACTCGCCCAACAGTACATCACCTACAAATTCTGCACCGTTCTGGCATCCTTACTGGGAACCAGTGGATTTTTTGTTGGTTTATTGGCCGCATTCCGATTTCTTTTTTTTACTTTCATTGGTTTTGAAGGGTTAGTAGAAATGTGGTCCACTCGACTTCCTTACCATCGATACATTTACATTATTTTGACAGGGCAGTAGTTTATTAATGCAATTCCCATTATTAAAATTATTTTGTTATAAGTATACTTATCATTCTTTTCTTTTAAGAAACGCAGTGGTGTGCCCACACTGCAGGCGTATCGCGACGGTCAACTGATCGGCAACTTTGTGCGTGGCGACCTCGAAACCCAAATGTCGGACGAATTCCCGGCCGATGAAGTGGCGTCGTTGTTGATTGAGTTGGTCTTGCTTTCTTGTTTGGTTCCACTGGCGGACGAGATAAACCTCCAAAGGGAGGGGATTTTCGTCAAAGAAGGTGGAATTGATAGGTGTCAGGTCATTTTACCTACACCTTAGGGAACAAATTATACTTTTTCAAACCGCCATAGAGGATGAAATTCACATTTTTCCCACCCTTTCTCGTCCGCTAGTGTTTGTATCAGATTGCGTTGTTTCTTGTTATATTTGTCCTAGAAATTTGAATTCATGAAAATGGATTGTGTTTGCAGTTGATTGATTCGTTACTTTTTGGCATGTTTTATTGATGTTAGATGAAAATTCAGGCAGATTAGGATTCTGGCGGGGGTTCGGATGTTTTATTTTACAAATTACAACAGTAAGCAAGTTTTATTCTGTAAATTTTTTAGTGTTTCAATATCAATAGATTAGATGGAAACATAATATTTTTCTTATTGCTGAGTTTTTCTATCGATATATTTTTTTCTTACAGATACGGCATTTTACCGGACGCTCAAGAGAACGCGCGGATCCTCAAATCGAAGGCCTGAACATGGTTACAAAACTGCCATCGTAAAAGCAAAGCTTTTGTTTTCTGAAGAACTGCCAAAAAAATTACGATTTTGTTCTCGACTCTCGTCATAGTTTTACTCAATTAATGTGGATAAACGTCAACGAAATCGAGGTGAATATTTGAGTTACCACCATAAAAATCCACTTAAATCCACTCAATCAATGAGTAGAATACTATTCGATGAGAGTGTATTATTCATTATCCCATCAATTCGTCACTTTATGATGATGATCAATGATTTCAAATTATCCCATGTTCACTTGATGTCCCAATGCACTGTTGTAAATGTTTACTTGTATAATGAGTAATTTTTCTGGTCCAACCCATTCCCATATAACAAGTATCAGCTAAGCTTGTTACGTTCTGCTTTACAAAACGTGTGAAATATGTTTTTGTTGAATTTTGAAGATCGAGTATTGAATATTTTTTTGCCCCACTTACTCACTACTAAACTACGGTGATGATTTCAAATGGTTATTTGGTGATCTCATGGTTTATTGTATGAAAATATATCATTATTATACCAAACCAATTATGTTACCCTAAATCAAGAGTGCTAACTTTCGGTGTTTTTACTCTTTCGTGAAGTAATTTAATTTTTTTAGAAGTCATTGAACGTCGATAACATGTTGATGCTTTATTCCGATACTCGATTATAGGATGCATGTTAACTTGTAAAGCAATTCCGCCTCTGCTCCGTTGCTCAGCGAAAATGCATCAATACTTTTTTATCAGTATTAATCTGTACTTTATTAATACTCACATCTCTATTTGTGAGCTTCGCTACTCGTGTATGTGTAATATAAATGAAAAATATGCAAGAAATTAAAAAAGTTGTTCGTTAAATTTTTTTCGAGGGACACTGTTGTTCAACCAACAACAGTAGGCTGCATTGAGCGGCCTATATCTCGTGTGATATAAAAGGAAAGGTCAAAATGGCATGTTTTTGTATCATTGTCAATGTCAATTGAGAATAGTATAATTGTTGCTTTTTGTAGAGCAATAACCCGAGAAAATGTCGGGTGATCTGCTGTTGGACCCGGCGATCCGAACGTGGGTGTTCTTGCCGATTGTCATCATTACGTTCATGATTGGTTGGTTGATTCAGTGCCGTTGTTAGGGTTACCAATGAAAAATTGGCAGTCATTTTTCCTATCTTTAATGTATAAGGTGGTAAAAGATTTTTACAAATAGCACTCGTGGGCCAGGGTGTCAATTCTATGACATGTGCAAGTGACATTCAAAGTTTGATTCTGAGATTTATCCACGTTTCACAACATTTTAGAACATCTGAAAAAAATATAATCATAGGCCGTCAATAGCTATTGTTGTGGCAAGTGTAGTTTGTTATTTGTGATAAGTTACTATAAGAGATTTAGTATTACATGATTTAAGGAATCGTCCGTCATTACGTGGCCATTCTGTTTACCAGCAAGAAACGTGCTGACAAACAGCAAGTAATGGATGGACAGTATCTGATCAGGGGCAGATTACTCAGGTTGGGATGTTGCTGCGTTAAGACGTTGAGGTATTCAAATTTTTCTAAGAGCTTATCATACAGATGGAAGTTCGGATCATTTGAGTTGATCTACCATGTGCAAATGTGAGCTTCCATTGTTTTCAATAATTACACTCAAGTTTTTCAGTTTTGCAATCCCACAGTCAAACGTTATTCTGTTATCGTAGTACAATGATACATCATAATACCAAATCACAAATGAAATGAAGGGAAACTATGTCACCCGATTCTCAGCTCTTGTTAAATTTGAATACGTTTTTACTAACATGGATGACTGTATATTATTCTTCGTTTCCTTGATTCATACTTAATTTTATGTTTCTGTAGAGAAAACGGCCGTTTCCTGCCGAAATCGTCGTACACAATGCGCAAACACCTGTATAATGAGGAGGAGACGGGCTACTTCCACAAGGGCATGGGTCGGCCGGCCGTCATGCAAAATCCCATGTCGGGTAAGTGATTTAGTTCAGTGATGCAGTTGGTAGTGGTAGTATGTCTGTGTGTATCGAACAAGCGGTCCAGGGTTTGAATCCCTTGAATTAGAGACGGGATTTTTTCTTCTGTAAGTTATTATATGTTATTTTGTGCGCTGCTGACTCCGCAGTTTACATAGAGTTAGTAGAAGTCAGTCCGGCAAACTATATCAGCTTCAATCGAATTTATTGTATGTTTTTCACTTCTCGTTTGCGAGACGAGAGGTGAATGATGACCAGGTCTCACTTCATGATTAAAATAAATTGAATCATATTGTTTTCTATATTTTTTTAGACCCGACGATGATGACGGATATGTTGAAGGGCAACATGCTCAACGTCGTGCCGATGATCGTCATTGGTGGATGGATTAACTGGACCTTCTCCGGATTCGTTACAAGTTGGAGTTTTTCTATTAATTAGTATTGATTTCATGCTTAGTTCATGATTTTATGGCTCTGGAAACTGATTTTAATCAACCAGTGTATAGTTGAATACTTTTGCCCATCCCTGTATATGGCTGTCGTTTACCATCGCCGCTAGAGTATGTTTTCTATTCACGTTTCACGTGCGCATTCTGACTGGTAGCGCTAGCTAATTCGGCGGCTGTGATGATTCAAACCTTAGGACACCTTTGAAATAACGTGAAAATAGAACGGTTTGATACCTGAGCCTTTTTTCTAACTTTATAATTTTCATCTTCACATCAATTATAAAGTTGATACTCATATTTGTAGCGGTAGCGTCATAATCTAGCGGTATGGGTGGTGGCTGAATTCCTGGAGTTCATGATATTGAAACATGGCAGGAGTAGGAGACACTGATAATCATGATGGCAAAGTTGGGAGCCAACTCTGCTAGGGCTGAATTCGCAGTGATAAGTGAGCCGTATCCTGGTGTGGTGAGCGTGAGAACATGACTAATCCCAAATGGTTCACCTAATACCGGTGTTCAATAACGGATGAGAAGGGGAGGGAAAAGTGGAATTCTCCCCTCTTTAGGATTTTCAAAATGTAGATGGTGTTAGTAAAATGGCATGAAAGCTGCGGATTCCCCCTCTTTGGCCGAACTCCCCTCCCTTTGGAGGGTTGACTCGTCCGCCAGTGCCGATTTTGTGAATCAAAGTCAACAACAACCAACATTATACTTTACAGCCCGTGTGCCGTTTCCTTTGACGCTGCGCTTCAAGCCGATGCTGCAACGTGGCATTGAACTCTGGTCGTTGCAGGCATCCTGGGTGTCGTCAGCCAGCTGGTACTTCCTCAATGTGTTCGGGTTGAGGAGCATTTATGCCCTGGTGCTTGGTGAGGATAATGGTTGGTCAATGTGGAAAGGAAGCGTTTTAGAATCTTCATATTGCAATGAAGTTGTTCATCACTGAACAGTTCAAATGGCAAGTTCATTATAAAGTAATTCCACATGTTTGATGCATACGCATAGCATTCACGATGGTATATGAGGCATGACGGTATATGGGACTGATTTTCAAAAGTGTACTATATTTCGACTCTATAATTAATAATTTTTTTGATGTGATTCGAAAAGCGTTCAGTATTTCGATTTTATAATTTACAATCTTTTTTAATGTAAGAGATTTCAATGCATGCACAGAAATGCAAATGATCACTGGTCACTCATTAGATGACACTGGAAGAAACCCGATTGGTAAGTTAGCGACTGTCTCTACAATTCTGTCAAATTCATTTTGGCCGGTTATTTTGCCAGAACCAGTTGAGGAGACCAAGTCACAAATACAGTATAGTATGTATTAACGGTGATCCTGTTTACTAAATGATCATTTATGTATATATTTTGAGGTTTAAAAAAAAAACTGGTAAAATCCTGTGATTTTCTAGAATTTTCTTAAAAAATTAATATTTATCGGGTCAGGCGCGTCTGATGGAGGTCTTCTATTATTTTATCTTTGTGTTATATTATTATATTTATGTTACATTTTATTTTAACATTATGTACTATAATTTTTAAACTGAAGATATTTGCAGCGGCGGATCAGGCACGTCTGATGGAGGAGCAGATGTCTGGTACGGCCATGTCCGGTCAACAAGATCCCAAGGCCGTCTTCAAGTCCGAATGGGAGGCGCTGCAGATGCACACCCATCAGTGGGCGTTGAGGAATGTCGATGCCGATCTGGTGCATAGAAAACCCATATAAAAATGCAGTTTTTCAAAATATTTCGAAATATCATCGTCGATTGTTAAGGGTGCGTTTATGGTGTTGGATAATCTTTAGAAATTGCCTAAAAAATCATGGAAATTTCAACCGGAAAGGTGATGATTCGGAATTTTACACGATTTGCTATCGCTATAAAGCCCAGCCCGTAAGTTGTTTCTGCACGCAAAACATTGTTTTAAACGTCTGATAATGAAACATCCACTAGCCTCAACTCAAACCCGTTGACGCCATAGTTAACACAATTTAGCATGGCGTGTTAACACTTGATTGTCTGATGTTTCATTATCAGACGTTTGGGCACTATTTTTGCTTGCAGAAACAACATACGGGCTTTAGCCACATTGGTCGCTGCTTCTCACGACTTTTTTCAGGTAGAACTATAAACGTACCGTACGTCTGCAGAATCTTATCATCGGTTGATTAGGAGACCTAACTTTGAAAATAAACAGTTACCTTTTCGACCGTATTAGAAATTCAACAAGAGTCCCGTTGAAATGGAAAATCATGATTTCGTTGTAATTCAAAACATTCACAGTTCTCAAAGCTGTGGAGAGCCCGTTCGTGTTTCTGATTTGTTGTGAAGAGAAACAATGAGTCACTTAATCGAATTGTATTGTTGCTGTGCGTGCTGTCACGCAAATACAATTCAATTAATTGAGACTTCCATTTTTCTGGTCATGTGACTGACAGATTGTCAGTTTAGTCGCCGGCGGACGAGCCAATGCTACAAATGAGAATGGAGGAATTAGTAGTTTTGAAGCCATTTAACTAACACCTTAAAGAACGATTTGTACATTTCGAAACTGCCAAAGACGGAAAAATTTCCCTTCTCCGTTCATCCCTCGTTCGCTCTTGAGTTTGATAAACATCAGATTCGTGGAATCTGTTTCGACATGTGCTAGTCGTAAAGCAGTATCATATTATACTTTCTTATTGTTTGTATTTTCAGACCGCTTTGAGAAATTTATGGTTACTAATATACAGTACGCATTCGAAATTGTATTTATTACTTACGGTTGGCTTTTATTTCACATGCTGTTTCGTATTTGTGATTGATGCTTTTTGTTTGTTATGTCATGTTTTCTGTAATCTCTTCTCTGTAACCTTTTATATTGTTCATAATGTCTAGTCCGTGGAAGCAGCGAATTTGTTGTGGGTTATTTTGCGAAAGGGAAAAAGAAAGTGCAGGTCTCCGGGCTCTCTCTTATCTACGTGTTTTGCATAACTAACGCACTAATAGTTGAGTTTCATGAATTAATCATGTTAGAATAGAATCGGTTAAATCTGGAAATAAATAATTATTATTGAGTCGAGCAAACGATATTTTAAGTACTATAAGTTCTCATAAGAAAGATTAACAGTTATTGCTTTCTCTTTACAGTATAAATTACGTGCCGATAATCTTCTCGAAGCTCAGTAAGAAGTAAGTAATTCCTTGTTGATTACATGGGTTATGAATTTATTCATGAGTGGTCACAGTACAGATTTGCTGATATATCAGCACGATATATGAGATAAGCTTAGAAAATCTACAAATCACATAAGATAGAAATAGAGATGAACTATTTCTTGGGTAATTACTATATGGGTAACCAAATTAGAGAAAAACTATCTGAACAGCAATTTCACTAGTCATTCCCATGAATCCGTAGACGATAGAGCTTAAATGAGGTATCATGTTCAAGAAACATTACCATGGCTTACGGTACCCACCTATACATTTTAGCCACAACTCATGCTAATTACGATAGACTGGAATGGAGTAGATACCGTATACTTACCGTTTAACCGTCATTTCGTACTCGATTGATTGCGTGATCCACCTCCTATCTATATTATTCTTGTATGGTACTGTGTGTCACTATTAGTAGTTTCTAGAAAAATCTGCCGTGTCTGCCATTGCCACAAGCATCATAGCAGAGCATACTCTACTGGTCAGGGTCTTTCCAGGGTTTCCTGTAACTCAAGAGGCACTTCAAAAATATGGAAATGCATTCACGTAATTCCTGGATTCTATGATCGCTGATTGACGGCCCCAAATCACCCAAAATAGCTTTTTAATAAAAAAAAATAATTTAATTTTCCCAAAACCGCGCGTTATTTCCCACCAACACCATGACCGATAACACCACACTGATCACCACTGATAACACGAGTTACGGTAACGCCGTGGCGGAGCAATCGCCCGCCCTTACCCTACATCATCTATTTGGTCCACGACAATTTCGCTGCTCCATTTATCAACTGATTCTCTGTATCGTCCTTATATTGATTATCGTACTTCTATTATCATTGGTATTCTCATGGCCTACATCAACGATACGTCACTCTCAACTACTCAACAATGATGCCTTGGATAAGAGCTATCGTCATGACGGTCTTAATCGGAATCGATTCCAACGACTCTGACACTATTCCATTCAAATATCGGTATACATTACTGATTCACAAACAGTAATGTGATTTGGATTTCCTTAAAATGAATGAACTGAAGGAAGGAAATGGAATGATTTTGAGTCATTCAGTGGAAGAATGGCGAGGAATCGATTCAGTAGAATTTGGAAGTGAGCGGAACAGTGTTGTGGAGGTCGATGAGCTGATATATCCGTTGTATCAATGAACAGTATTCGGATGAATTGATTAAACACCAGAAAATGAAATAATGAAGAGTTACATCATGTTGGTGTTTTGGTTGAATTTGGTTTATTATTTGTTGGAATAAAACGCCTTTAGTGCGTGCCCTGCATTATAGGGACCTGTTTGGATAATTTTATTTAAATTGAATATTTTTCTAATGTTTTTATACATTTCTATAAATACTCGACAATTTCTTCTGTGATTTCATGAGAGAAAACGAATAGTATGGGGTCATATCATGCGTGCTAAAAGACTTGATTGGTTGTCGTAGCGGGAAAATGTTTTGTATGACTTAGACTAATAGTGAAGTATCTGAGACTTATACCTTGTTTAAATTATCATAAGACTTACATCACGGCGTAGTAATTGCAGCGTTGTTTCTCGTCGTCATGGCATCGGAGCAGGCGATGGCATTCGATGGACGCGATGGCTGGGCGCCGGTCAAGGAAGCGTTCCTGAAAAAGGAGAAATTACAGGTATAGTATAATCATTATTAGATAATTTTTATTCAAGTTATTCTATTTTAAAAGTATCAGTACACTGCAGTAGCAAATAAAACCAGATACAAAAACTTATTCAAGCTCAAAGATCGTTGGGCTCCGATTAAAGACTCCTATATAAAGCCACAGAAGTCGCAAAAGGTTTGTTCAATCAAGTGCTAGTATAAATAGTCTATCTAGATTTTCTGTCACTTGAACAATTTTTGGCGCGCAATTCGAATTTTTGAGAATTTAAATTTTTACTCATTTAACCTTTGGACAACATGAAAAATAATAAATCAATCCATCAAAACTTCTCTTCAGCCGGATGGAATTGTTGTATCAGCCGACTCAGTGCCATCGCCGACGTCGGCCTCAGTGGCAGACGATGGTGTCGATGTCGAAGGTACAGCCGAAACATCAAGTATGCCATCGGAAGTACCATCCGATTCCGTGGCCGTACCCGTGATACCGGGACGTCGGGGTCAGAACAAGGGCAGACTCAAGTCAAATGCCAAGTCATCCAAGGGATTCAGGAAGGTTGGATGTTGTTGTTGTTGTTGATGATGATGATAATGTTGTTGTCATTGATGATGATGATGTTGTTGCTATTATTGTTGTTGATGATGATGATAATGTTGTTGTTGATGATGATGATGTTGTTATTGTTGTTGTTGATGTTGATGATGATGTTGTTGTTGTTGTTAATGATGATGATGATGATTATGTTGTTGTTGTTGTTGTTGGTGATGTTGTTGTTGTTGATGATGATGATGTTGTTGTTGACGATGATGATGATGTTGTTGTTTATGATGATGATGTTATTGTTGTTGTTGATGACGTTGTATATGATTGTGATGTTGTTGTTGATGACGTTGTATATGATGGTGATGTTGTTGTTGATGACGTTGTATATGATGGTGATGTTGTTGTTGATGACGTTGTATATGATGGTGATGTTGTTGTTGATGACGTTGTATATGATGGTGATGATGTTGTTGTTGACGATTATTTATGATGATGATGATAACTTTCAGCAATACCTCTGCCCGTCGATCTACGTCGCTGATCGTCACTGCCGCTTCGGTGATAAATGCCAGTTGCAGCACGATATCGCCAAATTCCTGGCCGGCAAGCCTGCCGACATCGGGTTCGTTAATTAAGAAAAATTCCAGCTCCAGGTGTTTTCTAAATAAACATTTCTGAAAATGACCGACAAGGAAGCCATATAAATCTCAACTCAATTCTTCAGTTGAATTTGAATGCGCGCCAATATTTAATTATTTGGGATAGAGAAGGGGCGTCGCGTCGCACTGATTTTATTTCCCATGTTTGTACATAACAAAAAACGTTGTAAATGCTTCGAAGTAAAACAAAATGATGGGCTTCTTCTGAGTTTAGTCTTTTATTCAATTAGCCTTGCCATTTTACAGTTCCGAATGTCCGGTGGAGGCCGCCCGCGGTCGGTGTCCGTTCAACATGACCTGCCGATTTGCCGGTTCTCATAAGCCGGAGGCCGATAAGACTGCCGATTCTGAAACGGCAGACGGTCAAGACGAAAACGGTGGTGTCGAAAGTCCGGAAGTCAGGTCGGTCATTAGACTGGGGACTACCAGTTCCTGATAGAGTCGTTGGTTGTTGTTGTTGTTGTTGTTGTTGTTGTTGTTGTTGTTGTTGTTGTTGTTGGTTTCGGTTGTTGTTGTTGTTGATGTTGTTGTTATTGTAATTGTTTTAGTTGTTATTGTTGTTGTTTGCGGTTGTTGTTGTTGGTGTTGTTGTTGTGGTTGTTGTGGTTTTTACCATTGTTGTTTTGTTGCTGTTGTTGCTATACGAAAATCGAGAACGAACGAAAAACTCTGTGATCTGCAGTTTGCGAATGGTTTCACCAGCTGAGCACAACACGGAAAAGTACGCGCTGATGGAGTTGTTGCGGAAGCGAAAGTACGACTTTCACGTGGCCAACGCCGTTGTGGGTCGCATTCCTCAGGTTGGCATGCCATTATTGCCTATTCAGAGTTTCTTGTCTCCCAGAAAGTTTTTTGAGTCGAAATCAGCTTTTTGCGCGCGATAAAATTATCGAGAATTTTCTTATATGGCATTCAGACAACACACTATTATTGCCTTTGCCTATAATTCATTACCAGATAATTTATTTATGATTGTTAGGTTTTCATATTTCGAAAAATTTGGATAGTTTGGTTCTTTTATGAATTCGCTTTTATCAATAAGAATAAGTTTTTACGTATCTTTTTTATTTCTGTTGTCCAGGTCAACCGCGCCGATACAAAGTTAGAGGAAGAAGCCGACAAGTTCCGGGCACTTTCAATTGTAGAGGATTGGCCACCCACCAGTTCTAACAAATTGGTGGGCGCGTGTGTGGATGAAGGTTATTTGCTTGTTCATTTTTGTGGTTTGTTCGTGATAACTTGTTACTGAATGATGTTTCTAATTCTGCTACACCATTCATTCAAGAAATATTAGTGTTATACTCGATACCCGCGTCCGAACTGGTTTCGATTGAATCAAGAATGACTTTTGTCTACTACATATAGAAAACTGCATATTTTTACTTGACTTTTTCGAAAACTCTTTTAGATATTTTCCGCCGACCCAAACCGGTAGATCGTCGTGATTTCATGGGCAAGGCGTATCTGGCACCGTTGACCACCGTGGGCAATCTGCCGTTTCGCCGGGTCTGTGTGGATTTCGGGGCCGATATCACTTGTAGTTGGTGACTGAACTCACTCATGCCGCACTTATCGTTTCGCTCATTCACTCACTCACTCACTCACTAACTCACTCACTCACTAGCTCACTCACTCTCTCACTAACTTACCAGCTCACTCACTCACTCACTCACTCACTCACTCACTCACTCACTCACTCACTCTCTAACTCACTCACTCACTCACTCACTCACTCACTCACTCACTCACTCACTCACTCACTAACAGGTGAGATGGCCATGTCCACATCGCTCTTATCGGGTGCCAAAACCGAATGGTCGCTGGTCAGACGTCATGAATCGGAAAAGTTTTACGGCGTACAGTTGGCTGGGGCACACGCCAATGCCTGTGCGTCGGCGGCACAGGTCGTGGCCGAGCAATGCATGGTGAGTGAGTGAGTGAGTCAGTCAGTCAGTCAGTCAGTCAGTCAGTCAGTCAGTCAGTCATTCAGTAAGAAATTAAGTGCGTGAGTGGTTAAGTCATTCAGTGCGATATTTAGTGAGTGTGTGAGTGAGTGAGTGCGTGAGAAAGTGCGTGAGTGAGTGAGTGAGTGAGTGAGTGAGTGAGTGAGTGAGTGAGTGAGTGAGTGAGTGAGTGAGTGAGTGAGTGAGTGAGTGAGTGAGTGAGTGAGTGAGTGCATCGGTGAGTGAGTGAGGTAGTGCAGTGAGTGAGTGAGTGAGTGAGTGAGTGAGTGATTGAGTGAGTGAGTGAGTGAGTGAGTGAGTGAGTGAGTGAAATCGAATTTCAGATTGACTTTGTCGACATCAACGTGGGATGCCCGATCGATTCAGTTTGCAGTAAAGGAGCAGGCAGTGCGCTACTCAGCAAAATCGCCCGATTACAACACATTGTTCGGACAGTGAAGACAACTATTCAACATACGAATGTTGGTATGATGACGTGAGTGAGTGAGTGAGTGAGTGAGTGAGTCAGAGGATCTTTTTTTTCCAATATTTTTTGAATTCTACAGGTTGGTGTGACAGTGAAACTGCGATCTGGCATTTCGGATGGTAGAAATGTGGCGGATACAGTTATTGAGACTCTGGTGGCGGATGGTTGTGTGGATGCGATTACGTTGCACGGACGAACACGGTTATTATTATTGTTGTTGTTGTGGTTTTTGCTGAGATTGTTATTTATATTGTTTTTGTTTTTATTGCTGTTGTTGTTGTTATTGTTGTTGTTGGTTGTTGTATTTGTTGTCAATGTTGTTGTGGCGAATACGGTGATCGAAACTCTGGTGGTGGATGGTTGAATGCAATCACGTTGCATGATTGTACACGGTTGTTGTTGGTGGTGGTGTTGTTGTTGTTGTTGCTGCTGTTGTTGTTACTGTTTCATGTTTCAGTGAGCAGCGTTACACGCGTGCCTGCGACTGGGAGTACATGAGGGAGTGTGCGAAAATCGCCCGGGCTGCCGGTGTCCCGCTGATCGGATGTGGTGATGTACTCTCGCATGACGACTATTACAAACATGTTGGTTGTTATTGTTGTTGTTGACGTTGTTGTTGTTGTTGTTACTGTTGTTGTTGACGTTGTTGTTGTTGCCGTTGCTGCTGCTGCTGTTGTTGTTGTTGTTGTTGTTGTAATAATGTATATTCAGCTCTCCGTCGACAGTCCGATTGATTCAATCATGATTGGTCGTGGAGCGTTGATCAAACCCTGGATATTCAAGGAGATCAAGGAGCAACGCATCTGGGACATCACGGCAAACGAACGACTGGATGTGCTGAGAACGTTGGTTGCAGTTTGACTGACTGACTGACTGATTGACTAACTGACTGACTGAATGACTGACTGACCGAATGATTGACTGACAGGCAGACAGACTGACTGACTGACCGACTGACATAAATATACACCTGACTGACTGACTTCATTGGCTACGTCTGACTGACAGTTCTAGACTTTAAAGGTATGTTAACTATGGACTTGACCATTGGGGCAGTGATCAGATGGGTGTCGAGAGGACGCGCAGATTCTTGCTGGAATGGTGAGTGAGTGAGTGAGTGAGTGAGTGAGTGAGTGAGTGAGTGAGTGAGTGCGTCGGTGAGTGAGTGAGTGAGTGAGTGAGTGAGTGAGTGAGTGAGTGAGTGAGTGAGTGAGTGCGTGAGTGCGTGAGGTAGTAAGTGAGTGAGTGTGTAGGTTTAGTGAATAGGTAATCAATTTCAGGTTGTCTTTCCTCCATCGTTATATTCCCATCGAGTTGTTGGAAGTGTTGCCACAGAAAATCAACCAGAAGCCACCACAGTATTACGGTTAAGCTTGAGACTGATTCATTCACAGATTTACGTTCATTCATTAACTACTCACTTATTTATCACTCACTCTTTTTCTCACTTATTCGAACACTGGATCACTCAATCATAAAAAAATTTCCCCGCTCTTTGTGCCACTCTAATCACTTTCAGTATCTCACTCACTCACTCATACTCACTCACTCACTCACTCACTCATTCACTCACTCACTCACTTACTCACTCACGTACTACCTCATTAACTCACTCATTCACGTACTCACTCACTTATTCACTGCAGCACGCAACGATCTCGAGCAGCTAATGGCATCGGAACGGGCATCCGATTGGGTCAGAATCACGGAGATGCTGCTCGGCAAAGTACCCGATTCGTTCACCTTTGTGCCAAAACACAAGGCCAATGCCTATTAATTATTTCATGTCAGATTTTTATCGTTAATACATGTATGAAAAAACCATGAATCTGAAATTCATCCAGAGTTCTCTATAATTTTTTAAACCACAGTGATGCACCGAGATTATCCAAAGGGTCAGTTTTTCAAATATTAACAAGTTGAGAAAATTACCGTTTGAAAATTTTACCTTTTGAAAATGGTACCCGTGTTAGTATTATGGATAAAAATACAGCTATTAAATTTTTTACTATACAGAATTCTACTGGCGTTCTATATGACTGTTGTTGTTTTTGGTTGAGCTCAGCGGAAATACATTTACATTATTTTACTGACTCTTGTTTGAGTTGTTAAAATTAGGCGAGGAAAGCTGTTTGTAACGTAGATGCGTGTATTCAATTCAATTGGAGATTACTATGATTATTTAGCTTAGTAGATAATTACTTGTGAATCGATGATTGGTTAAATCCAACACCAAAAGCCCAGACTTACCTTACGTTACGTTTATTTGGTTTGATAACAGTACTCGGTGGGCAAACCGCATTTAGAAGTTTGCCATTTACCATATAAGATTTGTGCCTTGTTTTGTTATGTGTTTACTAGTCTAAACCGTTTTTTTCTAGAATATTTTAGCAGATTTTCCACCTGTGTTTCTTATGTAATCTTGTTGTTTTATTTAATCATGTTTTATTCTCTGCTGTTAACATTCTCTATATGGAGTGTAATTCGATGCAATTAAGACTGAAATAAATAAAACTTAATACTTAACATTCCATCATCTGTTGGCATTTTTTTTACTTTACAATTATAATAATCACGGCGAAATTATTCAATTACGGAAAAGAAAATACCAACCAAAGTTTTAGAATCACGAGATTAGCTCTACTATTTATCTTGCCAACGATTTTTACTAACAGAATGAATAAAAATATATTTATAGTTTGTTCCGAGGTTCTTGTAACTGTGCACACTGATAGACTGTTGTCCGCGTAAAAGGTGTAAACCGACACTTTCCAAATAAAATTAGGGCAAGCCAGAAGAAATTTCAAATTAGAATTGCGCGCCATTAGGTTTCTCAGTAAATATAAACTCTTTTTAGGCTATAGTAGGAGTTATGTAACTCTGAATAAGGTATATTAAAAGTTGTGTAACTCTGAATATGCTATATTAGGAGTTATGTAACTCTGGATAAGCTATATTAGGAGTTATGTAACTCTGAATAGGCTATATTAATAGTTATGTAACTCTGAATAGGCTATTTTAAGAGTTATGTAACTCTGAATAGGCTATATTAGGAATGTAACTCTGAATAGGCTATATTAGGAGTCATGTAACTTTGAATATGCTATATTATGAGTTATGTAACTTTGAATAGGCTATATTAGGAGTTATGTAACTCTGAATAGGCTATATTAATAGTTATGTAACTCTGATTAGGCTATATTAGGAGTTATGTAACTCTGAATAGGCTATATTAATAGTTATGTAACTCTGAATAGGCTATTTTGAGAGTTATGTAACTGAATAGGCTATATTAGGAATGTAACTCTGAATAGGCTATATTAGGAGTCATGTAACTTTGAATAGGCTATATTATGAGTTATGTAACTTTGAATAGGCTATATTATGAGTTATGTAACTTTGAATAGGCTATATTATGAGTTATGTAACTTTGAATAGGTTATATTATGAGTTATGTAACTTTGAATAGGCTATATTAGGAGTTATGTAACTCTGAATAGGCTATATTAATAGTTATGTAACTCTGATTAGGCTATATTAGGAGTTACGTAACTCTGAATAGGCTATATTAGGAGTTATGTAACTCTGAATAGGCTATATTAATAGTTATGTAAATCTGATTAGGCTATATTAGGAGTTACGTAACTCTGAATAGGCTATATTAGGAGTTATGTAACTCTGAATGGGCTATATTAGGAGTCATGTAAATTTGAATTGGCTAAATTAGGAGTTATGTAACTCTGAGTAGGCTATATTAGGAGTTATGTAACTGAAGCGGTTGCCGATTATACGGGATCTCAAATGGCATGGATGTTGAGGAAACGAGCGTACCAGACACGATACTTGTATCCGAACATTCTGGAACAACAACGTTTAGTTAGTGATTGAGTCAGTGAGTAGGGGTCGGCATGCCGGGACAAAATCCGGGATGGGACGGGACGGGACAGATGTTTTTCCCGTCCCGTCCCGTCCCGTCCCGGCTAAAAAATCTTGTCCCGTGTCCCGTCCCGTCCCGTTCAGAATTTTTTTTGTCCCGTCCCGAAATTTCCCGGATTTTACTCCGGGACAAGCATTTCTGTCCCGGGACAAGAATTATGCTTGTCCCGGGAATTTTTATAAAATAATCCGACACAACACAACAAATTAAGTGCTATTATCGATAAAAACAGTATATGTCTGTGATAAGATAATCTTAACCTGTCCAATGAGCGTGCTGATTGTTGATTGCTGTCGAGTTCACATCTTATTCATCCTTTGTTATGATGATTAGAAACATACTAATTGTTAAAGCATATAGTTTGACAATCGATTGAAGTGAAAAGGTTACCTGTAATGAAAAATCGCCCAAAACAACAAGTCCATGTTTCAGTGACAAATCTCATCGTAGGGACAAATCATCGTATATGGGTGTGTATGGCTGTTGTAAAAACGAGCGAGCAACTTTTTCAGTCAAAAGTGCACAATTCTCTCAAACCGGAACCGATCCTAACGAAATTTTCGATAGAACTAAGTTTATATGTTGTTATACGTCTGACAGACTTCTATTAGAATCCTGATTTGTAAAACTATCGGCACACAAGATTAAAGTTTTTTCGAATTTTGGATTATGAAAACGAAGATGAAAGCAAAGGTGTATTAAATAGATAAAATTTGCGCATTAAGTGTTATAACTGTTGGAAAACCAATATCATGGCAATTATTAATTAAAATTATGAATAGTAACACACAACAATTAAAACACAACAAACCCTTTTCATTTGACAAATCCATAATTGAAATTTTGGAATTTAATCATAATCCAAAATTGGAAAAAAATCTGATTCTTGTGATCCGATAGTTTTACAGACCAGATTTTCTAATAAAAGTCTGTCAGACGTATAACATATGGTGAAAATGACAATTGTTAATATTATATTCTACACAGCCACTTTTATATCAGATCAAAGTGTGGTCGTTTTTTGGCCCACCCTGTATATGTTCATTTCGTGTTCTTTGTTATAAGAAAATCATCAACATATTACCATATGAAATACGTAAAATATCTGGTTCAGACTTCAAAATTCTTTGCAAACCATGGCTATTCTCTCAGAAATTAAATACGTAATGCGAATAAAGTAGGCGTCTATCAGTGAAGAAAAAAAGTTTTTGAAGTCTGTATTGCATAAAAAGCAGGGTTATATCAAGAAAAATGGTAATAATACGAATATTTATCAATATTGAAAAATATCTTTTCAGCGACTTAAGAAGTATTTTCTGTTTACTTGTTCATAAGACAAGTTTGAAGGTTGTCTTTTTCACTTGAATTTCACACTTTTTGTTCCGGAACAAGATCCCGGGACAAGCGATTTTGTCCCGGGACAAACTGTTTTGTCCCGCTTTGTCCCGGGAAATTTCTTGTCCCGTCCCGTCCCGTCCCGGCTAAAAAATCTTGTCCCGTCCCGTCCCGTTTACCAATAAATATTTTTGTCCCGTCCCGTCCCGTCCCGCCCAAACCTTGTCCCGTGCCGACCCCTATCAGTGAGTCATGAAGTCTGTGAGTCAATGAGTCAGTAAGGTGTTATATTGAGTCAGTGATGGAGTCAACAAGTCAATGATGGAGTCAATGACGCAGTGAGCGATGAGTTAAGAGTGATTGAGTCAGTGAGGAGACGATGATGGAATCAATTAAGCCTGTTAGGTATGTAGTTTTTGTAATCTACGCCGTAGGTTACCGTAAGATATCGTATGTAGGTAAATTCACAAAGTATGATTATAGCATTGGTTGTTCATAGAACATTCCAAGTTTGTTAACTAAAAGAAATACATAGTTAAAATCGTTTATAAAAAGAGGTCACATACTTTAATTAACTAATACAATTAATTGTAGTTGTTTATATCCTACAACAATGTGACTAGTTAACTACTAAATTCGATCATAATGTTCTCACAGCCTATGTTGTTTGTTAACTTATAGAATACTAGAATTGAGCATAGTTATTCATTATGCATAGTTAGTTAGTTAGTTTACTTAGTACAGTTAGTTATAGTTGTTTATACGACACAAACGTTTGGTTAACTAACCTTTCAAGCAAGTACATCGAGTACAATACCTTGGGCATGCACTGGCGTCGTCGATTGCGCAGTATACCATAGACGGCGAGTTCGGCCACATACTCTACGGTCATCGCGTTCATCATGCTATAAGAAAAAATAATAATAATATAAAATAATAATAAAATACCAATAAAATTCTAAAATAACATATAGGATAATATTTATGACCAACCTGTTATCCAGACATCGCACTTGTCACACCGTCGACCAGCTGAGTTCGTATGAAAGACGGGGTAGATTCTGGTAACAATTACGTCCATCGAATTCATCGACTGTAACTCGTACTCAAGACTGTTGGCCAGATTTTCCAATGCCGCCTTCGACGCTCTGCAAACATAGTTCACTCACTCACTCATTCACTCACTCACTCACTCACTCACTCACTCACTCACTCACCACTCACCTCACTCACTCACTCACTCACTCACTCACTCACTCACTCACTCACTCACTCACACTCGACTCCTTACTAACGCATAAACAGCGCCACCCGAAAGCCCGTGCTGGCTAGACCGAGTAGGACTATATGACCTTCATTTCGTCCACCATCGATTTGGCCAAACAGTGTGATTGTCTGAGAGAACAGTAGTGAGTGAGTGAGAGTGAGTGTGAGTGAGTGTTGAGTGAGTGAGGTGCGTGAGTGAGTGGAGTGAGTGAAGTGAGTGGTGAGTGAGTGAGTGAGTGAGGAGTGAGTGAAGTGAAGAGTGAGTGAGTGGGAGTGAGTGAGTGAGTGAGTGAGTGAGTGAGTGAGAGAGTGAGTGAGGATAGTGAGTGAGTGAGTGAGTGAGTGAATGAGTGAGTGAGTGAGTGAGTGAGTGAGTGAGTGAGTGAGGTGAGTGAGGTGGGAGTGAGTGAGTGTGAGCGGAGTGAGTGAGTGTGAGTGAGTGAGTGAGTGAGTGAGTGAGGTGAGTGAGTGAGGTGAGTGAGTGAGTGAGTGATGTGAGTGAGTGAGTGTGAGTGTGAGTGAGTGAGTGAGTGAGGTGAGGTGAGTGAGAGAGTGAGTGAGTGAGTGAGTGAGTGAGTGAGTGAGCGAGTGAGTGAGGAGTGAGTGAGTGAGTGAGTGTGAGTGAGTGAGTGAGTGTGAGTGAGTGAGTGAGTGAGTGAGTGAGTGAGTCAGGCCCGAAATCAGAAACAACCTCAATATAGGAGATCACATTGACCGTCATCGTTTTATCCAATAGGGCACGCGACTGCTCAAAAAAACGACACACAGGAGAATACCTGAATGAGGTAGATAGTGCAGGTTGCAGACGGGCCGAACCACCTGTTTTAATCTTCAGTACTGAACCCAGCAGGTCATAAATTGACGGGCAATGTCAGAAAATCCAGAGCAACTCGTCCGAGTCAATTCAGGTTTCGAACGACTGACCAAGTGATGAACTGTATTTCCCACTGAGTGACTGGCTGACTAACTGACTGACTGACTGATTGCCTGAATGACGTGACTGACTGACTGATTGACTGATAGACAGTTCGACACCAGAATAGCTGAAAAAATTTCAGCTTCCTGGTGGGATTCGAACCCACGACCCTGACTGACTGACTGACCAAGTGATCGACTGTATGTCTCAATGAGTTATCGACTAATTGATGGACCGACTGAATGACTGACTGTCTGAATGACTGACTAACCTACATACTGACTTAATGACTAATTGACTGATTGACCAACTCCATATAAGAACTGAGAGATTACATTGTCGAATAATTGACTTGATGAATGACTAACTGACATATCCCTGTCACAGCAACTTACCATGATTCACATAGAGGATGTCAATTTTGCGTCGGCTATTTATATCTTTGGCTACCGCTTCTAGTTCCTCGCTATCCGTTATATCGAAGGCATGATGCTCAACATCAACGCCTTGGTCTTCGAGTTCCTTCGCACGACCTTCCAACATATCCTGCAGTGAGTGAGTGAGTGAGTGAGTGAGTGAGTGAGTGAATGAGTATTTAACCTTATTCAAATCGAGCATGATTATCTTTGCTCCATGAATGGTTCCCAACAGGCGACCATACTTCATATCCCAAGGCGCCCGCTGCAACCCGTCACGAGTACTTAAAATCAATGCACTCACTCACTCACTCACTCACTCACTCACTCACTCACTCACTCACTCACTCACTCACTCACTCACTCACTCACTCACTCACTCACTCACTCACTCACTCACTCACTCACTCACTCACTCACTCACTCACTCACTCACTTGTCTTGCCGCGCACGGATTTCGGCGCCGGCGGAATAAAAAAGAGGAACAGATCCTGAAAATGCGCAGGAAGGCTCGGAACAAAAAGCAGATCTGTTCTCGCCCAAGAGAGATACAAATTCCTCATCCGGTGTTCTCGGGTAGACGCCCGGAGGTGTGCCACTTTTGTTCATTGTAAACCGATTCTGAAAAAATACAATACAGGGGTGGGCCAAAAAAACACACAACTTTGAAGGCTAATAACTTTGTTAATACGAATCGAAATATGTAACGGTGTGCGTAATTTTAATCAGTATATATTGTAACTCTATTTTTTTCAATGCAATCAGAACGTAACAATTTCTCTAAAATGCCATATTTCCAACGGGGCGGGAGTTTTCACACATATGGGTTACAATAGATATTTGTTAATGTTTTCAACGGCTCAGTCGGACTGTTCTGGTTTCTTTAGCGTTATTCAGTTTTAAAACCTAGTTAATAAACCTGTTTAAAACAAAATTTTCCCAAACTCAGACTGTTTTTTACATGAATTATATTATTCATGATAGAAAACAGACTGTTGAGCGTTGAGCACAGAACGTCCATATTGATCGTATCATTGATTGTAACATGATTTTAATGTGTCTGGAACTTGTCAGAAACATTGTTTCTTAAGTTGATGTGTAATAAATGTTCTCTTTGCGTAATTTTATTTTTGTAAAATATATAATTGTATGGGTTCTCAGAGAAAAAACAGCCACTTTTCGGTAAAAGTTTAAAATCTCTTCAAAAGTAAATATTTTATACATTATAAATATAAATACAAGATAAACCAGTTAAAATGAAGCAAATCGCAATTCAATCCGAATCTTACTCACTGAGTTATTACCCTCCAAAGTGGTGTGGTTTTTATTGGCCCACCCCACCATGTAATTCCCAGTTTCGATTTGATTCCAGTATAGTTCACGATATCTTACATAAATCAAGCAGCAAACATAATCGAAACATTGGGTCAGCAGTTTGGATGTTTCTGCCATGTGTGTTGTCGTAAAGTAGGTTACGTACAGTACAATGTAACATACATTTTCCGATTGCATGATAAAAATAATTACCAAAAATTTTACATTGACTGTTTTGTTAGTCAAAAAATCACGTACATTGCAAGCACAAAGACGCATGCAATCGAATTAAACAAAGCGGATTGCAAATTTACAGTGAGGTATTATTTTCATTTTAGGCGAAGTGCAGAAATGAAGATTTTACTTCGAGTATCGAGGTACTGAAGAAAATATAGTATGGTAATATCAAACGTATGTAGTAACTTCATACTCAGTGATATCATGTTTCAAACGATGACATTGCAAAACAATTTACAACAACATACATTCAACAGTGAACAAATAAATGTAGTACATCAACTTATATATGGATAAAATATATATTGTTATCTTGCTAACATAATTTGATCATAAGTAGTTTTGTAAACAAGATATAAATATAGTTTATTGCTATCTTGTTACTTTATTTCGATCAAATTTAGAAAAAAAAGAATGCTGTTTGGATAAGTTTTGCGAAAAAATCATATGAAAAAGTCAACATGTTATGTCTGCACCCAGATCAATTTGATTATGATAAAATAATACATTATCCGGGAGTCTGTCAAACTCAGTTAGGAGTTATGTAACTCTGAATAGGCTATATTAGGAGTTATGTAACTCTGAATAGGCTATATTAGGAGTTATGTAACTCTGAATAGGCTAAATTAGGAGTTATGTAACTCTGAATAGGCTATATTTGGAGTTATGTAACTCTGAGCAGGCTATATTAGGAGTTTTGCAACTCTGAATAGGCTATATTAGGAGTTATGTAACTCAGAATAGGTTATATATTTGGAGTTATGTTACTCTGAGCAGGCTATATTAGGAGTTTTGCAACTCTGAATAGGCTATATTAGGAGTTATGTAACTCAGAATAGGTTATATATCAGGAGTTCTGTAACTCTGAAAATTTGGGCTATATTAGGAGTTATGTAACTCTGAGTCGGCTATGTTGCCGCGGTTGCCGATAAGACGGTATTTCAAATGGCATGGATGTTAAGGAAACGAGCGTACCAGAAACGATACTTGTATCCGAACACTCTGGAACAACAACGATTAGTTAGTGATTGAGTCAATGAGTCAGTGAGTTATGGAGTTTGTGAGTCAATGAGTCAGTAAGGTGTTATATTGAGTCAGTGATGGAGTCAATGAGTCAGTGATGGAGTCGATGAAACAGTGATGGAGTCAATGAGTCAGTGATGAAGTCAATGAGTCAGTGATGGAGTCAATGAGCCAGTGAGTGATGGAATCAATGAGGCAGTGAGCGTTGAGTTAGTGAGTGATTGAGTCAGTGAGGAGAGGATGATGGGATCAATTCAGCCTGTTAGGTATTTTATGTAGTTTTCGTAATCTAAGATATCATAAGTTAATTCACTTTAGATAATTAGCATTGGTTGTTCATAGAACATGCCAAGTTTGTTAACTAATAGTAATTTATAGTTAGAATTGTTTAAAAAAATAGGTCACATACTCTATTTAACTAATTAAATTAATTGTAGTGTTTTAATACAACACATGATGTTGGTTAACAACTATAATCGATCATAATGTTCTCGCAGCATATGTATGCTGTTTGTTAACTAAATACTAGAATTGAGCATAGTTGTTGATACAATGCATAGTTGGCTAATTAATACAATTACAGTCCCTGACCTAATAAACGGCACAAAATCTTGGTCCTATCTTTGCCCAAACATGGACCAAGGATTGCCCAACCATGGTCTCCCATGGTGGTTTTACGTGTATAAGCATAGGCAAGTCTGACCAAGGAACGACCATGGATTCACCAAGATGGTCCATGTTTTGCCCATGGCGCACCATGTTTTGCCCATTTTTGGCCCATGTTTTGCCCATGGTGGACCATGATTAATCCGGCATGAAACATTAGGTCACCCGGAGTTAGCTTTTGTTAATGCTGAAAAATGCGTATTTGAGGAGTAGAAAGAGGCAGTACAAAATTTTCACGCAATAAACAAGTAATGAGACTTCACGAAAACGGTTTACGAAACAATATAGGACCAAACATACTCCACCAAAACACCGTAATCTAACCATAAAAACGTTTTGTTCATATCAGGAAACAATACAAAAGGTTTTGTGGTTTTATTATTCGAAATAAATGGCTAATGGA
>OZ038444.1:22767425-22802425 GCA_964036265.1 Daptonema setosum
CCGAGAGCGAGCTCGAAGTCCAGAATGGGTACGACGGCCGGCTGTCGACGTGCCTTGACTGGCTGAAAGTACGTGTTTTTGGGTTAACTATATAAGAAAACTATATAACTCTTGAAAAGTGATTAGTTTAGACTATTCCGGATATTTTGTTTTTTATAGCGCGTTCAAATTTATAAACTCTTTGTTTCATTGACATGTTGAACCAACATACGAACACTACGCCGTATTATCTGTCATCACTTATAGAAACCAGATCATACTATAAGGACAATATAGAGACGTGATAAGGAGGCAATACTATATATAATTACATTTTAAATATCCAACCATATCAAAGTAGGCGTCATAGTAACAAAGAGGTGAATTGTCAGTAGGTTCTACATACATTTCCTCAAACATGACTGGTTCCAGTTGAAAGAACAAGTTATCCGATTTTGAGCGCATCAGGTTGAAGGAGTTCATTGATTCAATTATTTTTCTCTTTAAAGCAAGTAATTTTCCTTATTAATCGGTACATACTTCGTGTTAGATTGTCATAGCAGACAGTCGTTAGGTACATAAATTTGAAATGTACGTAAATCGAATCAAAAAAGTTTCGAACCGGAAGTAGGCCTCAATGACTATAGTTATTCATGTAATTCATTGTTACTGCATGTTGCGGTCTTGCATTGTTCATGCGCATATGGGAAACATTATTGAAAACTTTGACAGCTGCAGTTTTACAATAATAATGAGGCAATAACTTTTTGAAACTGCAACTATTGGTAACAATGAATCGGTTAAATCAACGGATGACAATACAGTAGTTTATGTATGCCATCACGGGCAAAGAACGTAAACATCCCGTTCGCCGATAGACTTTCATACATTTAAAAAAATCTAGCAACATTGACAACAACAACAACAACAACAACAACAACAACAACAACAACAACAACAACAACAACAACAACAACAGCAACAACAACAACCACAAGAACAACAACAACAACAACAATAACAATAACAATATCAATAACAATAACAACAACAACAACAACAACAACAACAACAACAACAACAACAACAACAACAACAACAACAACAACAACAACAACAACAACAACAACAACAACAACAACAATAACAACAACAACAACAACAGCGACCTGATATGGCAGTTGACCAGTCACGGATCCGGCGGTGATCCATTGGCTGCTCGTTGCTGCTGTCGACGGGTTTTGAGCGGTTGAATCAATGGGTTCTGAAAAAAATTGAAAAAATTTATAAACCTAAAAAAGTATACGAGATGTTTTAGCATCTGCGATAAGAACTTGACTTTTACTTTGTTATCTTGCTTCATATTGAACGAAAAGTCTCAACCAAAGATATCCCATGCGTAACGTTTTGTTCCACAAACTTGATCACTATAAAACCATAACTTACCCGATTCGTCTATTACTGTTAAAGAAACATATACGTGTCGGTTCTGAAACATTACCTAGTAAGTACTATATAGAAGTCTGACACCATGCAACATAATGTTTCACAGCCGACAGGTGAGATACTCATGGCGCATCTACAGACGACCCGGATTTTTAGTTGATTTCTATCCTAGTAGATTTGTCCAATTGTTCGTTGCCCAATCGGGTTAGGTCCAAATGGCCTCTACCCGGATAATCTCTACCCAACGACAACCAACCCGTCCATCCACCGTAGCGAATGGATTAGCCTCATCCGCAATCGACACTACCGTAGCACCAGGAGTAGAAGCCGGCTCTTTCGATGTTCCATTCGACAGGTGATACCCGTTTCGCTGAAATATTTTGATTGTTTGAGGATTTTATTACTCTCTCCACTCACTCACTCACACTCACTCACTCACTCACTCACTCACTCACTCACTCACTCACTCACTCACTCACTCACTCACTCACTCACTCACTCACTCACTCACTCACTCACTCACTCACTCACTCACTCACTCCACTCACTCACTCACTCACTCACTCACTCACTCACTCACTCACTCACTCACTCACTCACTCACTCACTCACTCACTCACTCACTCACTCACTCACTCACTCACTCACTCACTCACTCACTCACTCACTCACTCACTCACTCACTCACTCACTCACTCACTCACTCACTCACTCACTCACTCACTCACTCACTCACTCACTCACTCACTCACTCACTCACTCACTCACTCACTCACTCACTCACTCACTCACTCACCTCACTCACTCACTCACTCACTCACTCACTCACTCACTCACTCACTCACTCACTCACTCACTCACTCACTCACTCACTCACTCACTCACTCACTCACTCACATCACTCACATCACTCACTCACTCACTCACTCACTCACTCACTCACTCACTCACTCACTCACTCACTCACTCACTCACTCACTCACTCACTCACTCACTAACACACTCACTCACTCACTCACATGCGATGGTTCACTGCATTAGCCATTGTGGATCTGGATGGTCTGCCCGACGAGTTGCTGGTCTCCGGTTGTTGTTGATCACTGGCATTTCCGTAGCCTTTGGTATCCGATGGTGTCGTCGTCATCATTGGCTCTAACGAACCGCGTCGATCCAACAAACGTCTGCAATATGTAGCGGAATGTTTCAGAATGTTATGTCAATACCACTACGGTCAGGACAATCCCATATATCTCGAACTTGTTTTGAAGGATTACGATTTTTTGATTAAGGAAATTAAAGTCCATTTCGGGATTCTACAAAACAGTTACTCCAGAATTTTCGAACCACAAAAGCATTGTCTCATAGTGTCAAATTATGACTGGACAAACATCGAGAATACATGAACTCAACAAATCAGCGGTATTTTTATATGTTATTGAACAGCTCATGTTTGGCAATCTAGACAAACAGAAATGTATATTAACCGATAGAATGCAAAATTAGTCTTTATAAAAGTCCGAATCCCCGACCTCCTAGCAGGCACCACGGGTTTGCCCGTGACAGCAGCACCATCCGCCCCATTGGGTGTCGACGTGATATTCGTCGTGTTTCGTCCATTTACTGAAGTCGCCGGCGATCGCGACCGGTCCGCTCGAGCTCTTAGTAAATTCGCTCTTGTCGTCGATGAGGAATTCGTTGGGTTCGGAATATTTTTCGGTGAATCCGCCGCCGAATCTCCGACGTTTAAAGATCGCGACGAATTGACGGCCAGTTGACCGTCGGTTTTGGATCGGGATAACGGGATGGTGGTGTTGGCGGTCGTGGTGGACGTGGAGCGTGCTGGTGAGCGAGAGCTGCAATTCCGTGTAAGATGTCAGATTTTTGGAAATGTAATTTTTTTATATATTTTTCTCATTATTTTTTTTCAAATGCTCAATTATGTAGTTATACAATACCCACTCAACTCGAATCGGTTGCAAACTTTTCGTCACACTAGAATAAAGGCTATAAAAAACTTATCGCCGAATCTAAAGAGTCTATAAAAATCCACCCGAGTACCGTTTTGCAAAAAATGTCAGGGAAACTGGCGCGAATTCAAATTAATTTCATAGTCGATCAATTACACTATACCATCCCTAACCCCTTGCTGCGTCCACCGACTACCACGGGTCGGGTCGGATTCAGCGTGTGATTGGCTGTCGTTGAGCTGGATGACGGTTCTGCCCGATTGTTGTTGTTGTTGTTGTTGTTGTTATCATTCGACTGTTGTTGTTGTTGTTGTTGTTGAGCAGCTGCCGCCCGTTTCTTCGGACTGTTCACCGACGAAGATCGGGCCGATGAAGATCCCTGGGATTTTCGGCGATTCGATGGTGCGCGGACGCTGGCCGTTCGGGAGAATCGAGAATTGTTGGACGTCGGATCCGTGGCTGGAAAAAAAATTTATTTATGAAAAATTTCGATTTTAAGAATTAAATTACACTGACTTCACTTTTCATTGTCAGAATCCAGAAGCGCTCAGTTATTTATCTTTTATTTGAAGTAAACATGAAACGGTCGATTCACTTCAACAACCTTAGACACTCCCACACCACTATAGGGAGGACCAACGATAAACTTCTAGTCTCCTAAGAAATTCATCAAAAACCACAAAATAGAATATCCAACCACTTTTCAGCTTTCACGTTGATAATCTATGTCTATCATGCGATTCATTCCACCCACCTTTGCCCTCCTTGATCTGCTGCCACACCTCCAATGGACTCTGCTGGGCGGGTCGGATGGGTCGATCGTCGAGCGGCGACTGAATCGGTGCCGGTATCCGCGAACTGTGCATCGGCGTAGATGACATGGACATCAGGGCTGTGTCCTGACGATCCGATGGTTGACTCTGCAACAATCAGTCAATTAATCAATCAATCAATCAATCAATCGATCAATCAGTCAATCAATCAATCAATCAATAACAACAACAACCACAAAAACAACAAAAACAACAAAAACAAAACAAAAATCGCAAATCACCCACCCTGGATCTGTTGGACAGGCACTGTGATCGGGCCATCCGATCCGAATCGGGAGGTAGAGATTCCCGTTCCAATTGCAGTTGGTTGTCGTTGGGATCAGAGTGGTTGTCGGACGTGTGACTGCCGTGACGGGATAACGATGACAGAGGAGAACATTCATGACCATTGGGCGTGCCATGCTGCAAAGATATGACTCACTCACTCACTGCCTCACTCACTCACTCACTCACTCACTCACTCACTCACTCACTCACTCTCACTCACTCACTCACTCACTCACTCACTCACTCACTCACTCCACTCACTCACTCACATCACTCACTCACTCACTCACTCACTCACTCACTCACTCACTCACTCACTCACCTCACTCACTCACTCACTCACTCACTCACATCACTCACTCACTCACTCACTCACTCACTCACTCACTCACTCACTCACTCACTCACTCACTCACTCACTCACTCACTCACTCACTCACTCACTCACTCACTCACTCACTCACTCACTCACTCACTCACTCACTCACTCATCACTCACTCACTCACTCACTCACTCACTCACTCACTCACTCACTCACTCACTCACTCACTCACTCACTCACTCACTCACTCACTCACTCACTCACTCACTCACTCACTCACTCACTCACTCACTCACTCACTCACTCACTCACTCACTCACTCACTCACTCATCACTCACTCACTCACTCACTCACTCACTCACTCACTCACTCACTCACTCACTCACTCACTCACTCACTCACTCACTCACTCACTCACTCACTCACTCACTCACTCACTCACTCACTCACTCACTCACTCACTCACTCACTCACTCACTCACTCACTCACTACTCACTCACTCACTCACTCACTCACTCACTCACTCACTCACTCTCACTCACTCACTCACTCACTCACTCACACTCACTCACCTCACTGCTATTTGGTTCATCATCATAATGACTGTTTCCAGATATGGAAGCAGCACGCGCGTGTTTCATGAGTTTCTGATGTTTCATTTCGGCGGCCTCACGTTTCGCTTTTTCCCAGGCTTCTTTGATCGCCTCTTCCCGTCGCTGCTCCTCTTCCTTCAAAATCAGGGAGCATTGAAGAGCCATAATTGGAATAAAAACCGAAATAGTTTTGAATTTAAATTGCGCGACAATTTTTTTTTCGAGTATTAGGCATAATGGTATAGCCTATCCAGGGTTTCTTGTTAACCAAAAACGTTTTGGCGCGCAATTTGAGCGCAAGAAACTCTGACCAAGCTATATACCTGTAATTTCTTCCACTTTTGCGTTTCCTGCTTGGCCTGGTAGGCGGCACGAGCTTCCAGTGCTCGACGTTCTCGTTCAGCCCGTTCAAACTCCACTCGTTCCCGTTCGGCTTCGGCAGCAGCGATGCGTTGCTTCTCGTTGATCTGCTCCTCGAACGTGAGCTACAAGAACATCATTCTCAAACACAACAACAACAACAACAACAACAACAACAACAACAACAACAACAACAACAACAACAACAACAACAACAACAACAACAACAACAACAACAACAACAACAACAACAACAACAACAACAACAACAACAACAACAACAACAACAACAACAACAACAACAACAACAACAACAACAACAACAACAACAACAACAACAACAACAACAACAACAACAACAACAACAACAACAACAACAACAAAAACAACAAAAACAACAACAACAACAACAGACCTTGCACTCCAAGGCTTTGGCTTGTTTCTCCATCCACTCTTCGTTGTCCATCGTCCTTCTTCTCGATGAAACACTTCGATCAGGTATTGAGGAAACGGAAGACATACCATCCAGATTGAAACCTGGAAGTCGTGAAACATTTGAAACTTTTTTGAAACATGGTATCTGATACTGAAAGTGAGAAACTCTATGCTATAAAAAACTGAATTGCGTGTATTGTGAATACTCTAGCTGGTGAGAGAGAAACCGGCACCTCATTTAACGTACATATACCACTTCATACGATGTCAATACATGCAAGACAAAATCTGGTGATCTAGAAACGGCACTCAATACGTCATGGACTGCGTGAAATCATAATCTAGCCAATGATCTAGAATATGATTTATGGGTTATGAAATTCCTAAATGAGAATCTTTTATGAAATATATGTATGTGATGTTGAGGATCATGAGCTATGGCACAGGAAAGTGTCATCGTAAAAGTTTGTTAAACTGATAATCATTCTTGAGTCAAACATTACTCATATCCGCTATGTTGGAGAATTTCCCAAATCATGAACGGCAAACTTTATTATTTGCATTGCGTTTATCACTAACGAATTTTTGGCACCGTGGGAGTCCGGAGCATTTCCGGTGAGTACACTGAGCAGAAGTGAATGATCTTTTGAGAATCGATGCTAAAGGGCTAATTGAGATTCTAGTGATGCTAGTAGCTTGCTACTGCTCGATAGCACCTGGTGGCCGTTATCACTCAAACCCCGATAAATTTATAATTTTTTTATTGGAGATTTTAGTGAATGGTTCGCACGTTAACTTTTTTCTAACACTTTTAACACCGACTGAACATGAGAATTTCAAGTTTTAGAATATAACTGTTTGGTTAAGTTCAGTTGACTAGAATCGTTTCTAAAATTCACTGATTTCATCAGTTATGTTTCTCATGGCGAGGCTACGACTTTCAGGGAGAGGCAATACTACGATTATCCAACCCAAATTCAACTTGGATGACTGCAGGTCTAGTCTTTTATTTCGGCGAAAGGGCTCCATCTCAACAGTGGATGAATTGAATCTTTCTTGTTGACTTTCTTCCTCAACTACTACACAAGGAAAAATTTCTACACTACTGCTTCTGAAAACTCTTAAAGTAAAAAAAACTATGGGATTTCAAGTTCAGCCTCCTAATAAAGTGAGAATGTTATAACGACTTACCCATGTCATTAGTTGAGTAGACACCAGAATTAGTAGCACCATTGGAGTGTTGATGACCGTTGGAGTGAGGCACGGGCAGGTGCATGGGCACACTTGATTGAGAGCTGAAACAACAACACAAACATCGTCAACAACAACAACAACAGCGACAAGAACAAGAACAACAACAACAACAACAACAACAACAACTTCACTCACCGGCTATCCCACATGGGCAGCTGATTGGCCCAGGCTTCAGTATAGGATTGTGGTGGAAATTGTGGCTGGCCACCAGCTGTACCATTCATCGGTGAAGGCGTTTGTCCGTTCATGTTAGCATGTGTCATTACCATATTCGGATTGTACATAGCCGGACTATTGTATGCGCTCGAGGACCCACCAAACGACATGTTGTTCGGCGTTTGTTCAATCGACCCGTTGTACATGGCGGCGGGCGCCTGTAAATATGTATGGTTAACAACAACAACAACAAAACAACAACTTTCTGCTTGGAACCCTGATTTGAATGCAAAAACTATAGTGAAATGGTAAGGTCCCCATATAGTTTACTCTTGAAGTATTTCCTCATGTTTCCCCGACTTTCTTTTCTATACATACAGTCTGACATGTCAATGGACGGACGTTAGTCCGTTCTCTTAATATTCTCTAATTATCAGATTTCATTATTATTACAGTCATTTGATGAGTCCATGATTTCCCAACCACCATCATATTTGTGTATAATGAACCATGATCAAAACCACGTCCAGCAAGAAAATCAATCATCGACCAGTCAAAACAGTCGTTCCTCATAACCCAAACTTATTTAGGAACATGTTCATTCTGTTCCTTTATTACTTCAAACTGTATATATCATTGGATATCCGAATGTATCGAATCAAAACGATGAATACTGTTCCACATGGCATATGGTATACTGTCTCGGCGTCTCCCCATCATTGACCATAAGTAAGTCAGGTACGCTCGTAATACCGTATGTATTCTATTCTACCTTTATATGCGACTCAGTGAGTCATGTGTTCAAGTCACTAGCGGACGAGAAGAGGAGGGAAAAGTGCAATTTCTCCATCTTTGGCGGATTCGAAAAGTAGAATTTGTTCCCCAAGGTGTAGGTAAAATGGCCTAAGACCAGAAAATTCCCCACTCTTTGACAAAATTCCCCCTCCCTTGGAGGATTATCCACTATCCAGTCTGTAAGTGGTTCAAGTTGACTCAACAGCGGGCGGAAAAAGTAAACGATCTGACCCGGTTTTGTCGGTTTCAAAAGTTTAACATTTTTCCTAAGTGGATTCCACTAATCGCTTCGCTTGTAATCCGCTATTACATGTCCAGTGTGCCCAGTCACTGGATGGGCAAGTTAATCCTCCGAAGGGAGGGGAATTTCTTCAAAAAGGGGGGAGTCGGCAGATTTCAGGCCATTTTATACACCTTGAGAGTAAATTCTACTTTCTGAAAGTACCAAAGAGGGGGAATTCCACTTTTCCCACCCTTCTCGTCCGCTAGTGTGCCCAGTGTACCTGTCTCTGGCTTGCCAACAAACTTCCAGAGGGAGGGTAATTGACCAAATTTATACCATTGTATCTACACCTTAGGAAGCAAATTTCACGTTTAAAAAATCACTGTCAGAGAGGAAGAAATTCCACTTTTCCCTCTCTTTATCGTCCGCTAGTTCGGCGTCCGGCCCGACCTGTCTAGATCCAACAATTCATTCAGGAAACGGCCGAGTCCATAAAAGCAGTAAATTTATGCCCCAGCGTTCATTCAAATCCGTCGAGTGGCCCCCGAAAGCGCGCCAAAAATCATAAAAACCCCGGCTTACAAATTTGTTCTATCCGATTTTTTTATATTTAGTCACTCTCGTCGTCATGGTGTTCTTGTTTATAAGACTTGTACTACATTTTCAATTGACTACCAGACTGATTTTGAATTTGAATTTGTATTTGAATTTCAATGCGCGCCATTTTTCTCGATGACTTGAAGACCAATATGCGTGTGACTTTTTTGCAGACATAAAATGTGAGACAAATAATTTCCCTGAATTTGTGAGAAGCTAACTTATGCCGTGGTTGATTAAGCTCGTTGAAATTTGCGAGTTATCTAAAGACCGTACATATCAACTTCCTTAGAAGACAACTTATGTACGTACAAGCTAATACTAAGTATTCATTTTATTTGAAATGAACTGAGAAGCTACATTTAGGTATCAGATAAGCCACTTTCACTTTTCTCCAGACAAAAGAACCTTTAATCTTTTCGTCCATTATACAGCAACATAAAAAAACTTTCTACATGATTACAATCCACTTGTATTGTTGTTGGAAAACACAAAAGCCCGCCCCTTTGCAAAAAATTTGGAGTAAGTGTATTCTTCGTCTTCGTTGTGTACCTGGCACAGACATCATAGGACCAAAATCGATATCTCGAGATCGTAAATACAGCCCAAAACAACAAAAGGATGTCATAACTCATAACATGTTGCCAGTGCATCATATAGGATCTGATTAGGCTACATACTGTAAGTATAATATTTTATTGCTCATGTAAAAATACCTAATGTTTCACATCTAGTGAATATCACTACACATCATGTCAAATTGAGGAGTAGCATAAACTGTGCAAAAATCTATATCTCAGTCAAAAAAATATTCGCATTGTCTTTAATTACCACTGTTTTCGGGCCTCTTACGGACTCGAAATAAACCATACGGTAAAAAGATCCATTGACTTTTGTATCTTTCTTTGTTGAGACGTTTTTTGGTTTAGGTTCCGCATGGTACATACTACTGTAGTAGAATTGTAATCCATGTACCTTACAGTAATCAGTATGTTTTAGATTGAGAACAGTACAGTAGAATATGATGACTGTACCTTTGAATTACATTTGAATACAAAAAAGCAAAAAAAACTGTACTGTTTATAAGAAAAGAAAACAGCCACCAAGTTCAGACCAAACATTAGAACAAAGAAAAAGACAAAACAAAAGCCACTATACTCACCGTCGTGTTGAGCATGGGCGACATGTACTGCTGTTGTTGTTGTTGCTGATGTTGTTGCTGATGTTGTTGCTGTTGTTGTTGGTATTGTTGTTGCATAAGATGTTGATGCCACTGTTGTTGTTGTTGCGGACTGAGCCCTGCCGGCATCATTAGCAATGTACCAGGTCGCGGCACCCCGCCGTTGCTGTGGCCCATCGGCGAACCGTGAGCCACACCATTCACTGATGAGGGAGCCTGTAATATGGGAGAATTGAATCCATAATGATATGAGAGATGGTTATTGTATGGACCTCCAATTTGCACATGATCATGATTGACTCACAAGTTCATAGTTAAAAATAATAATAAAATCAGTAATTATATCGATATTACATTGTATATCACTCCGCCCCTTGTTTCCTTGAACTGGAATCACTACTTTACCCCTACTCGCGCACTCACTCACTCACTCAAATTCACCACCACAACAGTAATCAGTAGTTCCCCACAATCCATACATACGGTTCCCTTTCACTGAAAATGTTCGCTTCCCTTTCATTCATTCCCAACATTTCGTACCACCAAATCGTTATCAGTAATTTGTGTTCATTTTGCGCCAATAGCGAACGAGTAAAGCATTCAAATATTGGGGAAATGACTCCTTAAAGGGGTAGTTAACAGTTGAGACTGCCTTGGTTCTATCTATGAGGCTTACATGTTCAAGAAGTTATATTTTTGAAATTACAAAGAGGAAAGTGTAGTTCATGTCTCCAATATTATACCACAGACATAATAAACAAGTAGTTGCCACCATGTTCCTATGTACATACAGTACATAAGAACGTGGCGAAAGCGTAACAAAATTTTTGTTGACATTACGGCGTAACACCACGCGGTGTAAAAGCCCTGGTGGCGTAACGCAACATAACATTTTTGAATTTTTTACGCGTATTTTGGTACCGAAAATTACTCAAAAAGATGAAACTTAGGGAAAAGGAAAAAACTGTTGACTAGTAAAAAAAATGCAGAATTTACTCGTTCTTTTAAAAGTGATGCACACTCACATAGATAAATAACTGTAACAAAAATGAAAAACAAATACAAAAACTATGACCAAAAAATCCGACCGGTTCCAACCACCAAATGAAAGACCGGCAGTTAACGTGTTTCAGCTAATTGACACTAATTGAAGATGATTTCGACGTGGTGGAGCTGATGACTATATAACCGTACGTACAAACATTTTTTATTGATGCAAAAAAACAAAAAAATTCCCCAAACCAAATGCGACATCTTAATGTTATTTTCAACCCGTTGCGGTTTGTCCCCGACAGCAACACATTAAAAGTTGTGTCTCCTACATAGTTTTTATTATCATTAAACGAACGAACGCTCGATTATCACGCTGATTATTGACGTTAATTGATGGTATTGGAGCGTCGAACTGTAGTGTTTAGTTTTGGTTTTTGCGTTTTGAATATAACGATCACAATTGGTCTGCAAATTCTCCTGCACTCCCAAATCTTCTTACTGAGGGTTATCTGTAGTGGTTGCGTAAATTACTAAATTATGATATAAGTTTTCTTTTACATTTTCACCAGGAACGCTCGATAAAAATGCCAATAAAATGACGGTTTACTAAAACTTAATACAAAGTTTTGACGAGTGCAAAAACAATTGCACGTGTTCGTTCAAATGTAGTAGTCTTATCAATTCTTTCTGTCTTTCTCTATTGGATCTGTGCACCGTTAAATAGTTGAATGAAAGCTGTTTTAGTTCCGCTGGGAATAGTGATATAGTGGTTGTTGTATACTTGGATTACATAGCTTGGATTATACTTGAATTATATACTTGGATTAGCAATTTCTCCAATCAGATAACCAACTTTTACGATCGAATTGTGATTACAATTAACCAAAGCGAGTGACATCGAGTATTTTTGACAGTTGCGGCGATGTTTCTGGGGTTTTGCTTGTCTGTTAATTATGCATGCGAGTTAAGGCGAACATGCAGTTTTTGTATGCGTTGATTTATGGTTTTATAAATGTGTACTATATTTGTGCAACAACAACAACAACATTAACAACAACAACAGTACCAGAGCAGAGAAGCATACCATGAAATCAATGAGGCGGACGCTTCAATTTTGCCAATAAAACAAATTTCCGCAAAACCCACACCCATATTTTCAATAAAACCGGTATTATAAAACTTCTTTTCACGATTGTTCTTAACGACAGCTAACAAGCATTAAACCGATTACGAATAGGAGCACAAACAATCAAGGTTAAATTGCTTAAGGGCTGCCAAAAACAATAATTCGATGCTATAAAACTTTTTCGACAAATCCCATTAATCAATATTTATCGTGTAATAATCGATTCAGTTCGTGGAATAAAAAAGTTGCGATATAAAACTATTCGGCAAATCCCATTAATCAATAATTATCGTGTAATAATCGAATTAACGTGGAGAACCCGAAGTCACCTGTCCAAGCCAATTACCGATATTTCATGGTTGATTGATGTGTGACGTGACCTTCAAAAACTATCCGAGCTCCGAATTCGTCGGCATTTTGGTAACATACTATAATTTGGCCCCTCCCTTCATTACCACAACAATTATGTCCCTGTACACTGTATGTATGTTCGTACATTTGTACAGTATAGTACGTAAATTAGTTCTAAAAATGAACCACTATTAATACTAGCTAGCATATGTACATGTCACGTGTACACCAAAAAAAATAGTTTCACTAGAACTTGGTCCCTCCCTAAATACCGTGTGTTCAATATTGCCCCAAAAATATACGACTAACAAAACATACTAATGCGCATTTATATTACAGAGTACAAACAAAACAATCGATATCAAAGTTAGTAACAAGCTTCGGCTTTCATTTAATCATGTGAATACACTCAGCTAGGGCCCCTATAATTTATATGAAAGCTTCGGTCATATAAATTACGAACAAATGCATATTACTCAATTCCTACGCCAAATTAGTATGAAAGAACACACAATTTGCAAACAAAATACAGTTTTAGTTGTTGAAGAAAAAAAATACAATGTTTGTTTTTTTCGTTCTTATTTTTAAATAAATATTCAAGCAGCCAGACAAGCCGACATATTTGGCTGGATTATGGTCCCTATCCACCCAAGATTACATACAGTATGTACCGACGTATAGTAACTATAACTAATGGCACTTGTACAGGAGCCAGCTAATTCATTGAAAGCATGTATCCTGCCGAAAGTTTATCTGTACGTACAGGTCTCGCGCAAGACATATGTTTAACGTTAAAAGACATAACATGTCAAATTAAAAAGTTCAATTAAACGAATGTTTTTTTTCTTGCCGTGAAAATTACAAATTAATTATAATACAATGGCAATCTCAGCCGAAGCAGTGCCCCAACACCATAAAAAAATGCTATATAGCTCGGAGAACTCATGTTTCTAGCACTGAATTGTGTTATAGTTATCATTAACATAAATAATTTGATTGATTAGAATGTGTACACTTTCGATCAAACTGAATTTGAATGGATGTATGCGCCGTGAATTAAATAAAACCAGTCAAAACAAATACTTAAATGCATTCAGAAAAGGAAGTCACGCAGATATCCGGAATCACAAACTTCCCCAAATGTTTTCCCCATGTCAAAGTCATAAATGTTTTTTATTTACTTGTTTCAGTTACATACAACGTTTGTGTTTTTGTTATGGAAGCAATCATGTAATCACGGCATACAGTATGCCATCCCCAGCTCATAAGCCTCACGAGTTAGTTTTCTTCACCACAACAGGTCGCGTTTTTGTGCCATGACGTGCAGGTACATACATGCATATATGTAAGTACATGTGCCACAGTACAGATGGCATTAGCAGCCTGAACTAGTGGACGAGGAAGGAACGGCAAAAGTGGAACTCCTCCCGTCTATGGCAGTTCCACAAGTTCATTAAGAAGTAGAGAAAAAGACCTCAGTTGCGAAGTCTCCTGTCTGTGAAAATTATCCCTCCCTTCGGAGTATTGGCTCGAGCGCCAGTGAGCGGACGAAACGTCGCGAAATACAGTACCTTGTCCAAGTTGGTGAAAAACTTAAATTGACTACTGAAAGTAGTTCATTGGACCTCAAATATGGTGAGTCCGAATTCTCAAATTTAGTCATTGTGTGGGGAAATTCCCCTGCTTTTGCCGATATCACCCCTATGCTTTCGGTAAGTAGCATACATACGTATGTAGCTGGGGGTGCCACAGAACGAGCCATATGCCACTGACTAGGGTGGGGCGTCATGGTTACCTTTGGCTCTCATGTACCATTGGCGGAAGAGGGATTTTTCCCAAAGGAAAGAAAAGTTGCCACGGAAGGGGAATTGATCTTGTTCAGGTTAATTGATTCCCTTAAAACACAAGTAAAACAATCAAAATTTGAAAAGTCAAATGAGGATATTTCATTTATCTTACTTTGATTTGAAAACTAGTGACAAGAGCGATATTTGAAAATAGCATGGTTTGAATAAACAAGCTAAAATCGCAAATAATCAGTGTTATTGCAAAAAAACTATATTTACTTCATCCATCACTAATTCTCTCCAATAATAAATATTAACTTTTAAATTCCTATTTTTATGCATTAATTTCAAAGCCCACTAATTTTATGACACTACGATAAATGTGTGAACGGAAAAAACCATTGAACTATTCACAGTAACAAAAGTCAATTTAAGCGAAACCAAATCATAAATCATTTGTTTTTTGCTTGTAAAAACCGTTGTTTCGGTGTAAACACTAGTCATAAACAGGTGTAAATACTAGTCATAAACATGAGGCTTGAAACAAAAAAAAATATATAAAAGCCCAATAAAAGTCTAATCAAACCACACACATTAAATCTTATAAATCTTTTGAAACTCGAAAAAATTATACAGTCAAGCAATAAGCCATTAAACCCAGTTGATCTATGCAATCGTTCGTTTGCTCGTTTGGTCCCCAAAAATGATGTCAACAAAATAAAACTTTATCATCCTTCTACAGAGTGCTAACATTTTGAATTTATGCGCCCCAACTGTGTTACCTTAATTTATTTATGGGGCCACACAGATTGTTTTATGGACTTGGTTTGATTACGATATGGTCTAATCGAGATTTTTATTTATCCTTATTGATTTTTCTTCTCACTGTGGTTAAAAGTTTTTAATCAGTGATTAAAATCATTGTTCATTCAAAAAAAACACGACTCTTTTCTCAATTGAATTCGAGGTTTATTTTACGGTCTCTTTTGCTTTCTACCTAACTGTAATAAAAAAATGTTTTATCATTATTTGGCCAGAAAATTCCCTTTCTTTTAAAGTTTCAAAAAAGAAGAATTTGTTCTCTAAGGTTTAGGTACCTCGAAACACTGCTAATTCCTTTCTCTTTGAAAATTCCCTTGCCTTTGGATGATCCTTCAGTGGTCGAGTGCTGAATTCTTGAATTAATTACAGCCTTATTTGTTTATGGGGGCCACCCATCTAGATTTGTCATTGATATGCTTTATGATCGAACTCGTAAAAGTCATCATGTTCTAATCTAGGAAACAGATGATTGTTTTATAGACTTCGTAGTCAGGTGGCAGATGAATCAGCATCAAAACTGTTTTAACGGCTGGTTAAAAATAGTTGAAAAGTAGACGGTCTTTAGGTTTCTGGTTCACTGAGGGACGAGATAACTTTTTGAAGGGAGTGGAATTTTTTCCCAAAAGGGATGGAATTGGGAGCTTTACCTACACCATAAGAAACAAACTCATATGAAAAAAGCACCTTTACAACTCCATTCAGTAGGTCCCCGACGTTATTGTCTATTTACTATACTGACATGCTTAGAGCCAAGTACGCCGTACAATACCACGATACACCACTCCCCTTACATACGTACATGGTAAACACAAAAAGGTATATACTGTATGTATGTACATATAGATTCGTACGTATGTATGTACCATTCGACCTTATCAGTGCGTTTCGGTAGACGAAAAAGCAATTATATGTAATGGTCTTTATCACAATTGACTTCTATCAGTGCTTATCGTGCCAACAATCATCCCCCACATTCACATTTAACCTAATGTAACAATATTTTTGTAGTTTTTTCACAAGTCAATTCAAATGAAAAGTACAGAAGTGAAGTACAAAAAAAGAAGTTTACATTAAAGAAATGCACAAAACTTATGTTTCACGGTTTTTAAACCATGAAAACATGTCCATCTGTGTAAAAAACAGTTTTCTCTCTCACATACTTTTTCTTAACAAAAACGATGTTATCAACCCACATTTTAACATCTTACTTCGTTATCATTAAGACAATCGTTAGTAATCAAGCTAGCAATATTCTATGGCGTCATAACCGTTTATCAACCATCCTTTGTAATGAACTAAAAAAGCGATTAACCTACATAAACAAAACGTGTTTTCTTGCTATGAAAAAGGCGACAAGCCAAACGCCCAAAGGGAGGGGAATCTCTCCAAAGGAGGAGAAGTTGGCAGAAATCAGACCGTTTTGCCCACACCTTAAGGAACAAACTGGACTTTTTATACCGTCAAAGATGGTGGGAATCCCACTTTTCCCTTGCCTTCTCGTCCGCTAGTGACGCTAATAAAAACATCAAAGAACGTGCGAATGTTAGTAAATAAAATGTGATTGTTTATTTTCTTTTAAAACAACATCCGACGGTCATTTAGTCTTTGTGTCTTTCTTTACATCGAAGAGTAATAAGCAAATAAATGCCTGTCTTCACTGAAAAGTAACAAATTGCCCCAACTGAAAGCAATGGGACGAGAAAACTTTCAAATTTCTCCGAGGAATCTTTTCAATTTTTTCCTATTTGTTCATATTTTTTGCGTCGCATAAAAAAACGGCGCTTTACAAAACGAAAAAAAGTCAAAAACAATTATTCCTATGTTAGTGTTTCAAATTCCATACCCAAAACTTCTTATTTCACTTCGTTTCCCCATCAACTCAGAACAAAACGTGAACTTGACACGAAAGTGTGAAAACAGCGATTGGAAAAGCAGAAAAAACGAAGAAACTAAAGCATGATAGCGCGCCATGGCGAAGCAGAAAATTATCCAAAAAGAAAAATTATTCTTCCCAGAAAGACAAAAATCGGCAATGAAAAATGTCCTCTTAAGAAAAGGTTATATTTTGAAAAATATGCCTGGGAAGGAGAATTCCTTATCCTTCTCGTCCGCTAATATGAGGGGGGACCAGATCGAATGTAAAGATAAGTCTAAGTTTGTGCTCAATAAAGGTAAAAGGTAAAAAAGACCGTAAAATATTGATATTGACTTGGAAGAGTGCGAAAATGAAAAATTGATGATAAAAACCCTCGAGGACGAGCATAAATATCGGCGCCAAAAACCCAAGAGACAACAATATTAAGTTAAGTAGGTGTCCGGTCGACTTTCACGTCTGATAACAACTAGAGAAAGAAAAGAAAACAAAATACACATAACTCAAAAGTACATAGATTATTAGTTAATTAACAAAGATTAGTTAGTGAAAAAACATTAGATTTTTGAGAAATCCCGCTGTTTTGGGATTTTCCGGTTTGAGCTTCAATACTTCCCCGTCCCCGTCTCCCAGCGTTTCGGTCTATTGTTATGTACCTAGACGTTTTGCATTTTACAAACATTCTAGACATCACACATGGAACTCAAATTTTCTATTTTGAAACAAAAAAACTCAGACAACACAGAGTCGTACCCCACAATATGTTTCCCATAGTGATTCACATTGGAGCTAAATATTACGGTCCCGACAAGAAATACAAACGATCAATCAAACTGTATTTGTATATCATTCGTCATCTGCAACATTCGCAACAACAACAACAACAACAACAACAACAACAACAACAACAACAACAACAACAACAACAACAACAACAACAACAACAACAACAACAACAACAACAACAACAACAACAACAACAACAACAACAACAACAACAACAACAACAACAACAACAACAACAACAACAACAACAACAACAACACTCTCGCCTCTTGACGTCAAGTACAAACACTTTGTAGCCGATTTTTCATCGCGAACGATACGAAGAAAAGTGTTACTCATCGCATAATACCAGAAAAACTCGAGCAAATAGCATCGATTCACGATTATATTATTCAATAGATTCTAGACGACCAGACAAACTATAGCATACAAACATTACGCTTTGCATGGTACATACTTTTTGTACACTTTGCATCATTGGATAAGAGCCTGAAATTCAAACACCCGCCATTTTTCCATATTTTCAACTCGTACACAATTAGACTTTCTCAACAAGGCAACTCCTAGTCTGTATCTGCAAACAATCAATCAAGTTCGGCTCTTTAACCAACCCGAAAAAGTGACCCACAAATGTGAAGTTACATACTTTCAGGTTTATACTTCGGGTTACATACAGTAGTAATCACATTGAGGATACTCGAAAAACTAGCGCGAAATTCAAATTTCAAATTCATTCTCCCCATAAATTGTGAATATTATAATATCATAGCCTGTAACCCCGAATCCAATGCCAGTCTTCCAGCAAACAAACTTGAGAACTCGACAAATATTGGATTTGGGTGTGGGGGAGGTCTTTCGATCATCAAATCATTGCCCGATCAATCACTACACAAACAATTCACTTCGGTCGACTACAACGTGGACGATAGTTCGGTCGGTTGACGGGTTGATTTAAAAAACAGTTCCCCGTTTTGAATTTCGGTTCGATGGTTCGAAACTTGCTGTTATTGTTTTTGATTGTTTGAGTGTGTTTCACAGAAACAAAAAAGTCAATCAATCATCAAATCATTGCCCGATCAATCACTACACAAACAACTCACTCTGGTCGACTACCACAACGTTGACGATAGTTCAGTCGATTACCGGGTTCGAAACCCTCTCTTGTGGAATTTGGTTGTTTGAAGGTGATGGAAAATTCACGGGTTCAAAAACAGTCCGTTCTGTCAAACATCCCAATGCACGTTTGCCTAATAAACAAACAAGGCATAATTCATCCAAAGACCAGGTTTTGTGCTTCATAACGATGATTCCATTCATCTGGGTATCCAGAAAACTCACGGCATTCCTGGAACATTCCAGAAAACTGGTACTATAACTTTCTAGACAACGAATGGTTTCATTAAACAGTACTGAATGGGCGTCCGTGAGATCAATAAAGTACCCTTTCTTTTTTTTAAGAGTTTTTCCTACCTGAAATCCCAAGAGTTACCATATGTTCAATAGATTCTTCACGCACTCAGACTTTCCAGGAAACTCACTCTCAAAAAGTTCCCCATGCACTCAAGAAAGTCGGTTTTTCACGTTTCACGAAAATCACGTTTCATCTGATTTATTGTTTTCTTCATTGACTGACGCTTCTACCGACCCCCAGCCGCGCGTGCCCGTGATTCCATAAAGTCAGTCAGTCAGTCAGTCAGTCAGTCAATCAGTCAGTCAGTCACTTCGAACACCACTCGCCGACGCCAATCATTTATCCAGTCAGTCAGTCAGTCAATGGAGGGTTACGACCTTGCCAGTCAGTCAGTCAGTCCAGTTCAGTTATTATTATGACTGTCGTGTTCACTTTGAACTTATAGCCGCATGAACGGCAACCACAAGACGACTCTATTTGGACCAAATAATCTGTCAATCAGTAAGTCTCTCTCTATGGGGTAGCAGAAAAAATTGAACGTGAAATCTATCAATTTTTTTATTCAACAAGATATAGACAAAGTTTTATTCAGATTACAGTTACTTGAATGAGAGGGGGAAGTTTATAACCACCCGCTCTTTACCTGAATCGTATGTAAAAGGGGGGATAAGGCAAATGCGCAGTTATTAACCCCCCTGCTGAACCCCCCTGAACACTAGCGGACGAGGGAAGAACGGAAAAGTGGAATTCCCCCCTCTTTGGCAGTTCCAAAAAGTTTAATTTGTTCCCTAAGGTGTAGGTGAAATGGCTTCAAAACTGCAAATTCCCCCCTCTTTGACGAAATTCCCCTCCCTTTGGGAAATTAACTCGTCCGCTAGTGCCCCTGAACCCCAAATACCCCCAACCGGAGGCTATGTTAGGTAACAACTACACACAACATGTTCTGACGACTTTATCGAAAAGTCATAAACAACAATCACTGACCGACTGACTGACAGACTAAGGTAATAATCAGTCTGTCATACAGTCACTGACTGACTGATAGTTTACTGACTGGTTGAATGACTGACTGACTAAATGACTGACCGACGACTGTTCATGTTGATGTTTATGGTCATCCAATCACCGTTTCTGTCACACAGATTATGACAAGCTGTCTGTCTGTCATAAGTGTGTATCTGATATCCTAATATTAATATACAAATATTGGATTAGATGCACTGATTGGTTGGTTGTTGTTATTGTTGTTGTTATTATTGCATATTTCACGGTTATTTAATTGTGTTACCAGTGTAACGATCTCAAAACTAAAAACAAATCAAACTTGCATTAAAAGTATAATTCAGCTCAGTCGATAAATGAGCACACATGCATATACTAAGAGAATAACTGTGTACCTTGAACTTGAGTTCCGGTTTTGAATAGAAGCATAAGTGTCCCTGTAAATCGAATAAAAATCTAAATCCCCGAAATCCCCAGCACACGGAATGACGGCAGGAATTATGGAAACATGATTATCGGGAATTGAAATTTTTAAGTGGTCACTTAAGTGGGGGATTAGAGAGTTGAAGTGGGGGGGGGGCTAGCGAACGAGCGAAACCTCCAAAGGGAGAGGAATTTCGTCAAATATGCAGTTTTCAGGCCATTTTACCTACACCCTGTGAAACAAACTCTACTTTTGAAAACGCCAAAGAGGGGTAAATTCCAATTTCCTTCCCCTTTTCGTTCACCACTAGATTAAAGTTGGAGTGGGGGGGGCTGGTTGGTCAATTATCTAGAATGCGTCATCCAACATTCTTAAACGTTGTGCGCGCAACAGACTTTCTCACACCTTTCCGTATGTGCATTCGATTACTTTGCGTTCTGGGAAGTCGATACTTTCAAGTTGGAATAATTTATAATTTAACGTTAAGTTGGGTTATGATTGCTGGGTTATGACAGCCGAAATAATCATATATGATTTGTTATGATCACCCGTCTCACCGTTATGAATATGATCTGTATCTGTTACTTGCAGCGAAGCATATTAATCGTGTGAAACACCGACCCGCCCCGATTATGAAGTACACAAATCATGAATCATAAATTAAAAACATACGTTTATCAATACTGTACTGCGGCGTTTGATTTGAGATTGAGTCTGCATTAATATCACGTCGGGACCTCCAGTTCTGAACCGTGAGATAACTAAAAAAAGAACGATGGGAAATAACTGGTATTTATCCGACATGTGAAAAACTCCGCCCAATTATGAAGTACATACACGAATCATAAATCAAAAGTTACACTACCATAAATCACACTGATTGCTGCGTTTCATTTGATCAATTGTTAATTTGAGCTTTCAAAAATGACGGGAATATCTTAATAGCAATTTCTGTATCATGAGAAAAATATGAAAATCCCACCAGCTACATTTGGTGGTCCCCGGTAAGAAGTTTATTGGCAAAACAAATCCACCGACTTGACGATTTCTCTTCAAAGTCCATCCAAAAAACGGAACTTCTTCGTTTATTTAACGAAAAATCAAACGAACCGGTTTCGAAATCATCTGATAAGAAGAATCACCCGTCAAGATGGGCCGTAATCTCTTCTTCCCCATTTCGTACCAAATTCAATAAAACTCAAAACCTGTTTGCTTTGCCATCCCGCGGACGAGCAATACCTCCAAAGGGACGGGAATGTGTCCAAAGAGGAGGAAATTTTCAGAAATCAGGCCATTTTTCCTACACTTTAACAAACTCTACTTTTTGAAACCGCCAAAAAGGGGGGAATTCCACTTTTCCCTACCCTTCTCGTCCGCTAGTGGTCCCGACTAGACCAATAAATCCAATGGTTCTGCCGATTATACGCACTCAGCTGAAGAATAAAATCTTGAAATGAAATGAAATGATAATGCATGGTTTTGGTTTTTGGTTTTGCGTTGAAAAAAACTTCACATGCAGTCCACTTTTGCTTACAAAAGAACAGTTGTCTTAGTAGCAGCCACTAGCGGGCGAGAAGGGGAAAGAAAAGTGGAATTCCCCCTTCTTTGGCGGCTTCATAAGTAGAGTTTGTTTCTTAAGGCGTAGGTAAACTGGCCTGAAAACCGCCAGTTCCCCCCTCTTTGACGAAATTCCCCACCCTTTGGAAAGTTAGCTCGTCCCCACCCCTTCAACTTTCTTGCCTACGACGCTTGAAATCCACCATATTGAAGTTCAATGACTGATGAATGAAAGAAATTCCCATACATTAGTCCACTAAACAGCACTAATGAATGACATCGTGAAGTGAGTTGGAATGGTTGAAAAAAACTTCCATTCATTACTTTTACAAACAAATGACATTTTCACAACGTTAGTGTCCGACCGCAAAGAATGAATAACATTAACATTAACATTCCGATATTATGGATCATCAAAAAATAAATACATAGCAAAAAGTTTCTCGGCGAAAACTCAACGGACAACGGCAAAAGCCGGTTGCATTTTTTACTTTTTTTACCTAGCAACACGTCGTTTGTTTGACAAAGATGAAAATTATAGAGTAGAATACGAAAAGCTACGAAAATGTTAGCGAAACAAACACTCATCAATCAAATTAGAAAATCCACAACACGAATTTATGTCATAAATGTCCTAGAAAGTGTTACGAAAACCATAAAAACCAGCTGTAAAGGTGTCTCGAGACAAGAACAAGTTTGTTCGGTTTTTTAGCTTGATCTCTTTTTTTCACTTTTTTTCAGTTCTACTCGCTATCACTGATTCTTTAGTTATGTACTTGCAATGAAACATGAAACGACTGTTCGACCAATCTGATGACAGTGAACTACGAAACCACAAACAGTAAAAAAATGCAAAAAACTTAACTTGTCATGATAAAAAAGCAGCGATATAAATTAATGAAGCTACATATGTATTATGTATGTAGTCTATTATCACTTTATTAAAATACTGTGCTTTCCTTTATGACCATATAAACGCTAGTATGTTCTTCGTACGTTTTTTCATATCTTTCTCGTAAAGGTTGTACTTTTTAACATCGAACATGTTCCCGGTGAACGATTGATTTGTTCGTTTTTCACGAAGAAAAACGTTAACCAGCGACTGATATTGATTGATTGAATGATTAGTCACACCTGATCATGTCATTTTGTTTTATTTGATTGATTTGTTCTGATAAGGGTATGAAAAAATACGTGACATAGTCGTTACAAATAAAATGAAAAAAAACTAGAGTAACGACGAAAATTCTAGAACTCGAGGAGTTGGGAATTTCAGTTCCTACGAGATACTCTGTGAAAAATCTACATAAAATTAGCCATACAAATAGAAAAATTAGGACATCAACAAATTAGCTAGAACCCAAAGAGTTGGGATTTCTAATTTCAGAAGTAATTCAGTCCCCATCACACTAGCATGAGTACAAAATACTGAATACCCATGACTATTCGGATTTTAAAGTCAACAAACTCACCCTTTTCTGCCTCAATATTACATTGACCCCAATTTGTAAAATAGCCCTCATCAAAATTTAGCATAAAACAATACAACCAATTCAATTTAATTCCCCTTCCACAAACTCCCCCATTACAAATTCCACTATAAAATCAGTATTTATTGATGAATATGAAAAAACGCACACTCCCATGGACACACCCCCTCCATTCACTAGCGGACGAGAAGGGGAGGGAAAAGAGGAATTCCCCCTTTTTTGCATCTTCAAAAATATAGTTTGTTCCTTAAGATGTATGTAAAATGACCTAATTTCTGAGGATTCCCCCTCTTTGGGAAGATTTACCTCCACATGGAGGTTTGGCTCGTCTTCAGTGCTTCCATGTCATATGTAAACGCCCCGAAATTCAATCAAGGTTGATTGAAGAAAATCTACAAATTGAAGGTGATCACACATTTACAGTCTGAGGTGTTTTTCTACAGCAATGAAAATTTTCCCCATCTTGGGGAAAAGTGTATGCTGGCGAAGCAAAAAATATATAGAAAAATTTCGTATTTGTTCATGAATTATTTCTAACTGTGCTGTGAATAGGGATTCTCGAAATCTCAAAATTGAGATTACCATCTGGGCGGGGCGAGGTGGTGGGAGGGGTGCTAGAAATCCACGATTTTTCTAGCTAGCAACATCTTGTTCACATATTAGGACAACAGATGTTTGAGACAATGACGCTTGGACCTGCGATTTGATCGGATAAGTAACGGGTATGACTGGATCTCTGGATTTAAATGAGGTAGTTAATTGACTAACTAAGATAAAAAAACAAGAAATAAATTTACCCAGAATGAATCACATAAAAAGATCTACAGTATAAGTTATTTTTTTCCAATATTGTTTTGTGTTACATCCCTCGCTGTACAATAATCTCCTTGATATTTATATGTATGTACATTATAATCCATTGCACTTTTCACGTTCACATTCCATTCCATACATAATCATGATAAAAAGCTGAATGATTTATGATCCGGCTCAGGCCAATCAAACCAATCAAAATACAGTCGCATAAGCACTATACTATAGTCAAACAGCCAATCAGACCAATCAAAATACAGTCGCATAAGCACTATACTATGTATAGTCAAACAGCCAATCAATGTTACTGATTTATAGCTTCGTAAAACTATCCCCCCGCATCCCAATGATAATAATAGATTGAACTGCACATGAAACTAAGCAATCAATATTTTTCACTATTTCAGCTATGTGCTATCTATACAGATACGTGCAATGAGTATTATTTGCTACTTTTTGTTGTTGTTGTTGTTGTTGTTGTTGTTGTTATTCTAGCTCACAATCTGATTAGCGATTGATGAATGGTCACTTTCGAATCGCATAGATCAACGATGGGCAATGAAAAGAAAAGTGTTACGTGTTACACCCAGTAACACGGTGAATGATTTGTTACGCTGTTACTAGTTTTCTCACAGTATTTCTGATTTTAATCTATTTGTTACAGATAACAGAGCGCGACCACCCAGCTATGTAACATAAATCAAAATAATCAGGACTAATTATGTAAATACTAATTGCAAGCAACATGGGAATATTGCGGTGCAAATGTTTTATATTGAATAACAGCTGAACACTTAAAAGTTTTAGTCTGAGTTCAGGGAGTAGAGATTGAAAAAAGTTAAAGAACCAAAAGTAATGGCGGAGAAAAAGAATTACGAACAAACAAACAAGAATGCATGCAAGACGGGAAACTTCTCAGCCGTGAAACTTCTCACCACAAAATCAATCAGTCACAGTGTATTCAAACTCCACCAACTTTTTACAACAAATTCACAAAACATAAAAATGTAAATAAAAATTAAACAAAAAAAGATTAAAATAAAAAATCGTAACTCACCGGTGAGTTAGACACGGCGATATGTCCACTGCTGGCCCAACGTTGACGCGGTTGTTGTTGTTGTTGTAAATCCAAATGTTGTTGTTGTTGTTGTTGTTGTTGATAACCGTTGGGCGCCATATTCGGGTACTCATGATGTTGGAATTGCTGGTTGTAAGCCTGAAGTTACTAATTTTGTTTAGAAAAAATAAATAACGTCCTGTACTGTGAGAAAATTTCGATTTGAGTTTTGATGTCAATGAAAATCAACCCAATCAGCATGTTGGCCAACGTATTTTTCTATAGAAGGTTGAATGCGCGCCAAAAAATTTAATTTCGAGTATCAGTAAATTCTGGACAGTCTATGAAAATAATAGTGAGAACTGCTTTTAAAAATTTGGCATGCATGCCGAAGAAAAATCAGTATCAATAATCTTTGGACTGACTACAATAAATGGTACGATAGTGAAACCTGTTGGCCGACCACCGAGCTTGCCGTCGATGTCGATGAAGTTTTCGTCCGATGTTGTCGTAATGGTGCTCCAGCGCCCGGTCGACCAAACGGATTCCACTCTTCGTTGGCTTCGGCTGAAAATAATAATTCCTCTCTCACTCACTCACTCACTCACTCACTCACTCACTCACTCACTCACTCACTCACTCACTCACTCACTCACTCACTCACTCACTCACTCTTCTGGCCCTATGTATGTACATATGTGTGTGTTCTTCTGGGCCTGCCAATCAGAGCTTGCGGGATAAATTTGGAATGTAAAAATTTTCAACAACAACTACAAAACAATAATCATTGAATTGGTTATGACTGTTTATTCTATTTGGAAACATTCACTCACTCACTCACTCACTCACTCACTCACTCACTCACTCACTCACTCACTCACTCACTCACTCACTCACTCACTCACTGAGTGTAAATGAGTCGATAGAAAAGAGCGATCAAGCCAACCTCGCTCCTTGGCCCATTGAGCCTTTTTCTGCTCCAATAGGGAGCGTCGTGAGGAGCCATTGGAATTCAACGTTGTATCATACCCGGAGACGGGCGACACTCCGGCGGAGCTGGGGCCTGGAGTGTTGGCGTGCACCATCATTTCAGCGGAGCGGACTGCGGACTGCAGATTTCTGCAGATTTCAGGAGACTGCAGATTTCGAAGACTTCAGATTTCGAAGACTTCAGATTTTGGGAGACTGCAGATTTCAGGAGACTGCGCGGCCGATGTAGTTGTTTAATTAACAGATTTACAGGCACAGATTTATGGATATGAAGGTAGTATAGTTGCAGATTTACAGCGTAATTATAACATATTTACAGGTGGTAATCGTTGGGCATCGTTGAGCGCGATTACGCCTCTCTGCAATAAAGTCATGAATACATAGTCTATCCATGGTTTCTTGTTATTCGAAGAAGTTTTGCAATTTGAATAAAAACTTGCCTTGGCGCGATTTCCAAATGTCGAAAATATTTTTTCAAGGACCTTTGCACTGCATTGACTTATCTACAAACAAACTCTGCTCTGCTCATTCCACGAAAAATTCCAACACTGACTCACCAACAATGGTGAAAGTTATAGAAAATTATAACTTCCTAAATCAATGTAGTCTAACCGAAGACACCTAATATAAGAGACAATACATAGTATGTAAAACAAAGTACATCATAAAAACTCACATCATTGTAACCTAACCAAAGACACCTAATATATGTAGGAGACAATACCTAGTAAACTAAACTCCATCATAAAAACCTACTTCAGTGTCCAGAACTACAACCATAAAGCTACCACCTAAACACACTAATAACAGAATCCCAGTACCTGAGGTACCCAGACCCATGGTATAGTGGACGAGCAAGCAGGGAATAAGAGAAAACCCTGTCTTTAGTGGTTTCAAAAATGGGTCTCTACTCAATAAGCAAGGTGAACTGACTTCAGAATAAAAATTTCCCATTCTTTGGAGATAATCCCCTCGCTTTTGGGCAGAGGATAATCCGCTATCAGGGTACATAGACCGCAGTTGACAACAGCAACAATACAGTGCCAATCGACCAGTAAATACGTGCGTAGGTGCTGTCTATTCACAAGTAGTCCAGAAAGGAATTCCCCTCATTTGGGGAGTTGAAAAAAGGAAATTTTATTGACTGAGTGTGAGCGAAATAGCATAATATCTAGAAGTTCACCCTCTTTGGCAAAAGTCCCCTCCGTCTGGAAACTTGGCTCGTCCGTTCTATGAGTCATTATGGTCACACATTATGGCCAAATATTGGCGGACGAAAAATAGGAAAATCATGAATTCAGATTTTAGATGATTCGCGTTATTCACCTAGTTTTCTAAAGTAAGCAAAAACATAAAAAAAATGGAAACTCATGACTTTTGAAGAATTTCCTCTTCATTATCTATTTTCTCATCCACCAATGCTAAAGCGCCAAAAACAAGGAATTTCGTCAAAATTACAGGAATCAGCGGTTTTGTGAATAATTTTGAATATCTAATTACCGATTCCATTTTGAAATAACCAAAGAGAGGGGAATATTCTTCCTCCCCTTCTCATCTGTTCGTGTTTCACAGAATCCCACACAGGTAGAGGAGGGTACATGAATCAATAAAAGTAGCCGTACCATGACTCGGTGGCTAACCACTCTTTGGCGGAAGAATTAACCGTCCCGAAAAGAAGGAATTTCTACAAAAGGAAGCTTAAATTTAGTATAATATAGTAGAATCGGTAACACCTTATCGAAAGCTATTTTACTTTTGCGTTGTAAAAAGAGGGAAGTTTATTTTTCTCCATCTCATTGCCAACATATGGCTAACCACCAGAGCTAATAATCAGAGATGTAATAATTTCAATTGGTGGCCAGATTTTTGCGGTTTGACAATTATGAAATATAGATAACAGATAAAAGTAATATTGAACACATAAATGATTGCAATTTGGTGTTTTTATCAGTAAATGCAATGAACGATAAGCAATGACGCAGTTAGGGAGAGTGCGTGCCAGCATTATTGTTTAATTTGAAACAAGTAAGAACAATTTTAAGAAAACAATAGAAACAAAACAAAAACAGCAACAACAACAACAACAACAACAACAACAACAACAACAACAACAACAACAACAACAACAACAACGCAACTTTTCCCATTCCCACCGATCGGTAAAGTAAAGCAAACAGTTCGGCCCGATTAATCGTACTGAATTTACCAGAAAACCACGCGACCGTCCCAAACCGCAAATATGTAATTCCATAATAACCCGAATTATAGACGGAATTGTAGCGAAATTGCGGATGGGAAAAATTATTTTGAGAAAACCAAAAAATTTGACAAAAAAATGTCTCAATGGAGGGGAAAATCACCCCGGGGAAAAAAGTTATTCCCACCGAGCCAGTGATTGATATTGGTGAGCGCTAATAGTTCCCTGGATGTTATGTTACGTTATGGGGTCATGTTATTGGTGTTATTTTGTGTTTTTCTACCATTCGTGTGACCTAAATAAATAAATAACAATAATGCTGCTACAAATATAAATACATAAATGGCTATAAATATCGATGAGACAGTCGGCTTGATGATAGAAATTCGAGATGGTTTCAGGTGCGATGGTGAAGCGTTTTTTAGCTGTGGGACTTTCGTTTTCAATTATTTGAAATGGGAGAACAGATCGAAGTATAGTTGTTATACAATCGAAATTTTTCAGATAAAAAGTGAATTTTAGGATTTTGAGACTGCTGTATAATTACTAATGCTTTTATGATTTTTTTACTGGTATGAATTATTACCAAAAAGTATATACCGCTGTATTTCATCTAGATTCGAAATAGAATATATGTACATACATGTAGTAATACAAATTTTTACGTGTATATGTATCCTTCATAAAGGCTATGGAAGCCACCATGAACTTACGTAGAGAATACCAAAAGTTCCTACCATATTGGTACTATTTGTACGATTTTCAGCCCGAACTACAAATACATAATTCTATAGAGTAAGATTAACTACTGTAACTACATAAAAACACTATACAGAACAAGTGAAAACCCGTCTCGGTGGGACGATATACTTGTAGGTTATGTTTGATAACGTTTTCAAAAAATTTATTTGTCACGAAACATAGTTTAACTGACTACAGGAAAATTCTATACATATTTACCGAAACCCCAATCGTTCCGTGACATGAGAATCGATGGAATAAATCAGAGCAACTCACTGGCGGACGAGCTAATTCTCCAAAGGGAGGGGAATTTCCCCAAAGAGGGGGAATTGGCAGTTTTCAGGTTATTTATCTACACCTTAGAGAACCAATTCTTCTTTTTCAAAATGCCCAAGAGGGGGAACTCCACTTTCCCCACCCCTTCTCACCCGCTAGTGGAGCCACTCCTGCCGATCAAACGGACACATGTTACTAAGACATATTAACGTACTTACATATTTATCATAGCGGTAAACAACAAAAAGAAACACACTCGCAAATATGTAATTAATTCAGAATTTATAAGTAACAACCAAGTTAACATGTACACACGCATTTCAAGGTTAATATTTTAGGGAACTAACAAATAAGAGAAATTATTTTAGCTCACAGAAAATGTAGACGCTCTGAAAAACGTTCTGAAAAAAAACTACTGGCGTCTCAAAATTTGAGCCAATCACCAGAATGGAATTATGATTAGGATTATATTTTGGTAATATATACCTGGGAAAAGTAGAGCAAACTAACAAATTATATAGATCCCACAACCACAACTACATATCAGTTACAATTACAATCACATTACGGTTGGTCGGACGCTCGTTCCGACTGTGACAATCTGGTTATCCGAAAAGTTTTATAGTAAAAATAATTATGGGAGAACTACGAATATAATTCGGTCATGTTACTATTATATTATACTTATTATATAACGTATTTCTACGAAACCCGCACAAAAATTTGTCAGAAACTCTTCTTTATTTGCCGCATAAAGCTTAAAAATCGGTTAACCATATAAAAAATAAAAGCCAAAAGAAAACGTAACTTTTAAATGGTACACCCAGCACATAAAGGCCATGGAAGCAACCACGAGTTTACGTACAGAAAACCAAAAGTTACTACCATATCTATCTACATATGTACTTGAGCGATTTTCAGCCCAGATCTCAAATAATCACTATAAACTCAGATTACTAAGATTGGTCATGCCCCTCGTTCGAATGGTGACAAATCTGGTTATCAGAAAAGTTTTACGTTACAAATAATTATGGGAAAACTACGGATATAGTTCGATCATGATATCCACACTTATCTCTATGACGTGGAATTTTGTGGCAGGTGTAATTCAAACAGGTGGGAAACTAAATTCGCGTGTCAAAAAGCAATCAGGAAGTAGAAGAATCAAACCACAGAAAACTACTGTAATTCTTCCAAATACCGAAAGTCCAATACCAGTTTCTACAGAATTTTCAAGTACCTGTGAAACTAATACCCATAAATCAATATTATAGTACCTACAATGTGAAACAATCCAGCTCACCGAAACCAGACAGTAGCTGCCCTCTCAAAAAACCAATTGCCACTCAAAAGCCGGTTTTTATACCAGAACAACCAACCAACAACAACAACAACAACAACAACAACAACAACAACAACAACAACAAGAGCAACAACAACAACAACACCAACAGACTGGTGAGCGTGCACGCGCGCGTCCAAACAGGAATCTAATACTGATTAGCGCACAATCGGATTCACATAGCCTCTTATACCATATCATACACTAGCGGACGAGAAGGGGAAAGAAAATTTAAACCCCCCTCTCTTTGGCAGTTACAAAATGTACAGTTTGTCCCTAAAGGTGTAAGTGAAATGGCCTCTCCTGCCAATTCACCCTCTTTGTGAAGATTCCCCTCCCTTTGGAGATTCGGTTCGTACTGCAGTGTTACCAGAGTTACGATTTATTCCCTCCGCAGGAAAAGCACAAACAAAAATCTCACGCGTAGAAATCAGACGCAAAAACGGCGAAAAATACCCAGCGAAATAATGCATAATATATCAAAGAATGTTTTTATATCAAATAATGTTTTATATCAAAGAAAACGCGAGTAAGCGAAGGCGAGAGTTACATAGCTGCTTAGTGCACAATAGGGGTATTGAGTAAGCACGCAAAATAGATAATTCAAAATTGGAGATTTCATCTCGGCAACATGATAACTTGATAAAATTTCTGATTTGTGCAAGAAGAAGATTTCGGGATTCGAAATGTTTTACCTGTAGTCGAGGAGGTTGCGGCGACCGGTGTGCTAGTATGGGTTCATACCCATTTGGGCGAATCCCACTTGGGCGACAACCACTTGGGCGATTCCACTTGGGCGAATCCCATTTGGGCGAATACCCACTTGGGCGAACGTCTACTTAGGCGAATCCCATTTGGGCGAATCCCAACTGGGCGAATGTAAATGAAACTGTTCACAAACGCAAAGAATATCTCGATGTGTTTCACTCATGTTGTACACAACACAAGTGAAATTTGATTCGACTAACGATTTACATGCTTTCAGATGTTTCCCCTTGCTTGAAAAAGAATAAATTTCTAAGAAGTTGATGCTAACGGTCCAAGGCGGGGGCATAAAACTTAGGTTTCAGTTTAGGCTTAGGCTTAGGCTGTGTATTTGACAAAGGCTTGAGCGCTGCGCGCCCAAGCCCATCCCAAATACAGAGCCTAAGCCTAAGCCTAAACTGAAAACTAACTCTTAGCCTCATACTAGGCAATCTCCTTTACTAACGTATAGTCTGTGTTCATGACTAAGCCGAAGCCGTACGTCAATGAAAGGAGTGCTTGAAATGAAATGGTGGGCTACCAATACCAATTTTGGAAACCAACTTTTCTTATCAACTTCTTATTAGCAAAATGAAGATTGAAATCGGTGACTTAATCGTGACACTTCTCTAGTAAAACAACTTTCCATTCGGACAACTGATTAATTTTTTCAAAATATGTTTTCGGACAAATTCGGACAAACGTCGAGTCGGACGACTGAACGCATACCCTAGTTTCATATACATTCGCCCAAATGGGATTCGCCCAAATGGGATTCGCCCAAGTGGGTATTCGCCCAAGTGGGTATTCGCCCAAATGGAATTCGCCCAAGTGGAATCGCCCAAGTGGTTTTCGCCCAAATGGAATTCGCCCAAATGGGTATACACCGACCTGAAGGTGAGGGAAAAGTGGAATTACCCCCTCTTTGGCGGTTAAATAAAGTAGAGTTGGTCCCATGAGGTGTAGCTAGAATAAGCTATTTTCTGCCAACTCCCCCTCTTTGGGAAAATTCCCTCCCTTTGGAGGTTGCGCGACCGGTATGCTAGTATGAGTAAGCAATGACCACACAACAAACAGGCAAGAAATAAATAAATAAAACGCCAGCAGAAACCAGCTGAGAATTACAGTATCGAGAGGGGGATAAAATAAATGTTATATAATTTGTATATTGGCTGCCGGACGAGCCAAACCTCAAAAAGAGGGAAATCTTTCAAAAGAAGGGAAATGGGCAGAAATTAAACCATTTGATAACACCTTGAGGAACAAACTCTACTTTTTGAAACCACCAAACAGGGGGAATTCCACTCCCCCAATCTCATCCGCTAGTGGGGGGGGGGGGGGGGGGGTGTGCTAAGTGAGGGGCGGTGCAGCAAAATAATACTACGCAGAATCACAGAAGCTACGATGATAAATACAAAACAAATACGAAATATCTAGTGTGACAAACAGTGGTGCTAAGCAACCGAGACTAACGAAAAACTGAGTACCTGAGGTAAAAGTGGAATTTCCCCCTCTTTACCGTTTTGATAAGTAGAATTTGTACTTTAAAATAAGTGAAATAACTTCGAAACATATCAGCATATTTCACTTTCTTTGGGATAATTTTTTTACCCTACCTTTCGATTGTATCCTCAACCGCCAGCGATACTGGAACTGATATTTACAGATGGGATCAGTTGACCAGACGGTAGTAAAAGTCAGATCCAGCTGAATACTGAATATACAAAGTTTGATCCAGGCTTGTTTTCATAAAAATTACTTCGATGAACCCGTTACACACATTTTATGCAATGAAGTAAACGCCATATTTATAAGTTCTCCAAGATTTTTAATCAAAATTTTGTACACGCGCCAAAATTATTTTCGAATTTTTTGATTGTGTGACATAAAATACTGATTAATCAGAGATACTGGATACAGGATAACCAATAGTTAGTCAGTTTAGTTAGTCATCAACAGAAGATATGAGTCAGAGTTTGAGGATTTATGTACGGTAGTTGCAAGTTGGATGGATAGAACAGACCGTGACAGCACTAGCGACGAGACGGGGAGGGAGGGAAAAGTGGAATTCCCCCTTTATGAAGGGTTCAAAAGGTTGAGTTTCTTTCTTAATATGTAGGTAAGATTTCCTAATTTCTGCCAGTTCCCCCTCTTTGGAGAGTTTTCCCTCCCTCTGGCGGATTCGGTCGTCCGACAGTGAGTAACAAGTAACGATTATTTGAATGACGTACAAACGTAAGGTGAGGTGATTCATTATCCTCCTTCATTCCAGTCCTGATGGCGAAGAGTTTAGTCAGAGAGCTGGTTTAAATAGAGGAAGACAAGTGGAGGGATCAAAAAATGGGGCAATGTGAGTGAATATGTTTTTTAATTCTCAAAACATAATTACTCATAAACAACCATTCCACAAAAGCATTCATGAAAAGCGCAAACACTGTTACATAATTTTTCTACAAGATGAACAAGCAGAAAACTAATGTGGCATCATTAACCATTGATAAAAGTAAGTTATACGACTCGCAACAATGAAGAACAAAAGAGTACACGATGAGAAACAATGAAAAAAACACAACAAATACCGGATTGGCAGAATGGCAGCGGCAAAATCCTCCAAAGGAAGGGAATTTCATCAAAGACAGGGAACTGATAGTTATTAGGCTACTTTACTTACATTGTTAGGAACAAATTTTATTGTTAGAAAAAGCTAAAGAGGGGTGAATTGTTCTTTTCCCTCCCATCCCATGCTCGGCCTCTAGTGTCACCAACAATACCGGATTGCAGATTGCAGCAGCGGCATAATGCTTTCTT
>OZ038444.1:22809925-22829925 GCA_964036265.1 Daptonema setosum
TATTTATTTAAAAATAGTAGTTTACGTATAAAAAAGTGAAACTGGAACAAACTAAAAGATTTTTCAAGTTTTTTTGCATGAACATGGCAATGCTCATTTTCAAGCTAAGAATGTCTGGAGAGTCGATTAACGAGTTGTTGCTCTTCGTTGATACTACTTGAAGGTTTGAGCAAAAAACCTCAGAAAAGCAAATAACTCAGACTATTTCCCCTTGTTGATCAGTAAACCAGTAATTTATAACTGAAAAAAGTTACAACTGGCAATAACCAATGGGTTTCAGTTACTGTTAGAGCATGTAAAGCGAATTTCTTAACTACATGTTTTCCTGGCCCGTTTATTATGTTTCGCTTGTAATAAACGTTAAATACGTGTTTCCTCAGTTGGTGTTAGACGAAGTAACCTGGCTAATTAGTTATTACTGAAAATTTGTTCCTATTGAATGACAACAAGGTCATTATTTATGAAAAATTACGTTTTTTCAAAGAATTTCGAATTTATTCTTGATTTTTACAATCTGTGTTCTTTATATCAAAAAACTAACATCAGAATCAGGTTTTTCGGTTAATTTTGAGCCAGGATCAATGCGAAAAAGAGATCACACAGAGGAATTTTTTTTTGTAACTGGGCGTCGAAAAGTGTTACGAGACTTTTGGCCACCCCTGTATACTAAATACATACATGTATATGGGCTAATTTAACAAAAACGCTTTATGAGTTGAAAGTTGTTCATAAGATTCATGAACTTCAGCCCTTTTAGATTTTCGAATATTGAATTACAATAATATTTGTGAACAGTGTTCGTTTGCGAGCCCCCTTCAATATTTTCCTTGTAACAAGGAGTTTCAACATAATTGACATAATGATGAAAAAAAGTCACTGAATTAGTAATATAGTGAGTTAAAAGCTGCCTTATTATGTCTAAAGTAGACAGTTGAAGTGCGGGAGAAATATATAACATGAAAAATGAAACAAATTACCACTCTCGTGTTTTTGATTTTCAGGCGTATTGAACCCAGCACCACTCGTTTAACTTGCAAACGCACTATCCACTTGACTACCTTGAGGAAAATAGTCTAAAAGTTGATTTGCTACATCAAACCTAGTTTCAAATCATAAATTTATCATTGTATCTAGTGTTAGTGTGAAAATAGCTTCAAAACTTGACTATTATTAGGTTAGCGCCGAGCTGTACTTAACAGCGGACGCTATGTACCATGTGACACTTGACTTTTTTCCTTACTTCCAGACTACGTATAATAAAAAATTGAGGTGTTTTATTGATATTGGTACACGTCTAGAAACGGAGAAAAAAATTTTGAAAAAAAATTTTGACCTGTTTTTTTTTATTTCTGTACATTTTGACGGATCATGAAAATTTATTTAAAGGTATTGATCGAGTTTTAAAAATGTAGTTTATTAGAAATGTACTCTCCCTAGACCTCCTGTTAAAATTAAATTTTTCCTGTTTCTATATAAATAAAAATTTTTGAATCCAATGTGGCTGAAACAGCGTGAATAAGTGAACTTGAATTTTCACCGGTTTTTGGCGGCTCATAAATATTTTTTGAGAACACGCAGAGAATCATCTTCTCTCTATTCGATATAGCTTCAGTCATCTAGACGTTCAGATAATACACTGGATGTCAAGGCATTAAATCTTGAGATAATCTGATTTTCGATGCAGCAAAAATCGTCAAAAACGTTGAAACTTTCTAGATCAGTTTCTTCAAGTTTTTGTCAAAGTACGATGATTTTATCGAAAAATGCGTCGAATAGAGGTCATATTGAAATTTTATTCCACATAAAATAGGCTAGTTTTTATAGCCATTCGATAAGTTTGTCACAAGGAATAGAGCTTTTGTGAAATTTTTCGCTAATTTTGCCTCTTACATAACCCGTGGCGTTTTTTGTGTGTTTCAATAAATAACTGAATTGAACAGCGGAACAAACTTGGACATGTGTAATACACATCCAGTTAAAATTTCAGTTCGATCGAACCACCCTATCGCTCATACAACAATTCTTTCTCCATTTTGCCTGCGATTTTGGACATTTTTTTCATAAAATCCCTCAAAAATAGTGAAAAGCTTCATCCGATCTCCGTGACACTCAGGAAATCGTGTTCTGGGCGTGAAATTTACCTATGTGCTGATTTTCAGCTTTGCAGGTCTTACCCAGTTCCCATACAACGTTTTGGGTGGAGAAAAAAAAAACGGAAAATCGCATTTTCATCATTTTCGGACCTGAAAAATGAAAATTCATCCCTACCAAGTTGAAAATAGCCAAAAAGATGTAGAATCTCACGAGAAAACCGATGAAACAGACTAGAAGTTGATACGACGAGGCTAGATCGAGATACCCGCAAAAAACCTTATCTTAATCGAACCATATTAAGGGAACGGCCTAGCGGCCGTCCCTTGATGTATGCAAGTACATGATAAGTATGTATCGTAATCATGAATAATTGTCACACATACAGCGTACTTATCGACCATTTTAACCATTGTACAAACGTATGGGGGGCAGAATTAATTTTATTACCAGTTGTACCATGATTAATTAGCCAGGCTTTTAGTTAGCCAACAATAGTTTCAAAAATGAGTTCTCAAAATCAAGAATAATCAATTTTCATCTTGGTCATCAGGAATAATTGAATCGTGATTTTAAAAAATTATACCCTTTTTCGGACCTTTTTTCTAATTCGCCAGGTTTTTAGTAAACCAACAATAATTTCAAAAATGAGTTCTCAAAATCAAGAGTTTGGTCAAAATAACAAATCTGGTCATCATGAATAATTAAATCGTTACTTCAAAAAATTATAACCTTTCCACTGGGGAAAACTACTTTCACGGCTACTGCGATTATTAGATAAATATTCAACCGTACATAAATTCCAGTGAGTGGCGAAAGTATTTCCATGCATTACCGTTGGCATGACTGACGTACCATGATTAATTTGTCGCCTGTCTAGTCTAGTGGGTAGGGCGTCAGCCTAGGAAGCTGGCGGTCCGTGGTTCGAAGCTTGACTTGAGGCTCTCGAGTTTCTGCCATTGCCCATTCATTTTATACAAATCTATGGCAACCACCAAGACATCATTCTGAATGGTATCAGTGTGCTTTGAAAGCTTGGCTTAAATAAAGAAATCCAAGTTAAAAAAATGGTAGGCTTTTTTGTACACATCCAAAAGTTACAGAATTCTCATCGATGATTAAAACGAAATTCACAGACTATTCGAGAAAAAAATCATATAATGATTTCAAAAGCTACAAATTGCTTATCCATTGCCACTGTCAATGACCGACGCCTCAATGAAATTGATCGTGCTCGTGTACCTTTTAAAATAGCATAAGGCATCGATCATATACAAGAGTATCACTAGCGCACGAGAGGGGGGGGGGGGGCGATTGAATTCCCCTCTCTTTGGCATTTTCAAAAATTCGAATTTTTTCTCTTGGGTGTAGGTAAAATAGCCTGAAAACTGACAATTCCCCCTCTCCGACGAAATTCCCCTCCCTTTGGAGGATTAGCTCGTCCGCCAGTGAGAGGGTTAGGTGGTAAAATTAACACCGGCGGACGAGCCAAAACCTCCAAATAACGGAGGGGATTTCTCTCCCAGAGGGGAATGGGCAGAAACTAACTATTTTACCTTCACCTTAAGGAGCAAACTCTACTTTTTGAAACTTCCAAAGAGAGGGGAACTCCACTTTTGCCTCCCCTTCTCGCTGACACCGCATCACTGATTGTGAACTTCCTCCCTGAGCTCTGTGACGGTGCGCAGAGAGTTCATCAGCCGAGTTATTATCATCGCAGCCCCGAACAACATCAGGCAGAGTATGTCAAATAAAATTAATGAGGCCAATTATTTTTTTCTTGTTTTTTCCTGTTTTTCCTGTTTTTTTTACCTTCCCCATAAGCCAAAAAACCGCAAAAAAATTTTTTTGAAAGGGACTTTTATGTTGTTAGAAATGTATCATTTATCGTGAAAGGTACATTTTTGTATCATTTGTTGTAACGTTAAACATACTGTTCAAACACCAATTATTCATGAACTTCCCACCTAATAACCCGAAATAACAGAATAAAATAGAACAATTGACCTCAATTACTATTATTTTTTATTTGACATACATACCTCAGGGGACAACAGAATCGACTGGGCGATGCCGTCAATCTCCAACTCAAAACATATGCCAGTCAATCAAACTTTTATCTGATGACCGTCACTGACAGAACGTGCTTATTCGACTCGCTCCACTGGTGGACGAGGTGAGAACAAAAAAGTGAAAATCCAACTCTTTGGTAATTCCAAAATGTATAAAGTTTGCTTAAGGTGTCGGTAAACTTGCATTAAAACTGCTGTTTGCCCCACTTTTTGATGAAATTCCCTTTCCTTCAGAGGATTGGCTCGTCCGCCATTGGTTCAGTCCTACGTTACAATTGTTCGAATGTTACACATTTTTCAACCAATCGAATTAGATGTCATAAAAGCCACATTCATGAAAATTGAGAGTTATTTCAGCGCTCTGTGCCCTGAAACTCGAGCTTTTACATTGCATAAATTTGAAATGTTGTCGGTAAAACGAGAACTCTCTCATCGCAAACAAATGAAAAAAAGTTAAACTTTTTTCACGTAGTTAAAAAACCTTTGCAAAAATCTTGGAATAGAAAACAAGTTGATGAATATGTACAAAGAAACCACAAAAGTACAGTCGGGGTGAGCTTTATAACTTGGAAATGATGATACGAAAAACCTACACATGTATGTATGAGTCAGTATAATTTATTTACCAGTTTACCTCTTTCATCCTGCAAGATAAATTGAAATGAATTTTTTTCTGGCGCCCAAGAAGGGAACATGAATAATGTGTAAAATTCTAATATTTCGACTTTTTATGTATTCTTGGCTCACCATTTATGCTCAGCGACGGAACACCTTACCGGAAATGTTACACAGCGGCCCAGACGGTATTTTTGAATTTTTGTGGTACAGATTTATGCCAGCAAAGTAAACCCGGATTAGAGATCGGAAATGGTTGTCTGGTGGACCCTTTGAACTTGAAGTATGTAATGCTAAATTGAATAAACACATGTATACGAAATGAAGTAAACAAACTTAAACAAATCTTTAACAAACATACGAATACAAAACTAATTGATTTAGATTGCTTAGCCTACGAAACTAGCAATAATTGAACTAAAAGTGGACGTTAAGAATGTTACTTGGATTTGGATATATCAAGGTTTATCTATTGATCACGAGACAGAATTTGAATGCTTCTCAGAGTTTTATGGTAATTATTAGAGTAAATATATATGCCAGTCAGGTAAACGTGGATGAGAGATCGGCAATAGCTGGCCACCCTTTGTAATAGGGCTAACTTGAAGGTTATATCAAGAACCTATCCTATGTAGTATTATTTATTGGTTACAAAACTGAATTTGAATGCGCCGCGTGTTTCTCAGTAATTTAGGAGCATGTACCTGTGGTTAGTCCGGTTGAGCTAGAATTCGTCATTGGGATTGTCGTCAGATAAATCGGGTCGGGTTACTTCTGCGTCAAAAAGCCATTTCTGGCCCTAAGTGCTTCTGGGCCTGTCAGTCAAAGGATGCGGGATGAAATTGGGGAATATAAAACTTTTCAACAACAACAAAAACAATAATCATTGAATCATACACTCACTCACTCACTCACTCACTCACTCACTCACTCACTCACTCACTCACTCACGATATTACATTCTATTTTGTTGATGAATATGTAAACGGAAGTATGGTGATATGTTTGTAGGTCGATATAAAAAAGCCTTTTTCGAGCATCTTCGTATAATCGGTTGGTATCGATTGGCAACCCTGAACGGCGCAACCATTTTCGATGTAAATTGTGCTTCGGTATAAAACATTCCCAAAAAATTTAAACTAAAACCCCAGACGCTATTGTTTCTGACGTCTTTCCATGTATGAACTATGTATTATTCAAAATCGATTGAAACTTGATCACATCCATGCAGTATTAAACTTCGGATTCAAGAGGAATTACGAAAACCCCATGGATTCATGATGCACAAAAATGGTTTGCATTCTGACGTTTCTGAATGAATCACGATTATTATAAATTGAAAACGGACTAAACAACAGAAATAACGCAAAATAGAAAGAAGAATGTGATGAGAAAGTTGTTCAGAATTGGTTAATTTATCAATGTCATCCACTGAAATAGCTCGACACACGCCATTCGTGGTACAGTCAATGTTACTCTGATGTATCTGATCCTCCTCTACGATGTGATGGCACAATGTCGTTGTTTATTCTCATAATAAAAAAGTATTCTCATCATTGAAGTAAAAATCTTCAACACACTTTAACTACACTCGTCGCCTTCAGTTTACAGTTTTACATAGTTAGGGCAGTGCTAGACAGGAGTACATATTCTATCTGTGGTACTACTGGTTAGCACGTCCGTGTACTGAACGGAAGGTCGTGTGTTCGAATCCTACCAGGAACTTGAAATTTTTCACTTTTTGGTTATAATTTGTCATCATTACATACAGAATGAAATAACAGTTTTTTTTCCACTGGGTTCTCATGTAAGTTAGCTAGTATTCATAACTAAATTTTGTTGTTTAATTTGATGTCAATCTGCATTTTGGTCTTATTCACTATTGTTTGTTTCTTTGATTATGACAACAAACGAATTTGATCTCATATTTTTTATTGTTGATTTAATTATTTATTGATGCAATCACTCATTGCGATTGTTTGGATGGTTCTTTCATGATTCAAGAGATAAAATTCTGATGAGTTTATGCAAAGAGAATTTTTGTAGAAATCTACCCGTGCGCCCCCAATTTTGAGCAACTGCTTTTTAGATTTTATTTTTCTCTTTTATAAGTTAGTAAACATAGTTTTACAGAAAATAAACTAGAATTTTATATTTACAAATAAAAACAAATTTACTTAATAACTTTAGTTTTTGCTTTACTTATCCCATACAAAAAAAACGAATTTTAATTGCATTCCTCAATAAATATGACTGTTGGCTATTATTTTTGAACAATTGTGTTCGATAAACAATTGAGCTAAGTCATCGGTTGTTCTTTAAATGAATTCTAAACTCTACAGGTTTCAAAATTTGAATTCGGTTAATCGAATTTTTTCTTGTTGCGTATCTGTCAAAAGACGAAAACCTTTCGCAGCCATGAGAAACTCATCAGTGACTGGAACCACTAGCGGACATGAATGATAGGGGAAAAGTGAAATTCCCCTTCTTTGACGGTTCCAAAAAGTTTAGTTTGCTCCCTGAGGTGTTGGTAAAATGACCTAAATTCTATCAATTCTCCCCTCGTTGGGAAAATACCCCTCCCTTTGGTGGTTCGGCTCGTCCGCCAGCGACTGATACGATAAATCAATGTACCCCGGAACAGGAAGACATTCCGAACCGCAATCACTGAGACGCCACATCACCATCCATCACTCGGACCGCTGAGTTTTTCCTAGAAAATGACGAGAAGGGGTGGGAAAAATGGAATTCCCCCCTTTTTGGTAAGTTAAAAATTTCGTTTATTCCCTAAAAACGTAGGTAAAACAGCCTCAAAGCTGCCAATTTCCCTTTCTTTGGCGAAACTCCCCATCCCTTTGGAGGTTGGACTCGTCCGCCCAATGACGAACCGTAATTTGGAACAGGCATTATTCTGGCAAACTCGTGGGATTTTACTGCATGTATGTATTTCTTATTTTTTTTTATTCAGAGGTGTATTATCAATTAATTTGTAAGATTTTACGGTAATAAAAGTCGTTCGGAACCGCAATCAGTGAGACTCAATACCACCATTGATGAAACGGAACATTGATTTATTCCATGAACCGTAATATGGATCAGGCATTGCACGGGTTATTCTAGCAAACTCGTGGGATTTTACTGGATGTCTTTTTTAGTTTTTTTTTTCATTCAGAGGTGTATTATTCAATGATTTGTGAAATTTTATTTTAATATGAGTCGTTCGTAACCGCTATCAGTGAGACTCCATACCACCATTAGTGAAACGGACTACTGATTTATTCCATGAATCGTAATATGGAACAGGCATTGCACGCGCTATCCTAGCAAACTCGTGGAATTTTACTGGATGTATTTCTTCGGATTTTTCTTCATTCAGAGGTGTATCATCAAGGGACGGCCGTTAGGCCGTTCCCTTAATATGGTTCGATTAAGATAAGCTTTTTTGCGGGTATCTCGATCTAGCCTCATCGTATCAACTTCTAGTCTGTTTCATCAGTTTTCTCGTCCGATTCTACATCTGTTTGGCTATTCTCAACCCGACAGGGGTGAATTTTAATTTTTCAGGTCCAAAAATGATGAAAATGCGATTTTCCGTTTTTTTTTTTCTCATCAAAAACGCTGTATGGGAATTGGGTAAGACCTGTAAAGCTGAAAATTGGTACCTAGGTCAAATCCATGCCCAGAACACGATTTCCTAACTGTCACAGAGATCGGAACACTATTTGCACCATTTTTCAGGGATTTAATGGAAAAAATGTCAAAAATCGCAGGCTAAATAGAGAAAGAATCGTTGTATCAGCGATAGGGTGGTCCGATCGAACTGAAATTTTGACCGGATGTGTATTACACATGTCGAAGTATGTTCCGCTATCTAACTTTTCATTGTCAAGTAACACACAAAAACGGCAAGGGGGTACATAGAGGAAAAATTTATGAACATTTTTCAGAAAAGCCTAATTAATGATATAACCGAATTTCGAATGATCCTCAAATTAGGTCTATTCGACGCGGAATCAAATTTCATTATGACCTTATTTCGACCTATTTTTCTATAAACCCCTTGGACTTTCTAAAAAATCCGAAAAACAGATATTTTTAAATTTCTAACTTGTTGACGATTTTTGCCCATTTAAAACTCGATTATTGTCAGGTTTAAAATATTGAAGTCCTTCGTATTGATAGAATGTTTAGAGTGACTGAAGCTCTATTCAAAACAGAAAAGATGATCCCTGTCGTATTCTTAAAAAAATATTTATTAGCCGTCAAAAACGGTAAAAATTCAAGTTCCCTCATTCCCGCTGTGTCAGCCACATTGGATTTTAAAATTTTCATTTATGCAGAAACATGACAAACTTGATTTTAACAGGGTGTCTAGAGGGAGAACATTTCTAACAAACTTTTTTTAAAAAGCTTGATCAGTATCCTTGAAAAAGATTTTATGATCCGTCAAAAAGTACAGAAATGAAGAAAAACGGGTCAAAATTTTTTTCTGAAGGAATTTTTTTTCTTTGTTTGTAGACATGTACCAATATTATTATAACACCTCGAAACCATATTATAAGTGGTCTGGAAGTGAGGAAAAAAATTTCGATAGTCACATGGTACATGGCGTCCGCTGCTATGTAGACCTCGGCGCTGACCTAATAATAGTCAGGTTTTGAAGTCACTTTCACACTAGATGTAATGATAAATTTATGATTGGAAACTAGGTTTGATGGTGTGAACCAATTTATTTAATATTTTTGGTCAAGGTAGTCAAGTGGATAGTGGGTTTGCATGTTAAACAAGTGGTTCTGGGTTCAATACCCCTACAAAACAAAAATATCGAAAATGGTAAATTGTTTTATTTTTGATATTATACACTGCTCTCGAATTTGAACGGTCTATTTTAGATAACATAAGGCAGCATTTAATTACCTATATTACTAATTTTGGGACTTTTTTACATCATTCTGTCAACTATGTAATGACGTCAGCATGTAAGAAAAAATTAAAGGGGCTCACAAACGATCCCGGTGCTCACGATTTTTCTCTACTTCAATACTAAATGAAGGGCTACGTTATTGCACGGCTGATGTTCATAAATTATATGAGTTTTTTAAGCTCATTAAGCAATTGTGACCTTTTCACATAATCTAAATGTGATTTGTTCACACATGAAAAAGTTATAGACAAGCAACTAAAAATGCCCTGAAGGCATGGGGAGTAACGAATATGGTTCGATCCTGGCAAGTCCAATCGTGAAAAAGTATGAGACAAGAAATTTTTAGTCTCATCTCACTCTATATAATCTGATCGTGAAAAAGCAGGAAACAAGATTTGCGATGAATCACGAAAAAAGTTTGTACTTCTTCAAATTAAGAACCAAACCAAATTACACGAAACATATTTGGAACTTTTCACGAGTACTGTGGTAATCATTAAGATTTTTCTTGAGTAAATACTGGAATTCAAATTAAAAAAAGGTCTTACAAAAACATCATCGTTATTGAACTGAAAGGAAATTAAAAAAAGTTTCGTGTCAGATCTGTCACACCAATCAAAGAAAATTATCCATGCTCACAAGGAGCTGGACTAAACAAAGAGGATTTAGTTTTCACCGATAAGTTCCAAATATGGTTCGTGTAATTTGGTTTGGTTCTTAATTTGAAGAAGTACAAACTTTTTTCGTGATTCATCGCAAATCTTGTTTCCTGCTTTTTCACGATCAGATTATATAGAGTGAGATGAGACTAAAAATTTCTTGTCTCATACTTTTTCACGATTGGACTTGCCAGGATCGAACCATATTCGTTACTCCCCATGCCTTCAGGGCATTTTTAGTTGCTTGTCGTATCATATGAAAGAGTTTACTGTAATATAAGTCATTCGGAACCGCAATCAGTGAGACTCCATGGCACCATTGGTCAATCGGACCACTGATTTGTTCCATGAACCTTAATAACAGGCATTCTACACGCTATTCTAGTAAACTCGTGGAATTTTACTTCGTGTATTTTTTTTGTATTTCTATTCATTGGTGTATTATCAATTAATTTGTAAGATTTTACGGTAATAAACATCGTTCGGAACCGCAATCATAGTGAGACTCTCTACCACCGTTGGTCAATCGGACCACTGATTTATTCCATGAACCGTAATAACAGGCATTGCACGCGCTATTCTATGTAGCAAACTCGTGGAATTTTTTTGGATGTATTTTTTGTATTTCTATTCATTGGTGTATTATCAAAAAAAAATCTAGATTTTACGGTAATAAAAGTCATTTGGAATCGTAATCAGTAAGACTCCATACCATCATAAGTCAATCGGACCATTGGTTTTTGCCACGAAACATAATATGTATAGAACAGGCATCGCACGAGTTATTCTAGCAAACTCGTGGAATTTTACTGGATGTACATATTTCTTACCCCCATATCACAGAAACTTTGCATCACTAGGTGCCAAAACTCATGCATCGTTACGCATATAACTTCTCAACCTCGAAGTTCTATAACTCACGGGATAATTGGTTATAAATCAAGAACTTTTGTTCAGAGGTAAGTTCGTCCGTTTTCTCACATGAAAAACATGAAAAAAATCAAAGTAAAAACATTATTTTGGATAGAAAACTTGTAATTTATATTGCACTCCGTTTTCGCTCCGAGACCAGGTGCCCAACGCATTTGTCATAAGCAGCGGTGCATAACGTTTTCACCATTTTGCATAAAGATTTTTTTCAATGCAGTTTAATGTTTATATTTTTTTCTTGTTTTTCACATGTGTAAAATTAGATGAACTCACATTTGAAAAACAGCTTTTAATTTATAACCAATTATCACGTGAGTTATAGAACTTTAAAAAATTTCTTGCATAAAGATGCATATTGTTTGGCATCGAATGCCAAAAGTTTCTGTGATATGGGAGTAAGACTTGATTTCATTCAGAGGTGTTTCATAAAATACTTTGTCACCTCGTCCTAATTACCTCTCACCCTACAGTGATAGAATTAGTAAAATCTATGATTAATTAGTAAAATCCATGATTTTCTACGTCATTGCGTTTGACGTAAACACAAACTTATTTGTTATTAGAGTGATATCATTTAGAGTATTGATCATTACTTAGGAGATTGTATTTGACTGCACGCCGTTTTCCCACCTCTAAAAAATCTACATACAGTATGTAGGCTTCGTTTTGATAGACCTGGGCTAGAAGTGCGTTCTCGGATTCTCAGCGGCAAAGTCTATTCTACCTTTTTATATCTTGACGTTGGCTTATGGATCAGTCCCACAAATCACCGAGTGGCGCGCATTAAAATTTAGTCTAGCAATCAAATGTGATTGCTTTTCATGGTCTTGGTGACGTACATATAGTATAAGTATCACCCTAATGATGCCGTACTTATGTACATATTGTATTTAGTTTATCATGACTGGACGAACTTCATTAAATTTATTGTTGTTGTTTCAGGCTCTATCTGTCTAAGGTAGTCGGTCTGATCTGGTATATTACCAAAATGATGACGTAGTTATTTAGTTTACCATGATGATTCAAGACGATACGAACTTCATTCAAATCATTGTTGTTGTTTCACGGGCTACCAGGCATTCGAACAAACCTTTTCTATGAAAGGAAACTCATTAGTGAAAGTCAGGTTTCTCATGCAATCATAAACAAACTTTACAGCGCACTAGCGGACAAGAAGGGGAGGGAAAAAGTGGAATTCCCCACTCTTTGGCGGTTCCGAAAAGGAGAAATTGTTCCTTAAGGTGGATGTGAAATTGCTCAATTTCGGCCAACGTCCACCACCCCTCTTTGGAGAGATTCCCCACCCTTTGAAGGTTCGGCTCATCCGCCGCAGTGTTACGGCGCAAGTACTGAATTACCACGTAGCCTAGAATAATATTTGTCTTATAAATAAACGAATGTCTTCAGTTGGCTTGATTTTCTAGGTCATTCAGTCATGCCACAACTAAGAGGACTCGTTGTTTATAACTGAAACTCTGCTGTCAATATCCATATTTCAAATCCTAAATGAACTTTACGAGTAGTAATAATAATATGTTCCGATTTTTATAAGAAACCGTTCGTTTAAAAATGAAATGTACAGTTGAATGAGCAAATGCAATATGTCGCAAGTCGCAAAAATGAACCCTTAGACGAACCATGTCTTTCGTATTAATTATCTTTGCGTCTGTTCACTAGCGGGGTGGGAAAAGTGGAATTCCCTCTCTTAAGTGTTTTCAAAAAGTTGAATTTGTTCCCTAAGGTGTAGATAAATTGACCTGAAACCAGCCGATTCTCACCTCTTTGACGAAATTCCCCTCCCTTTGGGAATTAGCCCGTCCGCCAGCGCGTCTGTTAATGATAAACGTACATTGAAATGGTTTGCCGACTGATCATACAGTCGATTATTCTGAACTTGGCTCAATTTCTGCGGGCCAGAAAAATGTGCCTGATTGTTCGCTCTATACTTGTCAGGTTTACAGTGCTAGACAGGAGTATGTACCTGTGGTTTAGCGCTTAGCAAGTCTGTGTACTGAACAGAAGGTCGTGGGTTCGAATCTTACCAGGGTACTTGAACATTTTCAGTTCCTTGGTAGGACTAGAATTCGTTTACCAATTGGTATTTTAAAGCATAAATTTCGGGACCAGCTATTTGATACTAAACCTGACGAGTCGACGGTGTAGTTTGTATGTGCGTAAGACTGACGTATTTTTCGTTTTTACTTCAGTATGTACATGTAACATTCCAGTTATATAACCGTTTTCAGGTTACAGGTTATACCGCTTTTATTATGTATTTTTGTCGCTTGTCTAGTCTAGTGCGTAGAACACCAGCCTCGGAAACCGGCGGTCCTAAGTTCGCCACCTGACTTGAGACAGAGATCCTGACGCGTTGCTCTGGGGTTTCTGCCGTTGCCCGTCTGTTTATTCAACTGTGCTACATACTACGAAAACACCCTTCTGATATGTTATTAGTGTGCCTCGGTGGCTTCTATTAATGAAAAAGTCAAAAAAATTCACAGATTGATCGTAAACGGACCTCGTGTAACTTTTCATTGCAACATTTGATCAATCCAACTGGAAACGTGAACACCAAGATTACTTTTTACTGTGCGTTCGGAACATAAAACCGAACCCAAATTAAAAACCGAACAGCATTTGTGTGGGCGGTCTACTGTATAAATACGGTAGCCTACCTCTCCGAAAATACGAATTACTTTCTTCTTTTTTCTTTTTTCGAAGACTATGCAACAGAAAACAACTCAATCCGGTGCGTTCACGATCGAGCTATATAGCCTATGTATTCAGTTCTTGTTACACGGAGAGTTTTGGCGCGCAGTTTGGATTCAAATCTACGTTTGGCGCCCGTTCAAATTTCCGATAAGAAATATCCATGCGAACATTGTGCTTTAATTCATTGTATACCTAAAGTCGAAAATGAATTACTGTTCTAAAAAGCTGAGTGAATTCCCGATAAACAACCTATTGTTTTACGGTGTCAGATTTTTTGTTGATGAACATGTCGTCTGTACAGAACAATCACTTTTATCCGACGACAAAAATCTGACTTCGTTAATCCTCAGTTTGTTTATCGAGAATTCCCACACGGTTTCATAATTTTTTTTGATAAAAAGATACATACTTTACAAGCTATGGATACGTCAAAAAAATTTCATCCATCTCTGCCACGCTTTTTCTGAGCTTCATCCAGAGTTTTGTTTACTGTTACGTAATCTTAGTTAGCCGGATTATTATGTACATACGTACGTATATCTTGATTTATAAGCAAAACAGGTGAAAGGTGTCTATTGTAAGAAAACTTGGGTCTATTGTTGGAAACCAAACTTGATATTTTTGCTGTGCGGTCCGAAACATGGTAAACCAAGCAGAATTTGGTGTGTGCGGTAGAAAAGTTGATACTGAAAATTATAGAGGGATGGTGAGGTTTTATACTATGAAAATATATTATTTCCGTTTGGTGCATTCAAGGTGTAATTAGCAGGACTTGGTCGCCAAACTCTCCAGTAATTAGACACTCGTTTATAAAAATTTCTACCAGCTCATTATTTATGTGGTGATGTTTTCCAAAGAAATTCGTAGTTTACGCCTGAACGAGCATTTGATGATTGAATTTACGATTATATAGATTGAAGAACTCTATAGTATACATAGATACATTGTATGTATCTACACAGTGTATTTGGTTTATGGAACACGGAGCTCTGTTTTGACGATAGAAACCAAATTAACAGTTTTTCCGTCATCGAAATCTTTAAGTAACGTTGTGGTGCTATCCCTTTGAAATCTGACAGATCTTGGGACTATCTCTGGGTGTTGTTTCCCTATCGCGGCAAAGCTAAACAACACTTGCGCAGTACATGGGCAAGAGTACCGTATACATTACTAGAATCAATATGTGTTCGATTCAAGCACGGTTCTGACCTCCTCTTACTGGCGGACGAGCGAAACCCCCAAAGGCAGGGGATTTTTTTCAAAGAGGGGAATTGGCAGATAGTAAGCCGTTTTACCTACACCTTAAGGAGAAAACTCCACTTTTAAGAACAGCCAAAGAGGGGGAAATTCCACTTTTCCTTCTCCTTCTCGTCCGCTAGTGCCTCCTCTCACCGTAGGGTAAAGTGTACCCCTGGTCGTGCAGTACAGTATAGATAAAGTGCGCTTATCGGGTTAAGACTTTTTCTAGGGTTTTATACGTTTCTAAAATTTTTCCTCACGCCGAAATAATGTGCTCGTTTGTCGAACCGATGGAAAGATTATAAAAAAAATTAAATTCTAATAAAAAACCACCTTATTAGGTTTTGATCAAACTTCCCTGATTTGAAAGACCGCATTATTCCATTCAGACACACAAAAAATGGCACAGATTTGGGAGTAATCAAATTTTTACGAAAAATGGACTCAGAAGATGAATTTTAATTGAATTAATGGAGTATATGTGCACCGAAACCTGCACTTTCTTTAGACATATGTATGTAGGAGTAAAATAAGCTCATTTAAGGCTTAGGTTTAGAATTGTTTTAATTGAACCATGGAGTAAATGTACACCGAAACCTACTTTTTCTTTACACATGGGAGTAAGATAAGCTCAGTATTAGGCTTAGGCTTAGGACCGATTGGAAGACTTTGCAGCGAGAAACGGCGTGAGTTCCCGATTCAGTGTAAATATCAGGGTTTGAACTTAGACAAACTCTAGTTTGCATGACTGCTGTCTTAGCCGTTCGACTAGGAAATCTCAGTTAGTCATTTCTACTTTTGATTGTGTATAAGTTCGCAGATTCTCCATTATCACTGAAGAGTGAGTCATTGAGTGAGTCATTGAATGAGTCATTGAGTCATTCAGTAAGTGAATGAGTGATTGAGTGAGTGGTTTGCTTCCAGCCCGATGTAGTCCCTGATTAGCCATGTAATTCGTTTCCGTACGGTTCGTCAGTGTTTCCTGCAGTTGGCATTTAGGTTGTTACGAAACCATCGGAATATAATCGTGTTTCCAGGTTTGGAAAATAATCACGTGACGCGAAGTATGACTTTTTCGCGAGTCTTTTTACTCATTATCATTTTTGAAAATCTTTTAAATAAAAAGCTTTTCGAGATTCAAGTGAACAAATGAAAGGTTAACATGTCCAACGGGTATAACACCCACTGAACATGATGATTGCATGTTATAGCATAGAGCTGTTGGGTTGAGTTGAGTCGGACAGCCGGCTGTTATGCATCACCTTCTCTTCCATTCCATCTGATGCAGCTAACAATTCAAAATCGACAAAAAATTTCACAATATTTTTTCTTTTCTAGACATGGTTCATATTCCAAACATTTATGTGGTTCTTCATGATTTTCTGTTTCTGTCAAATTATTTTGATTCAGTTCAACGAGTTCACGGTTCAGAAACAGTTCAAACAACAAGTTGTAAATAACTAACAAGAAACTGGGTTATCGTTTTGTACATGTATTTCCCATAGGTGTTTCTTTCCTTTTTCTCATGGCTCATTATTTTTTTCAAATGTCACTCATGACGTTGTTCGCTTCCTCTGTCACCCACTCATTCGATGTACTGTTGTTGTTGTTGTTGTTGTTGTTGTTGTTGTTGTTGTTGTTGTTGTTGTTGTTGTTGTTGTTGTTGTTGTTGTTGTTGTTGTTGTTGTTGTTGTTGTTGTTGTTGTTGTTGTTGTTGTTGTTGTTGTTGCTGTTGCTGTTGTTGTTGTTGTTGTTGTTGTTGTTGTTGTTGTTGTTGTTGTTGTTGTTGTTGTTGTTGTTGTTGTTGTTGTTGTTGTTGTTGTTGTTGTTGTTGTTGTTGTTGTTGTTGTTGTTGTTGTTGTTGTTGTTGTTGTATTCGTAGTTAGCAATCATCGTCGTGCATAGTTCATAATAACAATTTCAATGATACATTTAATCCCCCGTTCGTTCATTCAATCACGGTCACGCTTTTCTGGAGAAGTTATCACGAAAGACTTATGTACTTAGTTGGCTTCCTACATCAGAATTACAAGTTGTATGATTAAACTGCCGGTTTGAGTGATTGAATGAATAGAGTGGTTGATTTACATATATTGTATGTAGAATACTTGTAACTAATGAATGTATGTATTCTATGTATGTACTTGTATCTAATGAATGAATGAATGAATGAATGTATGGATGACGTATGTATTCTATGTATGTACTGCATGCGGTGGGTGCAATCTTGGAAGTAAACCCCGTATGCTGTTTCTGCAAGCAAAAATATTGCCCAAAACTTCTGATAATGAAACATCATTAGCCTCAACTCAACTCGGTTGACACCATAGAGTAACACAGTACAGCATGGGGTGATGATGATTCATGCGCGTGTTAACACTGATTGTCTGATGTTTCATTATCAGAAGTTTTTGACACTAGTTTTGCATGCAGAAACACCATACGGGCTTTACTTATGAAACGTAATGCATACATAACGTCTTCCCTAGGTTCATGTGAATAGCTGTAAACTGTTGCGAAGCCAGTTACCAAACCGAATGAAAACTTCCAATAGGTTTGAATAACCTTGGATTGGATGTGAATCTGATTTCTTAATCTGCAGAATTTTTTTCGGACGTCCTTTTATCTTTTTTTTCATGTTTCTATTTTCTGTAAACTTTCGTTACCTGCCAACCCATGCAACATCTGTTGACCCTGCGTTCGCCTTACGCATGCAAGGGTGGCCGGAGCTTTCTAAAAATGGCATACGTTTTTTATTCAAGTTCTTGAACAGATCTTGATGCTATACAAACATGAACTTTTTATCATCTGCGTATGTAAATATGTACTAGCGGACGAGAAGGAAAGGAAAGTGGAAATCCCCCTCTTTGGCGGTTATAAAAATAGAGTTTGTTCTTTAAGGTGTACGTAAAAAATCTATTTTCTGCTGATTCCCTGCTCTTTGGTGAGATTTCCCTCCCTTTGGAGGTTTGACTCGACCGCCAGTGTACGTATGTTTGTGTGGTCAGGTAATGTAAACCACCGCCTACGATGCTAAATAAATAATGATTATCATGAGACACCTTCTAAGTGATCAATGTTCAATACTCGGATCGAATACTGCTTGTTTTGAACATTAAAAATGGCAAATGCATGCTAATTAGTAGTAAATAAATAACGTGAGTTGGAGATGCATCCTTACTTTACTTGTTTGTATCTGGTGGACAGTGGAAAATTTTTGTAATTTGATTTTGCTTGCAAAAATGGTTTAAAAAAAGTTTTCTAGTAACAAGAAATCATATATAGGCTTGGTCAATGCTTCTTTCTAATCAAACAAATTTCTGCAAACTTTTCCCCACATATTTGGAAAGAATGACACCCGGTGTTTTTGAGTAACAGGAAACTGTAACTTATTATTACTACCCGTTAGGGAACTTCAGCCGAAATGCAAGTTGCATAGTCTCTTTTTTTCTTGTGTGATTGTTTTACCCCCTTTTTAATTTATTTATACGGTTTGCCATGATCATTGGCGGACGAGCTAATCCTCCAAAGGGACGGGATTTTAGTCAAAGAGGGGGAATTGGCAGTTTTCAGGGCATTTTTATCTACACCTTGGGGGAACAAACTCTACTCTTTGAAAGCGCCGAAAAAAGGGGAATGCCACGTTTCCCATCCCTTCTCGTCCGCTAGTGTTCATGACAACCAGATAAGATAACCGTGCTTTCTTCTCACTATTTCCCGATATAAAAACGTCTCCCTCTCTAAAAACATATTATTGTCTATTTTGTCCACAAAATTTCCAAAATGGGCACTATTTCGGTTCATGTTCGACTGTTTTTCATAAGCTCCAGGGAATTGCCGAAGTTTGGAGGCTCAGGGCGTACGAGCCAATCTGCCAAAGGGAGGGTATATCGTCAAAAGGGGGGAATTGGCAGTTTAGACCATTTTACCTACACCTTAAAAAATCCTCTTTCTGAAAACGCCAAAGACGGGAGAAACTCCATTTTCCCCACCTCCTCTTGTCCGCTAGTCGGTCAGGGTACATACTGTAGTCCGTTCAACGTTAATCTAATAAGATGTTCACTGGCGCATGAGAAGACGGAAGGAGGGAAAAGCGGAAATCCCCCTTTAAGGGTGTAAACTGAGTTCCTAAAGGAGTAGGTAATCGGGGCTAGAATCTACCGATTCTTCCATTTTGGAGAAATTCCACTCCCTTCATAGATTGTGCCCGTCCGCCAATTTGTGGAACTCTGTTACTGTAGTCGTTCAATATTCTGGTTGAGTGGTTTGTTGTCGAACACAATCTGCAGTCCGCTCCTGATTGATTCTGTTTGCTTATATGTAACGAACAACAATATGAAGATCATATTGAGATTATTTTGGGTAACGAACAATTCAGAGTGTCCATAGATTGTGGAGTATCACCTTTATATTGAAATGTAACGATATCATCGCATCAAGTTGATAAGTTAAGATACTGTGGAACACTATGAGGTAATGTTTCACGGTATGGAAACGCTGGATCGTCTGTTCTCTACAAGAATACCGAAATGGTCTTAATCAACTATTAGACGAAATTCAGTCTATCCAACAATGAAAAAAACTAATTCCTAGTAGGTATCGAACTCACAACCTTCTGGTCAGTACACAGACGTGGTAACCGCTGCACCAGCTGCAATGCTCGCATTTTAACCCTAGTTTCCATGCCAGCTATATAAAAGCTTTTTTTTGGTTGGAAGCGATTGCGGACCAGGAGGTTCAGGCACCGGCAGATTACCT
>OZ038444.1:22835570-22855570 GCA_964036265.1 Daptonema setosum
GTGAGTGAGTGAGTGAGTGAGTGAGTGAGTGAGTGAGTGAGTGAGTGCGTAGGTGAGTGAGTGAGTGAGTGAGTGAGTGAGTGAGTGAGTGAGTGAGTGAGAGAGTGAGTGAGTGAGTGAGTGAGTGAGTGAGTGAGTGAGTGAGTGAGTGAGTGAGTGAGTGAGTGAGTGAGTGAGTGAGTGAGTGAGTGAGTGAGTGAGTGAGTGAGTGAGTGAGTGAGTGAGTGAGTGAGTGAGTGAGTAAGTGAGTGAGTGAGTGAGTGAGTGAGTGAGTGAGTGAGTGAGTGAGTGAGTGAGTTAGTAAGTGAGTGAGTGAAAGAGTGAGTGAGTGACTGACTGACTGACTGACTGACTGACTGACTGACTGACTGACTGACTGACTGACTGACTGACTGACTGACTGACTGACCGAAGGCAATGGCACGTATTTGAAGTGTATCGCTGGATCCTGGTTCCACCATTCGGTCAAAACAATGACACATGCATAGATCATAATGCTCAATATAGCAGCGTAAACCGATGCCCATATTATTCGAATTCGGGTTTTCCTCGATTTCTGTAATTTGTCATCCGAGTCAGTTATATCATCACCATCGGTCATGTTGTTGTTGTTGTTGTTGTTGTTGTTGTTGTTGTTGTTGTTGTTGTTGTTGTTGTTGTTGTTGTTGTTGTTGTTGTTGTTGTTGTTGTTGTTGTTGTTGTTGTTGTTGTTGTTGTTGTTGTTGTTGTTGTTGTTGTTGTTGTTGTTGTTGTTGTTGTTGTTGTTGTTGTTGTTACTGTGAATGCGCACTGTTGGGTATATCTAGCGAAATGTCGGATAAACTGTAAGGCTATGACTGTCCACCGTAGATAATTGGATTTGATAACACCATGTTTTATTGCATTACATTCATTGCATGAACGATTTCAATGGCGAACGACTGTAAAAGGTTCATATAGAACTTACTCAATGTTTTTTTAAAATGTTATGGAGGAAAATATGTTTTTCGAATATTATTTTCATGAAACGAGAAATTTTTAATCCTTTTTATCATTTTAATGAGCAGGAAAAAGTATCGCTTTAGAACGTCCGATTAACAAACGTGCAAACTGTAAGTACATAAGTAGTACATGTACACACAAATTGAGTTGGATGGCCAAATATCAATTATCGATATCACTTGATGTTCATATGTTGTATGTATGCAAGTACATGGTAAGTATCGTAATCATGAATAATTGTCACACATACAGCGTACTTATCGACCATTTTAACCATTGTACAAACGTATGTGGGGCAGAATTAATTTTATTACCAGTTGTACCATGATTAATTAGCCAGGCTTTTAGTTAGCCAACAATAGTTTCAAAAATGAGTTCTCAAAATCAAGAATAATCAACTTTCATATTGGTCATCAAGAATAATTGAATCGTGATTTTAAAAAATTATACCCTTTTTCGGATCTTTTTTCTAACTAGCCAGGTTTTTAGTAAACCAACAATACATTTCAAAAATGAGTTCTCAAAATCAAGAGTAACAAATCTGGTACTCATGAATAATTATTCCAAATTTTTTTTACCTTTCCACTGGGGAAAACTATTTTCACGGCTACTGCGATTATTAGATAAATATTCAACCGTACATAAATTCCAGTGAGTGGCGAAAGTATTTCTATGTATTACCGTTGGCATGACTGACGCACCATGATTAATTTGTCGCCTGTCTAGTCTAGTGGGTAGGACGTCAGCCTAGGAAGCTGGCGGTCCGTGGTTCGAAGCTTGACTTGAGGCTCTCGAGTTTCTGCCATTGCCCATTCATTCTATACAAATCTATGGCAACCACGAAGACATCATTCTGAATGGTATTAGTGTGCTTTGAAGGCTCGGCTTAAATAAAGAAATCCAAGTAAAAAAATGATAGGCTTTTTTGTACACACCCAAAAGTTACAGAATTCTCATCGATGATTAAAACGAAATTCACAGACTATTCGAGAAAAAATCATACATTGATTTCAAAAACTACAAATTGCTTATCCATTGCCACTGTCAATGACTGACGCCTCAATGAAATTGATCGTGCTCGTGTACCCTTTAAAATAGGCATAAGGCATCGATCATTTGCAAGAGTATCACTAGCGCACAAGAGGGGGGGGGGCAATTGAATTCCCCTCTCTTTAGCATTTTCAAAAAAACTAGAATTTTTTCTCTTAGGTGTAGGTAAAATAGCCTGAAAACTGACAATTCCCCCTCTCCGACAAAATTCCCCTCCCTTTGGAGGATTAGCTCGACCGCCAGTGAGAGGAATAGGTGGTAAAATTAGCACCGGCGGACGAGCCAAAACCTCCAAATAACGGAGGCGATCTCTCTCCCAGAGGGGAATGGGCAGAAACTAACCATTTTACCTTCACCTTGAGGAGCAAACTCTACTTTTTGAAACTTTCAAAGAGAGGGGAACTCTACTTTACCCTCCCCTTCTCGCTGACACCGCATCACTGATTGTGAACTTCCTCCCTGAGCTCTGTGACGGTGCGCACAGAGTTCTTCATCCACGCCGCCGAGTTATTATCATCGCAGCCCCGAACAACATCAGGCAGGGTATGTCGAATAACTTAATGAGGCCAATTATTTTTTTTGGTTTTTTTTTCAAATTTCTTCAAGTCATCAAAAAACATTTTTGTGAGGACCTTTAAGTTGTTAGAAATGTACCATTTATCGTGAAAGGTAAATTTTTCGTATAATTTGTTGCAACGTCACAGGTTCCAACAGCAATTATTCATGAACTTCCCACCTAATAACCCGAAAAAAAATACCTCAGGGGACAACAGAATCGACTGGGCAAAGGCTTCAATCATCAACTCAAAACATATGCCTGTCATTCAAACTTTTATCTGATGACCGACACTGACGAAACGTGCTTATTCGACTAGCTCCACTGGTGGACGAGGTGAGAACAAAATAGGGAAAATCCCCCTCTTTGGTAATTCCAAAAAAGTATAAATTTTTGCTTAAAAGGTGTTTATAAACTTGCATTAAAACTGCTGTTTGCCCCACTTTTTGATGAAATTCCCTTTCCTTTAGAGGATTGGCTCGTCCGCCATTGGTTCAGTCTTACGTTACAATTGTTCGATTGTTACACATTTTTCAACCAATCGAATTAGATGTCATAGAACAAGTCACGTTCATGAAAATTGATATGAGTTATTTCAGAGCTCTGTGCCCTGAAACTCGAGCTTTTACATTGCATAAAATTGAAATGTTGTTGGTAAAACGAGAACTCTCCCATCGCAAACAAATGGAGAACAGTTTAATTTTTTTCGTACTAAAAAACCTTCACTAAAACTTTGAATAAAAAACAAATTGGTGAATCACAAGAGAACACAAAAGAAATATGGGTATGAGCTTCCTGAATTGGAAATGATGATAGAAAAAACACTCACATGTACGGGTCAGTTAACCTTTGACCAGGTCACCGCTTTCATCCTGCAAGATAAATTGATATGAATTATTTTCTGGCGCCCAAGAAGGAAACATGAATAATGTGTAAAATTCTAATATTTCGACTTTTTTATGTGTTCTTTGGCTCACCATTTATGCTCAGCGACGGAACATTTTACCGGAAATGTTCCACAGCGGCCCAGAAGGCATTTTTTGACTTTTAGGTACAATTTATGCCAGTGGAGTAAACCCGGATTAGATATCGGATATAGTTGTCTGGTGGACCCTTTGAACTTGAAGCATGTAATGCTAAATTGAACGGATATAGCCTACGAAACTAGAAATGATTGAACTAAAAAGTGGACGTTTCGTAATTTTTTTACTTGAACTTTTTCCTTAACTGAAGCCATCAAGGCACACTAATACCATATCAGAATGGTGTGTTCGTGGCGGTCAGAGAGTTGAATAAACTGACGGGCATTGGCAGAAACCCCACAGCAACGCAATAAGGTCTGTGTCTCAAGTCAGGTTTCGAACTCAGGACTGCCAGTTTCCTAGGCTGGCTCCCTACGCACTAGACTAGACAGGCGACAAATGTTACCTGGATGATATATCATGGTTTATCGATTGATCACGAAACTGAATTTGAATGCTTCTTAGTTTTTTTTATGGTAATTTTTAGAATAAAAACAAATGCCAGTCAGGTAAACGCGGATTAGAGACCGAAAATGGTTAACCACCCTTAGAAGTAAAGCTAACTAGAAGGTTATCTCAAGAACGTACATATCCTAGTATTCGACCTGTGGTGTAGCGGTTAGCACGTTCGTGTACAGAACGGAACGTCGTGGACTCGAATCCTACCAGGAACGTGGAATGTTTTTGACGCAGAATGGGTCGGGTTACTTCTGCGTCAAAAAGCTATTTTCTGGCTCAATGTACATACATATTTAAACATATGTACATATGTGCTTGTGCTTCTGGGACTGTCAATCAGAGCTTGCGGGATAAATTTGGAATATAAAAACTTTCAACGTCAACTATAAAACAATAATCATTGAATTGGTTATGACTGATTATTCTAATTGGAAACATTCACTGACTCACTCACTCATTCACTCACTCACTCACTCACTCACTCACTCACTCACTCACTCACTCACTCACTCACTCACTCACTCACTCACTCACTCACTCACTCACTCACTCACTCACTCACTCACTCACTCACTCACTCACTCACTCACTCACTCACTCACTCACTCACTCACTCACTCACTCACTCACTCACTCACTCACTCACTCACTCACTCACTCACTCACTCACTCACTCACTCACTCACTCACTCACTCACTCACTCACTCACTCACTCACTCACTCACTCACTCACTCACTCACTCACTCACTCACTCACTCACTCACTCACTCACTCACTCACTCACTCACTCACTCACTCACTCACTCACTCACTCACTCACTCACTCACTCACTCACTCACTCACTCACTCACTCACTCACTCACTCACTCACTCACTCACTCACTCACTCACTCACTCACTCACTCACTCACTCACTCACTCACTCACTCACTCACTCACTCACTCACTCACTCGCTCACTCACTCACTCACTCACTCATTAACTCACTCACTCATTCATGCATTCATCATTAATTCATTATCGCATACCATACAAAGTTTGTCACAAAACAGATTGCTTACAACATTATTTATGACTTTTAACTAAGGTTTTAATAGAAAAGTCATCTAATCACGAAATTCATGTGAAGGCTAACGAACATCTGAATCTGGCGGACGAGCTAATCCCGTAAAAAGAGGGGAATTTCATCAAAGATGGAGAATTGGCAGTTTTCAGGCCATGTCACTCACACATTAGGCAACAAATTATACGTTTTGAAAACGCCAAAGAGAGGGAATTTCCCTTTCCCCATCCATTCTCGTCCGCCAGTGTACCACGAGGACGGGGGACGGGGGTCGGGGGTTTCTCAGGCCATGAGATCATGATTATATATTTCATTGATTTTAGTGATTCGAAATTTTATATTCCACAACATTGCATTCTATTTTGTTGATGAATATGTAAACGGAAGTATGTTGATCTTTGTATGTAGGTCAATATAAAAAAACTTCGTTGAAAATCCTCGTTTACTCGGTTGGTATCGATTGGCCACCCATGTATGTGAACTTCACTGAACGGCGTAAGGATTTTCAATGTGAAGTCGTGCTGTGGTATAAAATATCCTCAAAAACTAAGACTAAAACTCCAGAAGCTGTTATTTATTTCCATGCATAAACCATTATCTAAAATCGGCCGGCACTTACGTAATACATCCATGCAATATTAAACTTCGGATTCCAGAGGAATTACGAAAACCCCATAGATTCATGATGCACAAAATGCACATCATCCCCCGATGTCATGGTTTGCATTCTGACGTTTCTGAATGAATCTCGATCATTATAAACTGAAAACGGACTAAACCATAGAAATAAACAAAAAATAGAAAGAAGAATGTGATGAGAACGTTGTTCAGAATTGGGTAATTTATCAATGTCATCCATCGACCATGGCGGACTGAAATCAGCTCGAAACACGCCATTCGTGGTACAGTCCATGTTACTCTGATGTATCGGATCCTCCTTCTACGATGTAAAGTCACAATGTCGCTGTTTATTCTCGTAATAAAAAGTATTCTCATCATTAAAGTAAAAATCTTCAACACACATCTTTAACTACCCTCGTCGCCTTCAGTTTACAGTTTTAGTTAGGACAGTTTTGCTTTACAGTTTTAATTAGTACAGGAGTACATACATATCCACGGTGTAGCAGTTAACACGACTGAACAGAAGGTTGTGGGTTCGAATCATACCGGGAACTTTAAAATTTTCACTTTTTTGGTTGGACTATTACTCGTCATCATTACAAACAGAATGAAATAACAGTTTTTTTCTCATATAAGTTAGCTGGTATTCACAACAAAAATTTTACGATCAATTTGATGTCAATCTGCAATTTGGTCTTATTCACTATTGTTTGTTTCCCAGATTATGAAAACAAACGAATTTGATCTCATATGTTTTTGTTGTTGATTTGATTATCTATTGATGCAATCACTCATTGCGATTGTTTGGATGGTTCTTTCATGATTCAAGGGATAAAATTCTGATGAGTTTCACGATGAGTTTCTGATGAAAATTACTGTACAAAGTAACCCGTGCTTCTATAAAAATGGTTGCAATCAAACTTCGCAAGTATTGATTGATTTTCATACAGTTCTGTTTATTGATTATTCTCATAATAAATAAAGTACATATTCTCATAATTAAATTTAAAATCCTCAACACACTTGACATCGCAGCACCAATCTACCCGTGCGCCCCCAATTCTGAGCAACTGCTTCGAACAATTGTGTTCGATAAACAATTGAGCTAAATTAACGGTTGTTCTTTGAATGAGTTCTGAGCTCTGAAGGTTTAAAACTTTGAATTCAGTGAAACAATAGTTTTCTTGTTGTGCATCTTTCAAAGCACAGAAACCTTTCGCAGTCATGAGAAACTCATCAGTGACTGGAACCACTAGCGGACATGAATGATAGGGGAAAAGTGAAATTCCCCTTCTTTGACGGTTCCACAAAGTAGATTTAGCTCCTTGAGCTATAGGTAAAATGGCCTAAATTCTACCAAGGCTCCCCTCTTTGGGAAAATACCCCTCCCTTTGGTGGTTCGGCTCGTCCGCCAGCGACTGATACTATAAATCAATGTACCCCGGAACAGGAAGACATTCCGAACCGCAATCACTGAGACGCCACATCACCATCCATCACTCGGACCACTGAGTTTAGCCAAGAAAATGACGAGAAGGGGTGGGAAAAGTGGAATTCCCCCCTCTATGGTAAGTTAAAGATTTCGTTTGTTCCTTAAAGTGTAGGTAAAACAGCCTCAAAACTGCCAATTTCCCTCTCTTCGGCGAAATTCCTCTCCCTTTGGAGGTTGGGCTCGTCCGCCCAATGACGAACCGTAATTTGGAACAGACATTATTCTGGCAAACTCGTGGGATTTTACTGCATGTATGTATTTCTTTTTTTTTTTAATTCAGAGGTGTATTGACAATTAATTTGTAAGATTTTACGGTAATAAAAGTCGTTCGAAACCGCAATCAGTGAGACTCCATGGCACCATGAGTGAAACGGACCACTGATTTATTCCATGAACCGTAATATGGAACAAGCATTGTATGGGTTATTCTAGCAAACTCGTGGAATTTTACTGGATGTATTTCTTCGGATTTTTTCTTCATTCAGAGGTGTATCATCGTATCAAATGAAAGAGTTTACTGTAATATAAATCATTCGGAACCACAATCAGTGAGACTCCATGGCACCATTAGTCAATCGGACCACTGATTTGTTCCACGAACCGTAATATGGAACAGGCATTGCACGGGTTATTCTATGTAGCAAACTCGTGGGATTTTACTGGATGTATTTCTAAGGTTTTTTTTCATTACGAGGTGTATTATCGTATCATATGTAAGATTTTACGGTAATTAAAGTCGTTCGGAACCGCAATCATAGTGAGACTCTCTATCACCGTTGGTCAATCGGACCACTGATTTGTTCCATGAACCTGAACCGTAATATGAAACAGGCATTGCACGAGTATTCTAGCAAACTCGTGGGATTTTACTGGATGTATTACTTATTTTTTTTCATTCAGAGGTGTATTATCAATTGATTTGTAAGATTTTATTGTAGAAGGAGGCGTTCGGAACCGCAATCAGTGAGATTCAAGACCACAATTAGTGAAACGGACCATTGATTTATTCCATGAACCGTAATATGGAACAGGCATTTCACGAAATATTCTAGCCAACTCGTGGGATTTCTTCACTGTTTGTATTTCTCAGTTTTTTTCATTCAGAGGTGTATTATCCAATGATTTTTAAGATTTTCTTGTGCTAGGAGTCGGTCGGAACCGCAATCAGTGAGATTCCATACCACCATTAGTGAAACGGACCATTGATTTATTCCATGCACTAGCGGACGAGGGAAGAACAAAAAAGTGGAATTCCCCCCTCTTTGGCTATTCCAGAAACTAGAGTTTGTTCCCTACGGTGTAGGTAAAATGGTCCAAAAACTGCCGATTCCCTACTCTTTGGCGAAATTCCCCTCCCTTCGGGGGTTTCGCTCGTCCACCAGTGATTCCATGAACCGTAATATGGAACCGGCATCGCACGAGTTATTCTAGCAAACTCGTGGAATTTTACTGGATGTATTTCTTAGACTTGTTTTCATTCAGAGGTGTATTATAAAATACTTTGTCACCTCGTCCTAATTACTTCTCACCCTACAGTGATATAATTAGTAAAATCCATGATTAATTAGTAAAATCCATGATTTTCTACGTCATTACGTTTGACGTATACACAACACAAACTCATTTGTTATTAGAATGATATCATTTAGAGTATTGATCATTACTTAGGAGATTGTATTTGAATGCACGCCGTTTTCTCACCTCTAAAAATCTACGTATGTACATATATGTAGGCTTCGTTTTGATAGACCTGGGCTAGAAGTGCTGTTTCGGATTCTCAGCGGCAAAGTCAATTTTACCATTTTTTATATCTGGGCGTTGGGATATGGACCAGTGCTACAAAGCAAAGAGAGAATAGCGCACATTCGAATTTAGTCTATCAATCAAATTGCTAAACTATTGATTAGTGATTGCTTTTCATGGGCTTGGTGACGTACATACAGTATAAGTATCACCCTAATGATGCCGTACTTACATATTGTATTTAGTTTATCATGAATGGACGAACTTCATTAAATTTAGTGTTGTTGTTTTAGGCTCTATCTGTCTAGTCGGTCTGATCTGGTATATTAACAAAATGATGACGTATGTAGTTATTTAGTTTACCATGATTCAAGACGATACGAACTTCATTCAATTCATTGTTGTTGTTTCACGGGCTACCAGGCATTCGAACAAATCTTTTCTATCAAAGGAAACTCATAAGTGAAAATCAGGTTTCACATGCAATCATAAACAAACTTTACGGCACACTAGCGAACAAGACGGGGAGGGATTAGTGGAATTCCCCACTCTTTGGCGGTTCCGAAAAGGAGAGATCGTTCCTTAAGGTGTTGGTAAAATCGCTCAATTTCGGCCAACATCCCATCCCCTCTTTGGAGAGATTCCCATCCCTTTGAGGGTTCGGCTCATCCGCCGCAGTGTTACGGCGCAAGTACTGAAATACCACGTAGCGTGGAATAATATTTGTCTTATAAATAAGCGAATGTCTTCAGTTTGCTTGATTTTATAGGTCATTCAGTCATGCCACAGCTAAGAGAACTCGTTATTTATAACTGAAACTCTGCTGTCAATATTTATATTCCAAACATAAATGAACTTAACGAGTAGTATTAATCCTATGTTTCGATATTAATCAGAGACCGTTCGTTTTTGAGTATTAGTGTGCAGTTGAATGAGCAAATGCAATTTGTCGCAAATCGCGAACACTCGAACGGCAAAAATGAACCGTGTCTTTCGTATTCATTAACTTCGCGTCTGTTCACTAACAGGTGGAAAAAGTGGAAGTCCCTCTCTTTGGTGTTTTCAAAAAAGTTCAATTTGTTCCCTAAGGTGTAGATAGAGTGACCTGAAACCAGCCGATTCCCAGCTCTTTGACGAAATTCCCCTCCCTTTGGGAATTAGCCCGTCCGCCAGCGCGTCTGTTAATGATAAACCTACATTGAACTGGTTGCCGACTGATCATACAGTCGATTATTCTGAACTTGGCTCATTTTCTGCGGGCCAGAAATCTGTGCCTGATTGTTCGCTCTATACTTGTCAGGTTTACAGTGCTAGACAGGAGTATGTACCTGTGGTGTAGCGGTTAGCAAGTCTGTGTACTGAACAGAAGGTCGTGGGTTCGAATCCTTTCAGGACACTTGGAAATTTTCAGTTCCTTGGTAGGACTAGAGTTCGTTCCCTAATTAGTATGTATTTTAAAGGAAAAATTTCAGGACCAGCTATTTGATACTAAACCTGACGAGTCGACGGTGTAGTTTGTATGTGCGTAAGACTGAAGTATTTTTCGTTTTTACTTAAGTATGTACATGTAACATTCCAGTTAATAGGTTAATATAACCGTTTACAGGTTACAGGTTATACCGCTTTTATTACTTTTGTCGCCTGTCTAGTCTAGTGCGTAAGACACCAACCTCGGAAACCGGCGGTCCTAAGTTCGCCACCTGACTTGAGACACAGATCCTGACGCGTTGCCCGTCTGTTTATTCAACTGTCCTACATACAGTACTACAAAAACACCCTTCAGATATGGTATTAGTGTGCCTCGGTGGCTTCTATTAATGAAAAAGTAAAAAAAAAATCAAAGGTTGATCGTAAACGGACCCTGTGTAACTTTTCATTGCAACATTTGATCAATCCAACCAGAAATGTGAACACCAATATTACTTTTTACTGTGCGTTCTGAACATAAAACCAAGCCCAAATTAAAAACCGAACAGCATTTAGGTAGGCGGTGTACGGTATAAATACAGTAGCCTGCCTCTCCGAAAATACAATTATTATTTTTAAAAAGTGTGAAGGCTTTACAACAGAAAACAACTCACTCTGGTGCGTCCACGATCGAGCTATAGCCTATGTATTCAGTTCTTGTTATTAGGAGAGTTTTGGCGCGCAGTTTGAGTTCAAATTTTCGATAAGAAATATACACATGAACCTTTCACTTTAATTCATTGCACTGGCGGACGAGCTTACTCCCCAAAGGGAGGGGAATTTCGTCAAAGAGGGGGGCATTTACAGTTTTCATGCCATTTTACCTACACATTAAGGAACAAATTAAACGTTTTCGAAAAAGCCAAAGAGGGGGGAATTCCACTTCGCTCTTCTCGTCCGCTAGTGATTCATGTATACCTATACAGCGCCTAACGGGTTCATATATTTTTTCGATAAAAAGATATAAAACTTTACCAGCTATGGATACGTAAAAAAATTTCATCCATCTCTGCCACGATTCTTCTGAGCTTCATTCAGAGTTTTGTTTACTGTTACGTAATCTTAATTAGCCGGATTATTATTAACGTACGTATATCTTGATCGTAAGCGAAACAGGTGAAAGGTGTCTATTGTAACATCAATGACACCAACGAGAAACGTGGAAACCAAACTTGAAATTTTCAATGCGCGGTCCGAAACGTGGTTAACCAAACAGGATCTGGTGTGCGGTCTAAGTCTAAACGTTTTCGCTGAAAATTATAGTGGGATGAAAAAATACTATTTCCGTTTGGTGCATTCAAGCTGTGATTAACAGGACTTGGTCGTCAAACTCTCCAGTAATTACCCACTCGTTTATACAAAGTTTCCACCAGCTTTATTCATGTGGTAATGTTTTCCAAGGAAATTCGTAGTTTACGCCTGAACGAGCATTTGATGATTGAATTTACGATTAATTAGATCAGAGAGCTCAACAGTTTTCGTTACTGTGACTTCTTCAGTACTGAAGCCACTGATACCATATCAGAATGGTGTTTTCGGAGTGGCCGGAGATGTTCTAGACTAGATGGGCGAGACAAGAGATATTTATAGACTATCTGTGTTTGCACTAGCAGACCAGGGAAGTGGAATTATTCTCCGCCCTCTTTGGCAGTTCTAAAACGTAGGAGCTGTTCCTTACGGTGTTGGTAAAATGACCTGAAAACTGCTAGTTCCCATCGGAAGATCGACTCGTCCGCCAGTGTATTTACATTCCAGTAGACAATTTACTGAACACGGCACGGACAATGGGAAAATTTGTTCTGTTTTTATGATGACAGAATTCCTCGGAATCTCGGATTTTTCATCAAAATCGAAGTTGCACTTCTGTACTGTAGCCTCCAAATCTGGCGTATCCTCGGAGTTTCTCTGGATGTTGTTTCCCTATCGCGGCCACTGGCGGACGAGCGGGGAATCTTCCCAAAGAGGGGGGAATAGGCGCAAATTAGGCCATATTACCTACCCCTTAGGGAACAAACTCAACTTTTTGAAAATGCCAAAGATTGGAAAATTCCACCTTTCCCAACCTTCTCGTCCGCTAGTGAACGCGGTAAACCTAAACAACACTTGCGCAGTACATGGGCAAGAGTACCGTATCCATTACTAGAATCAATATGTGTTCGATTCATGCACGGTTCTGACCTCCTCTCACTGGCGGTCGAAAAAAAAACCCCAAAGGGAGAGGAATTTTTTCAAAGAGGGGGAATTGGCAGATATACATAGTAGGCCATTTTATCTACACCTTAAGGAACAAACTTCACTTTTAAGAACAGCCAAAGAGGGGGAAACTCGAATTTTTCCTCCCCTTCTCGTCCGCTAGTCCCTTCTCTTACCATAGGGTAAACCGAATCCTTGCCCTTGGTCGTACAGTACAGTGCGTTTATCGGGCTAAGACTTTTGCTGGGACTTTAAACGTAAAACCTTTTCCTAACGCCAAAATAGTGTACACGTTTGTCGATTCGATGAGAAAAAAATATAAAACCACTTCATTAGACTTGATCAAACTTCCCTAAATTGAAAGACCTCATTATTTAATTAAAACATGCATTGGCACAGAAATGAGACTGATAGACAGGTTTACAAAAAATTGACCCAGAAAATTAGTTTTATTTAAATAAATGGAGTACATTTCCACCGAAACCTACACTTTCTTAAGACATGGGAGTAAGAAAAGCTCATTCTTAGGCTTAGGCTCAGTCTTTGGCTTAGGCTTAGGACCAATTGAAAGAATTTGCAGTGACAACTGGCGTCAGTTCCCGATTCAGTGTAAATATCAGGGTTTTAACTTAGACAAACTCTAGTTTGCAAGACTGCTGTCTTAGCCGTTCGACTAGGAAATCTCAATTATTCTTTTCATATTTTGATTATCTATATGTTCGCAGATTGTCCAATATCACTGGTGAGTGAGTCATTGAGTGAGTCATTGAATGAGTCATTGAGTCATTGAGTGAGTGAGTGAATGAGTGAGTGAGTGAGTGAGTGAGTGAGTGAGTGAGTGAGTGAGTGAGTGAGTGAGTGAGTGAGTGAGTGAGTGAGTGAGTGAGTGAGTGAGTGAGTGAGTGAGTGAGTGAGTGAGTGAGTGAGTGAGTGAGTGAGTGAGTGAGTGAGTGAGTGAGTGAGTGAGTGAGTGAGTGAGTGAGTGAGTGAGTGAGTGAGTGAGTAGATGAGTGAGTCATTGAGTGAGTCATTGAGTGAGTGAATGAGTGATTGAGTGAATGGTTTGCTCCCAGCCCGATGTAGCCCCTGATTAGCCATGTAATCCGTTTCCGTACGGTTCGTCTGTGTTTCCTGCAGTTGGCATTTAGGTTGTTATGAAACCATCAGAATAGAATCGGGCTTCCAGGTTTAAAAGGTAATCATGTAACGTGAAGTATGGCTTGTTCGTCAGTCTTTTTACTCAACATCATTTTCGGAAACTTTTTAAGTCTCTATTCATACTCGACGCGCAATTTTCTGCGATTCCTGCGCGACTCGCGCGTGAATCGCAGAAAATCGCAGAAAATCGCTAAAAGTCAAAACTGTATCTTTTTAGAATTTTTCGATTCTAATCGATAGAGGGAGTTGAACTGAACAAGAAAATGGCCTTTTTGGCCATTGATTTTCTAGTGAGAAAATCATTTACCAATCTGGGTTTGCGATTTAGCGATTTTCTGCGATTTTCTGAAATACGCAAAATCTCAAAAGAAGTATGAACAGCGCCTAACTGAAGAGCTTTTTGAGATTCAAGTGAACAAATAACACGTTAACCTATCCAACCCGGGTAACACCCACTGAACATGATGATTGCATGTTATAACATACAACTGTTGGGTTGAGTTGAGTTGGACAGCCGGCTGTTATGCATCACCTTCTCTTACATTAAATGCCAATAACGATTCAAAATGGAAGAAAAATCACAGTATATGTTTCTTCTCTAGACATGGTTCAAATTCCAAACATATACATATGTGAATGTGGGTCTTCATGATTTTCTGTTTCTGTCAAATTATTTTGATTCAGTTCAACGAGTTCACGGTTCAGAAACAGTTCAAACAACAAGTTGTAAATAATGAACAAGAAACTATGTAGGTTATCTTTCTGTACATGTATTTCCCATAGGTGTTTCTTTCCTCTTTCCCATGGCTCATTATTTTTTTTCAAATGTCACTCATGACGTTGTTCGCTTCCTCTGTCACCCACTCATTCAATGTACTGTTGTTGTTGTTGTTGTTGTTGTTGTTGTTGTTGTTGTTGTTGTTGTTGTTGTTGTTGTTGTTGTTGTTGTTGTTGTTGTTGTTGTTGTTGTTGTTGTTGTTGTTGTGGTTGTTGTTGTATTTTTTGTTAGCATTAGCAATCATCGTCGTGCATAGTTCATAATAACAATTTCAATGATACATTTAATCTCTCGTTCGTTCATTCAATCACGGTCACGCATTTCTGGAGAAGTTATCACGAAAGACTTATGTACTTAGTTGGAATTACATCAGAATTACAAATTGTATGATTAAACTGCCGGTTTAAGTGATTGAATGGACGGTCGGTTTGATTTACATAATTTGTATATAGAATACTTGTAACTAATGAATGAATGTATTAATGAATGTATGTATTCTATGTATGTACTGCATGCGGTGGGTGCAATCTTGGAAGTACTAATGAAACGTAATGCATAATTAATATCTTCTCTCTGTCCATGTGAAAAGCTGTAAACTGTTGCGAAGTGGAGTTACCAAACCGAATGAAAATTTCCAATAGGTTTGAATAACCTTGGATGGGTATCTGATTTCTTATTCTGCAGAATTATTTCGGAGGCCATTATTATTATTTTTCCTGTTTCATGTTTCTGTTTTCCGTAAACTTTTGTTAACTGCCAACCCAATTTTACCGTTCGGCCAAAACCGTACAAAAATTCCATAGGTCAACGAAAAAATTCTAAATTGAAATTATAATGTCTAATCGAATGTCCCTGAGAATGCCGAAAAAGTTTTTTTGACAATCTGATTTGCATTTTCCTAATTAGGCGCAAAAAAGTGCAAAATACCGAAAATAAATCAACTTTGAGCCGAAATTACGGCTTTAAGGTAAGCGACCTGATATGGACGTTAGTATCGCAATAAATTAGTACATGTTCAAGGATCGCTGTTGAAAAACCTTTCTGTTTAAGAAAACCCCACGGTTTTCCTGGCGGTTTCCCTGTTTATGAAAAACCAACGGTCTTTCAGTTTATTGTGAATAAGTGAATCCGTGAATGGTCAGAACTCTCACTAGTAAGAGTGAAATACGCTTAGCCATCATTTCTGATTTCAATTTAAATATTTACATTATGAAAACCCGACGGTTTTCCTGACTGTCTACCTGTTTATATATGAAAACTCAACGGTTTCCCTGTCGGTTTACCTGTTTATGAAAACCCGACGGTTTCCCTGGCAGTCTACCTGTTTATGAAAACCTGAATTCAATAAGGAAAACGAGAGCCCATCGGCATTCACAAAATTCATTTACAAGGCTTTTTTGTTGCAATTGAGCTTTATAATGCGTTAAAATACTTCAATATAATTATATCCAATCAAATTTCCAAGAATTAATGAGTCTACCCCGTGTCGAAACTATTTTTTTTCCGGGGCGCATATATGCAGCACCTATAAACATTCTATTTTATTTCACAATTCTGGATAATGACTTTAACTTGAAGCTTTTCATTTCTACTTCAACTTGAAGTTCAGATTGTAGAGAAGATAAATCAATAAGGTTCCTAGTTTTTGCGTTTCAATTCGGAAAAGACGCATCAAACTGACAAAAAAACTTTTTGGGCATTCTCAGGGACCTTAAAAAATTTTGAAGTTTTTTGTTGACCTAGTTTTTTGCCCATTTTTTCACTTTTCGCTTTGAAAATGGCACACGTTTTTTTATTCAAGTTCTTGAACAGTTCTTGATGCTATACAAACACGAACATTTATCATCTGCGTATGTATGTTCTAGCGGATGAGATGGAAGGGAAAGTGGAATTCCCCTCTTTGGCGGTTATAAAAATTGAGTTTGTTCTTCAAGATTCCCAGACTCCCGGCTCTTTGGTGAGATTCCCCTCTCTTTGGAGGTTTGGCTCGTTCGCCAATGTACGTATGTACATATGTGTTATGTAATGTAAACCACCGCCTACGAAACTAAATAAATAATGATTATCAAGAGACACCTTCTAAGTGATCAGTGTTCAATTCTCAGATTGAATATTGTCTGTTTTTGAATATGAACAGATGCAAATGCACGATGATTAGTAGTAAATGAAGAATGTGAGCTTGAAACATGTATTGCTACTTTACTTGAAATTGGTGTCACGTAAAATTAATAAAAAAACGCATAACATTTTTTCGTATGGTTTAATCTTGTGAAACTAGACTCCAACTCAGTAAATAGACAGCTTGGTTCGGGTCTCTGGTTACTGAAACTCTTTTTTTAGTTCCATAACCTTGTATGCCAAACCAAGAATAACATGTATAGTATCCGTATGTTTTCGAATGTCTTGTGAAAACAGCATTGGTTTTTCAAATTTTTGACCACGCACTTAAAAGTTCATGCACTCATAAATGGTTTCAACACAAGTTTGTTTAGAAACACGAAATCATAGATGTTGTTTCTGACAATGTTTCTTTCTAGTCAAACATATTTCTGCAAACTTCTTATGACATGTGTGAAAAGACTGACACCGGATGTTTTTCGGTAACAAGAAGCTGTAATTTATGTATTACTATTATTACTGCCATGACCACCAGAGAAAACCTGCCATAACCTTGCTTTCTTCACAATATTTCACCAGTATACAAACGTCTCTCTCTCTCTAAACAAACTGTAATTTTCTATTTTGTCCACAAAATTTCCAAAATGGGCACTATTTCGGTTCATGTTCGACTGTTTTTCATAAGCTCCAGGGAATTGCCGAAGTTCGGAGGCTCAGGGCGTACGAGCCAATCTGCCAAAGGGAGGGGTATATCGTCAAAAGGGGGGAATTGGCAGTTTAGACCATTTTACCTACACCTTAAAAAATCCTCTTTCTGAAAACGCCAAAGACGGGGGAAACTCCATTTTCCCCACCTCTTCTTGTCCGCTAGTCGGTCAGGGTGCATAGTCCGTTCAACGTTAATCTAATAAAATGTTCACTGGCGCATGAGAAGACGGGGGGAGAGAAAAGCGGAAATCCCCCCTTTAAGGGTGTAAACTGAGTTCCTAAAGGAGTAGGTAATCGGGGCTAGAATCTACCGATTCTTCCATTTTGAAGAAATTCCACTCCCTTCATAGATTGTGCCCGTCCGCCAATTTGTGGGACTCTGTTACTGTAGTCGTTCAATATTCTGGTTGAGTGGTTTGTTGTCGAACACAATCTGCAGTCCACTCCTGATTGATTCTGTTTGCTTATATGTAACGAACAACAATATGAAGATCATTTTGAGATTATTTTGGGTAACGAACAATTCAGAGTGCCCATAGATTGTGGAGTATCACCTTTATATTGACATGTAACGATGTCATACTCATAGCATACAGTTGATAAGTTAAGATACTGAATGGAACAATATGAGGAAATGTTTCACGGTCTGGAAATGCTGAATCGTCTGTTCGCTACAAGAATCCCGAAATGGTCTTAATTAACTATAATAGACGAATTCTAGTCTATCCAAGAATGGGAAATTTTTTATACCAGGTAGGATTTGAACCCACAACCTCCTGGTCAGTACACAGACGTGCTAACCGCTGCACCAGCTGCAATAATCACATGTTAACCCTAGTTTCCATGCCATCCATGCCAGCTAAAAGCTTTTTTTTGGTTGGAAGCGACTGCGGACCAGGAGGTTCGGGCACTGACGGATTATCCGATCCGTTAAAGAAAGGAAACTGTCAGAGAGGGTGGACTCGACAATTTTCAGGTTATTTGATCTACACATTAAAGAACAAATCCAACTCTTAAAAAACAATCCAAGATGAAAAGATTCCGCTTTTCTTCTCTCACAATCTTGTTCACTAGTGGATATTTCTTTTATAACGTTTTTTTAGGATGAACAGCCAGTTGTGAAAATATAGTAAAGTTTACCTTTATAAGAGGCTCTCTTCCTGTGAATTGATTTCAACGAAATCTTCCTTCAATGATCGATTCACCCATCACCCGTTGTTCTTGATGTTGACCTACCGTACCGTCTTGGGTGTGCCATGATAGTTCACATTACTGTCACTATATTTGACCCATTAGGTTGTGGCGGATGAGTAGGAGTATTGAATGGTTTTGGCGGATGATTTGAAGTAGTTCAGGTTGTGGCGGATGAGTAGGAGTATTGAATGGTTTTGGCGGATGATTTGAAGTAGTTCAGTTTGTGGCAGATGGTTGAATAGGACACTTGAGTGTGTTGCTTGCCCGTTGCACATAATCTGGTGGTCTTACCTTAAGCTGTAGTCGGCGTCTAGACGAAATGGTACGAAACGCTTATGGTAAGTTCGATTTGTGTTAATTCTCTCCAAAAGCAATCATATCAGAGTTTGCATTCATTCTAAATTTTTTTTAGTTCTCACATCTTTCTATTTTGAGCATTCTCACCCCAATGTATTTTAGTGCCGGGAAAACATGACAACACTTCTTTCTGGTGACTCGAGTTCAGGGTGGACATGTACAGTACGGGCAATACTTTCTTGCAAAGATAAGAGACGACTGGACGTTGACACCGAACCATGAAACATGAACCATGGGACGTGGAAAGGAGACCAAACCATAGATAAGACAGTTCATGTTTTTTGCAAAGAGTATTTTCAATTCTTCCTTTAAACCGGTACAATACTTACATTGTTGTATTATACAAACACGCCTACAATTCATTCCCCTATTCAGTAAGTCAGTCAGTTAGCTAGTCAGTCAGTCAGTCAGTCAGTCAGTCCGTCAGTCAGGCAGTCACTCGGTAAGTCAGTCAGTCCATCATTCTGTCATGCATAGTCCGCGCTGTTTCGCCATTCAAATATCATATCATTTGAACTATTTTATTTAATATACATAATTCATATTATAAAGTACCAAAGTATAACAGATCGTACGATTTTATAAATATAATTATTTATAAATATTTTAATAATTATAATTATAGTATATTATATATTAATTATAATTATTTTTCAGAACATCACCCAATAAATTGATCGACATGAAATCTATAGTTTGCTTTATGGTTGTCTTTCTGGCCGCTAGTCAGGTGATTTGTTTGACTGACTGACTGATTCTGACTGACTGACTGACAGACTAAATCTGACTGACTGACTGACTGACTGACTGACTGACTGACTGACTGACTGACTGACTGACTGACTGACTGACTGACTGACCGACTGACTGACTGACTGTTTGACTAACTGACTGAATAATAGCGAACAGTCATATTGAAGGAGGAATACAAAAATTGTCTGACTGATTAACTGACTGACTGACTATGACTAACTGTCTGACTGACTGATTGACTGACTGACTGACTGACTGAAATAAGGTACATAGTTGCTCTTTTC
>OZ038444.1:22858070-22893746 GCA_964036265.1 Daptonema setosum
AGACATAATCATGTAGGTAGAATTTAGAAATTGTGAAACAAAATTCTAAACGCTTTTCATTGATTTCTGAGAATTTTTTTGGCCTTAACTTTTACATTAAACTTAGGAAATTTAGATAGAAAGGCCATCTTCATATGTAGATATGAAGTGTTACACACCTACAAATAAAATATGTTCCTTTGATGTTCCAATCCGTGTCGGAAAAATTCCCATCTTTGCATGTTTTTTTAAAACGCCTTGCCTGAGAAAACCTACAGGTTGTATGGGAAGTGTGGCCCCTCTTATCAAAATTGAGTTATGTGGTGTTTTGGAACCTACCAGGGTAGTGTATCAAAACCCTATGACCGTTTGGTCCAAAGTTGCTCAAAACCGGAAATATCCGGATTTTTCGATTTTGGCTGTAGGGCATGCGTCACCATGCGATCAGCTCACTTTGAACGGCGGCCGTCACCGATAGAGACGTCCAATCACTAAATGGATAACATAGTATGAAAGTAAACTTAATTCTGCGTGTTTTAAGCCCTATTTGACCGCATTTGATGGAGTAATCAATTTAGAAATCGATCCCGAAATTTTTTCAAAATTAACTTTTTTTGAAAAAAAATGTCAAGTTGGAGACATAAATGTCAAAATAAAAAAAGTTGCAAGATTTATCCAGACAAACCGAGTATGAGGGATGATGCCCCTATAGTAGACCTTCAAAAAGGTCATGTGATACCCCCCCCCACATGGCCCCATTTTTTCGAGCTACGGGTCATTTTTTGCCAAAAATCGCTAATTTTCTGAATTTTCTACTATTTTCCGCATATGGTTGATTGTTTATCGGAGAATTGTGCATGATAATAACTTCCTCTGATAGGCAAAGTAATGATAGAATACTTCCATTTGCTTTAGTCAGTTTTTAAAATATGATAAATAGGGCTGACAGGCTGAAAACGACCAAAAACGACGAAAAACCCTAAATTTCTATGTTTCCTCAAAATAGGGAGGTTTTAACGTTATAAGTAGGCAAGAATGGGTCGAGAAGGGTATATAGTGGAATATACAGTGTTTTTGGTTTCATTTTATCAAATATACAATTAGCTGCAACGTCAAAATACTAGTAATAGGGGTTTTGAACAGTCGTTTTCAGCGATTTTTGATTAAAACTCGTCAAGTTAGCTAGTTTACATAAATTTTCCGTTGGTGGTTGATGTTTTTTCAGTAGTAAGTCCATGACAATACAATCCACTGGTAGGAAAGGTAATGAGGAATACTTTTATTTGATTTAACCGTCTTTCAAAAATTGATAAATAGGCCTAAACCCAAAAACGATGAAAAAGTATAATTTTGATGTTTGCTGAAAATACAAAAATTTTACCATTGTTATGAAGCAAGATGAAGGGAATATTGTTTTATACAGTATTTCTAGTTTATATTCATCAATTATGGAGTCAAAACACAGGTATTGAAGGTTTTTAACAGTCGCTATCAGCGATATTTGCCTGAAGCTCAAATATGATGCTGTTGGGGAATGAGCGGTTAAATACACCTTTCTTCGTTTCAATCGCTCACATGTGCTTGAAATGAGTTTTCTGGATATATTTATTTTTGGTTTTCTTCCGTTTTATTCGACATAGCTTGCTAATACATCCATTTTTATCCTACATACATACATATTTAAATGTACATAAGGATGTATGCGGATTGTGCGTCAACTGCCGCCACTGCCTACTGCAGTCACAATTTTCGAGTCAACTGCCGCCAGTTTTCTGAATTTTTCAGTTGACTCGCTCGAAAGTAGTGTCAGTTGTCTTATGAAAAGAAGAATGATTCATGTTATCAATAAAGGATTCATGCAATCAATGATAAGTCGGATGCAGTTGACTAGCATTAGGATGATGAACATACTTTTCAAACGAATCCCACTCCTGCGCTCCGCGCGGTGCTAACGGGCATTACGATAGATTATCAGCGGTTAACGAACAGTAATACATACTTCGATGGCAATATTAAAACTTTGGATAATTTGTCCGCGACCTTTAATTTGCTTGATTGCATGAAACATCTTTTATTGACTAAATTAAAGATTCTTTTAAGGCAACTGACGCTAATTTCTGTGAAACAACTGCAGCCAGAAATTTTTCAAATTATTGGCTGAAAATGACGTACGAAAACTGACGCCACTTTCCGGCGAGTCAAATGCAGCCGAAGAAGTCCAGAAAAAGTGCCGACAGTTGACTTGATAATTGTGGCTGCAGTTGGTGGTGGCGGCAGTTGATCGATCCCCATGTATGCGTAGGTATGTATAGTAATTATGTGTTTTGATTATACTTTTAGCGATTTGATTTGATGATACTTTTAGCGGTGTGAATAGAGGGCATTAGTGAATAACTGAATACTGTTGGCAGACGTTTTGGTGTACTTCTACTTTCAGTTCTTTTCCTTCAGAAGTACACCTAGTCATCAACTCTCTTGTTTATTTACCCACTTCGTCAGATTGACCTCCAACAGGTGTCTAATTGGGAGCCGACAGTTCAAACGAACTGATTGCAAGTGGTTCCCAAAATCGGACGTTCTCAGCATCACTGCTTTGTTCTAGAATCATGATGTGGAAGCCCGAAAACAGACTGCGCGAGGCGAAAAGCGGAAGCGAAAAGTTTCCCGCTTTACTTCTTTGTATTGCTGACGTACCTTTGAATTACAGTCCTTTGCCCCGAAACTAAAAATTTCTCAGCATTCCTGCTCTATTCCAGAAACCAGATGGCACGTAGCGTAAAAAATTGGCGTTTTCTAGTACCACTGATATTTATTGGATACGTATCCTGAAAGGCTGAGATCTTAAAATTCAAATGGCGACAAAAAATGGATTTCTCAACATTACAACCTGTAAATGGATGGCGCAAGGCGCCAAAATTTTGATGTTTTCAGTACTTCTGCTTTGTACTGGAGACATTCCTGTAAGCCCGATAACTTATTGCAACTTACTAACATGGATTTGGTGAAATAGACCAAGAACACTGTATATTCCACGATATGCCTTTTTGACTCATTCTTGCTCCATACAATGGTAAAATTATGGTATTTTCATCAAACATCGAAATTATACTTTTTCATCGTCATTTTCAGCTGTTTAGGCCTATTTATAAAATTTTGAAAGACGGTTAAATCAAATAAAAGTATTCCCTCATTACCTTTCCTACCAGGGGATTGTATTGTCTTGGACTTACTACTGAAAAAAACATCAACCAAGAACGGAAAATTGATGGAAACTAGCTAATTTGACGAGTTTTATTCAAAAATCGCTGAAAACGACTGTTCAAAACCCCTGATACTAGTATTTTGACATTGCAGCTAATTTTATATTTGATAAATTGGAACCAAAAACACTGTATATTCCACTATATACCCTTCTCGACTCATTCTTGCCTACTTACAACGTAAAAACCTCCCTATTTTGAGCAAACCTAGAAATTTAGGGTTTTTCGTCGTTTTTGGTCAATTTCAGCCTTTAAGCCCTATTTATCATATTTTAAAGACTGACTAAAGCAAATGTAAGTATTATATCATTACTTTGCCTATCAGGGGAATATATTATTATGCACAATTCGCCAATAAACAATCAACCATATACGGAAAATCGCAGAAAATTCGGAAATTTAGCGATTTTTGGCAAAAAATGACCCGTAGCTCAAAAAAATGGGCCATGTGGGGGGGGTATCACATGACCTTTTTGAAGGTCTACTATGAGGGCATCATCCCTCATACTCGGTTTGTCTGGATAAATCTTGCAACTTTTTTTATTTTGACATTTATGTGTCCAACTTGACAATTTTTTCAAAAAAAGTTAATTTTCAAAGTTTATCGGGATCGATTTCTAAATTGAATATTCTATCAAATGCGGTCAAATAGGGCTTAAAACACGCAGAATTAAGTTTACTTTCATACTATGTTATCCATTTAGTGATTGGAAGTCTCTATCGATGACGGCCGCCGTTCAAAGTGAAGTGATCGCATGTTGACGCATGCCCCACATCCAAAATCGAAAAATCCGGATATTTCCGGTTTTGAGCAACTTTGAACTAAACGGTCATATGGTATTGATACACTACCCTAGTAGGTTCCAAAACACCACATAACTCGATTTTGATAAGAGGGGCCAAAATCTGTAGGTTTTCTCAGGCAAGGCGTTTTAAACCACAGATAACAAGACGCACATGCAACTTTAGTTTATAATGATATTGACTTATAATGATATTGACAATACTATAAGAAACCGCCAAGTTTAAAAAAGGTTTCTATAAATGTTTTTTCAATCTTTGCTGTTCGCTGCAAATCAACCCCTTTGGAAGGTTTTAACTCTATGTTTTTATAGTACATAATTAATTTAACCGATACAAACACAGAGGAATGCAGTTCAAAATATGCATAATGGTAGTTTGCGTCGCCGCAACTGCAATACTGGCCAAAAAAACATTCAAAATACTGGTTTGAAGTTGATTTCAACCCGTCACTCATCATCGGAAGAGTTGGTTAATAACTCACTCACTCATTCACTCACTCACTCACTCACTCACTCACTCACTCACTCACTCACTCACTCACTCACTCACTCACTAACTCACTCACTCACTCACTCACTCACTCACTCACTCACTCACTCACTCACTCACTCACTCACTCACTCACTCACTCACTCACTCACTCACTCACTCACTCACTCACTCACTCACTCACTCACTCACTCACTCACTCACTCACTCACTCACTCACTCACTCACTCACTCACTCACTCACTCACTCACTCACTCACTCACTCACTCACTCACTCACTCACTCACTCACTCACTCACTCACTCACTCACTCACTCACTCACTCACTCACTCACTCACTCACTCACTCACTCACTCACTCACTCACTCACTCACTCACTCACTCACTCACTCACTCACTCACTCACTCACTCACTCACTCACTCACTCACTCACTCACTCACTCACTCACTCACTCACTCACTCACTCACTCACTCACTCACTCACTCACTCACTCACTCACTCACTCACTCACTCAGTCATTCACTCTGTCACTCATTCACTCACTCACTCACTCACTCACCCACTCACTCAGGCACATGCCATGGTACGAGTACGGAATGTTCGGAAACAGAAGATATTCCCATCCGTGGAGTGAGGAGAGAAGATCCATCGTTAGTTCTCTTTATTATTATCTAAGCTTGAGCCTAAGTTAAGCCTAAGCATAAGCCTAAGCATAAGCCTACGAAAAAGCGTGGGCCAAACATGTACATGTCACTTTTTCTTTGTTTTTACAAAAAATACATATACCATAGTGAGTATTTTGAGCTCATAATTTCCCAATAATTCAGGTTTGTATTAGGTTCATTTAACATTTATAAGTGGTTTCACATGATATATACAAATATATGAATCTATTAAACACGAATAAATAACTCTAATTACATAAACTATAATACTAATAGAGTGTATAGCAAAAATATAATAGCATCTACATAAATAATACACCCATAAAAAAAATATATACACATAGAAATCTAATGGAATGTTATACTTTTAAATAGTTGTGAATAAAATCAGAACAGAAGTGAAAACAGAATATTAACTGCGTAGTACCGGTAAACAAAAAAAACATTCGTGTTTTCAACAATAGTAAAACTGTTTGATGGGAAACTCACTTAATAAACTCATCACGTGCAATATTTTATGGTAATCATTTATGGTTTAATCGATATATACAATATACATATGCAGGTGTTCTCCAGGGAAATCTTCGGGCAATATGAAGCTATAATATCTGTATTCTTTAACGTGTAACATACCAAGTGGGATGCAATGAACAATGATAGAATGACTGTGAGAACACCAAGTTTTCCCTTTCCACCATCTTTTCCATTGATCGCTGAAAGCACCCGAAGGCATCTCGTATCTTTCAAAATCACTCACAACTTTCGATGGCTTCGCAGCTGGTTGATTCGGCCGTTGAAACGTAAATATGAAGAGGGTTGTCGGAAGGGTAGAACGGGCAGAACGTACAGCGGAGCCTCATCCGCCGCTTTATTGTGTCGTAGTCGATGTCGTAAATGATGGCGATACATTCGTTTTTGGATTTCCGATGGAATTAATTCGGATTCTGATGACGTCGTCGGGACGGTTGACAGACTGTATGGAACGGTTGACAGACTGTGTGGAACGGAAGACAGACTGTGTGGAACGGTTGACAGACTGAGCGAAACGGTTGACAGACTGAGTGGAACGGTTGACAGACTGTGTGGAACGGTTGACAGACTCTGTGGAACGGTTGACAGACTGTGTGGAACGGTTGACAGACTGTGTGGAACGGTGGACAGACTGTGTGGAACGGTGGACAGACTGAGCGAAACGGTTGACAGACTGTGTGGAACGGTGGACAGACTGTGTGGAACGGTGGACAGAATGAGCGAAACGGTTGACAGACTGTGTGGAACGGTTGACAGACTGTGTGGAACAGTTGACAGACTGTGTGGAACGGTGGACAGACTGAGCGAAACGGTTGACAGACTGTGTGGAACGGTTGACAGACTGTGTGGAACGGTTGACAGACTGTGTGGAACGGTGGTAGGCGAAACAGTGAAGGGCTGCAATTGGTACAGGGATTGAAATAAACTGAACACCTTAGTGAAACTGCTTGAACTAAGGCTCATTGTAAAGGTGTAATTTACCAACATATGTAGCTAAATATAACAGGTTCACATATCGCTTGTGAACTTCCATCTAAGAATTTCTCTCTAGTTTTTTTGAGTTACATCCTTACTTCATGAGGACCTTTATGAGTCTCCCATACTGATACTTTGGTGTTACTACAAAACTCACCATAGTAGTAGTGGAAGTGCTCGATGTGAGGTTGCCGATCGTGACACGAGCCAGTTTGCCCCATCGGTAGTAGAATCCGCCACCTTCGCAGACATCGACCATGACCAAGAGACAGGTCAGACCGGCGAGCATGCATCTCTGAATGGATAACATGGTCGACGAGTGGTCTGCGAAGGAAGGAGAATGGAATTTGCTGCTATCGATCTGAAGTTGAGGTTGAATGTTGAAGCAACGGTGTACAATGCATTTTAACATTTTATAAAAAAAATTACGAAAAAATTAAAAAAAATGGGTTGAATGAATTTGTAGCTATGAACCTCCGGTTCACGTTGGAAAGTTTAAGGTAACGCGTACGATGTCTCAATATTTCTAACCACATTATACTGGTCAGTATGACGAACGTTGTCGAGACTAACGTTTCATTGAGAGGAAACACAGAGGAACCCAATTATATTACCAAACAAGTAAAGCGAAGACTAACGTTAATTAACTGAACTTTGATTAACTAACATACTTGATGTATTGGCGACTGAACGTTATTATTCCCAACAACTTGAGTGGACGCTTCCGATCACTAGATAAGCATTAAAACAAACTTCACATGCGTATGAACACATTGATACCCGATGTATGTATGTATGATCTCAGCTTAATCAACGAACATCTTATTATCAGTGCTTGAAAAGTTACCAAGCATTCATTGTAATGTACACGTATTCAAGTATGTACACATGAGCTCGTTATATCCTACTCACAGAGCGTCATACATATGTATGTGGTCCAATCTTAGGAACAATTGTTTTTTAATGACAACTATGGTGGCAGTCGAGTTATGTAGTGATTAAGTGGTAACGTTTGTGCAAAACTGCTTGATACGAGGTTTGAACGTTTCAAATGAAATGTATTTATTTCATGAAAATGGTTTTTAAATAATAATTACGAATATCAGCGCGAACGTGGTACGATGAATCCTTCCGACTATGGGTCTCTCTCGTCAGGCGTCATAAATGAATATAATAAACGATAAAAAAATTGTGAACCAATAAATTTGAGTATCAAGTTCTCTGTTTGCCAGAACCAGATTTTCAACTCACTCACCTGAATCATGATCGAAAAAAACCGGGAAGTCGGCACGAATCAATGATCGGGAACCTAAGTGACTCTTTCTAATAACCAATTACGAAGCCTCTTAATAATTACTTTAAGATTCTAATGAATAAACACGTACAAAAACATTTACAAGATGATATGACGACGGGTCTCTGGTGTTAATATTGTAAAACGTTGAAAACATACTGGAAGAACCATGGTTAATCCCAACATGATCACCACACTTTCAGATGCACACTTACCAACGATGCACATGATCTATAGTGGGGATTTCTCAGAAGGTCTGCTGAAGCACCATTGTATTCGAATATTATATCTAGCTTTTTGATCTTAGTTTCTGAGGCTGCATTAATGAAATCGTATTGGACACAACAATCTTGAAACCATGATGGTGAAGTGGCGACATATCTCAATATTGTCTACCGAGAGCCAATTTACCATTGTGTTCATTAAGTTCAAACTAAGTGATGTAAGATCATCAGCTGCACAAACACAAAGTTAAAAAAGTACTCCTCTAGCATATGTACAGTATCTGATGTCACATAAACTAGGTCACAATAACGTGAGTTTTTTGTTGGGGACATGACTAAGCTTAACTTCACCGTTTGCCCCAAAATATAAACATGAAATCTAATCAAATACGATTGCTCCAATGGCCCTTTGACCACATATTTGAAATAAAATTCCACCATGGTACTTGTAATTGATGTTTTACTTCGACTCAATACAGCTGTTATGCATGACCTCGCTATCGAAAATAATTATTGTACAATTGTTGTTTTGTTCGAAAAACTAATTGAATACTTGGGTTCGAATTATTTAGCATATGGTTTTGCTTCTTTACGATTGAGACTGTGGTTTACTAGGGTAAAACCACATCCTAATCATGCATCGGGGGAATTCCATTGTTGCACCGGCACAAAAACAAACTTTTGATAGTGAGGTTGATCAAATGTTACTCAGTTAAAATCGTTGCCTCTCTCTGATTGTTTTTTCGCACTTCATGTTATGGAAAGTAAGCTTATTAGATGAACTCAAGATTTTTGAGCCTACACTAATTACGGATCTTGAGATTCTAATCTTCATTAACTTGACAAAATCTCAAATCCTCTGAAATTTTTTGCCTTTAAATTTACAGTCAGCATTATATATACCAAGTTTATTAAAACCTTTCAATATGTCATTCAAGATAATATATCCATACAAACATACGAATGGATTAAGAACACGCATATAACCCAAATCTACAGTATCAATATCTACAATATCTTGGCATCTACGAGATGCACCCGTAAGCAATAAGAAGCATAATTATTGAATCGATATTCTATAATGAAATAGTTTTGAGTAATTGGGAAGTAAATCAATATTTATACAAATAAATATATGCGTTGTAAAAAAACGATGTACCTGTACAAAAACTAACTAAAATTTATAAAAATTAATTAAAGCAAAAATCACATCAATATCTTCCATGTGTACAATAATTCTGAGCAAAATTAAGGAATAGTTTTCACTCTGATTTTATAATCTAGATATCAACATATTAGTCAGATTAGCCAGTCATACATACCTATTTCTATGTAAGAAATCTGGATCTTGCGGGACAAGCTAGAATTCATAACTGAAACCATTGTTAATAAGAGTATTGATTCCAGACTCATCTAAAATGGTTAATCTGATCAACAGTTTCAGTTCATAAGGCATCCAACACTGTTACAAGATATAAATTTTACAAGATCACTCACAACTTCCGATGGCTTCGGGACTCGTTGATTCGATGAATGAACTTGAAATATGAAGCGGGCGGGTGGAAGGGCAAAACGGGCATAACGTACTGCTGATTCTCCGTCAGTCTATGGTGACGACTATGATGTCGATGAGGATGGCTGGCTGGTCGTTTTTGAAATTCCGATGAAACTGGTTTGATGGAAGTAGACGGAACAATGGTAGGCTGCAATTGATAAATAGGTGTGAGCATGAAAAATATGTTAAGCGAATAAGGCAATTTAGTACATTACCCGTGAGTTTACGAACTTGTTTGTATGACATAATTATCTAGAAAACCTGAATACTTGATAGCTTGACTACAATACTTTTATAATTATTTAAAATTCTTGCAAGCTTATAAAAACTCACCATAGATGTTGTGTAAGTGTTGAGTTTGAGGTTAGCGATGTTGACTCGTGGCATTTTGCCCCATCGGAAGTAGAATCCGCTGCAATCGCCGTCACCGATCAAGAACGACAGACAGGCCAGGCAGGCTAGCATGCATTGTTGGATGTATTGCATGATGAAGAAGTGGATTTGGTAGAGTGATGATTGAATTCGTAGTTATGGATCTGAAGTTAATAATGAATGTTGAAGATACAATGCTTAGAGTTATTTTGATATGTTAATACCATAAGAATAAAAAATTATACAGTATGAAAAAAGAACAGATTGTCAAGGCAGAACAATGAACACAAGAACTCACCGTCAGACTTTCCAACTATATACCAAGCTGATGATTAGCTTGAGCGGACGGATCATCAAATGACTAGATTGGTATTACGGGAAAAGTCTTCAGTTATATATCTCGACACAAGAGGTACTTTTGTTTGCCCCAACCTCATTTAACGGACTTGTATATAATAGTGTTTGGAAAACGATGTGCATTCTTTGTGATCGGGGATGCATGCATGATCACACAAGCTCATTAAATCGTTGGTTTTCACGGAGGAATACAACGTTGTCATTTTTACGGTTAGTTGCGTCCATTTTGCCAACTTAACTTCACGTAACTTTCGTCACTGAGCGTGTAATCGTGATTCATTATTTTATGAACAGTTGTTTACATTGAGCAGCTTCAAATTGGGGGGGGGGGGGGGTGAATCATGGTGTTTACTTTGGTATACAAAGTTGGTATCTACTGATAAATTCGAACGAAAACGCACTTTTATAACGCAATTTTTGAACAAAGCCGGTTTAATCATAATGAGTAAACAAAAAATTAACGATTCACAAAATGATAAGCTTACTTTTGGTTTCATATTTACCAGGGTGTTGACATGTCGTTGGATATCTACTATGGAACCTCCGCTGGGGGATTACGATTCCCTACAGCAATTAAAGCAGTTTTGAAGTGTACAAACGAATGGAAGCAAATGCCATCGTTGAGAAATGACATTGAACATTTGACTTTGACTTTGATTTCGAACATGACAACAACAAGAATTCTGTGAAAATGTCGTATCTGAATGTGTATTACAACGAAACACAAAAATACCTTAGGACCAATCTATAGAAAATCTGGTTGTTTTCTTGATTTATGCTAGCACAAGTATATATAATGAGAAAAAAGGAAACAAAGACGTATTGATGTATTAGTATTCCGTTCGTTGTATAAGGATTTGGAAGCAACCCACTTGACCGTAAAAATAATAGACATCTCTTATACAGATACAGAGACACTCACGTTGCATACCTACAGTAATTGCTAGCTCGGGATCAAGCTGGATGATTTGCAGCTTGATCGAACTCAAAAACTAGATCACATAAAGGAATATAGAGATAAGTCAACATTGTTGTATTGACGAGTCAATGAACGGTTCGGTGAAATATAATAGAGAAAAAGCTACCTAAGCGTGTTGATATGAACTGGACTGAGGGTTGAAACATGATGGTCAAGTTGCTCAGAATAAAGGGTACTTGTGTGAAATTGATCCATTGTCAGCGCTCGGAGAGAGTTACACATGAAGCGTAAGATACACAAGCTCCCAGACTTTCAAAAAATTTTAACTTAAGCGCGTAACTTAGAAAAGTCTATCCAGGACGCATATTTCCAGAAGCTACAAAAAAATTGTCACCAGTAAAACTTTTCCCTGAATGAATGGATGGTTTCGAACAAATGAACAAACAAAATTTTTTTTCTCGAAAATATTTAAAAAAAATTAATTTTTTTGTTGGAATTTTTATTGTCATAAAATTAAGCTTGCTTTGCTGATTTTTTCATGTATTTTTCATGGAAATACGTTGATTATTGAATGGTTAAAATAACATTCAAAGTTAGAATTCAATTTCAAAAAAATATTTCAACTTTTCGATAATCAATGTATTTCCATGAAAAATACATGTTATTAAAACATGAGTGTTTTACCTCTTAGGTTATGGCTAATGGTTCGGCTTGTGGTGACAAGAAAAAACACGCTGGACACCTCCGCTTCGCGGTGCTAACGGTGGTAACTTTTTAATGCAAATAAGAGCGCTAGAATGGGATAGTTTCATCATAACAGGCAATCCTATTTTTTCTCTGATTTATGCTTCGTTTTCCAAAAAAAAAATTTTAGTCACAAAATTTTCTGTTCACTTGTGCGAAACCATAGTTTTGAGAAAAGTTTTACTGGTGACAATTTTTTTGTAGTTTCTGTAATTATGCATCCAGCAGGACCAGTTTAAATAATATCTGCCATAAATCTATCTGGCGTGTACATCTTTCAATAAATCAAGAGTGTCTATGTAAGACAAATTTCTGCGCAAGAGATAATAGATTCATAAAACAACCACCAAGTGCGTAAGGCGCCAGCCTCGAAAACTGCCAGTCCTTGGTTTGAAACCTGACTTGAGACACAGATCCTGACGCATTGTTCTGGGGTTTCTGCCATTGCCCGTCAGTTTATTCAACCTCACTGGCCATTACGAAAACACCAATCTGAATGATTTTAGTGTGTCCTTTTGGCGTCAATAATGAATAAGTCCCAGTAAAGAAATATCAATTAAGCCAGTGAAATGTGGGAAATTGTGTTTTTAAAGAACCATTTACAGTAGTTCGTTAGGTACAAACATACAGAGGTGGCCAAGCCTTTAAACACAACCTCAATTTTGATGGACATTCTGTAAAACACCGTAAGATGATTTAATCTGAAATTTTAACTTTTATGGGATATGGAAAACATGAGTTACAGCCCTACATTCTGATATCCTTAGTTCTGAGAGTTAGCGTTTGTATGTGGATGACATGAGCCGACGGTGCCTTATAAGATTCAAATGAGTTTTTTACTTGAAAAATAACTGGTGATTACGGCGCAAAAATATTTTTAACTAATGATTACGGCACATAAAACCAACCAACTGCACTTTTTGACATCACACTTTTTGAAGTCACACTCGCTTGATTGAACACAAATGTTTTTAATTACTACAAGAAAAGAAGAAAATGCAACAAAGATGTGTTGACAATGACGCATCAACAACAGTTCTTCAACTGTAGAACAACCCACTTATTCTAGTATCTGACCGTGAACTGATTGCTATGATATTGATGAGAATGACATTTCTACAAATCCCACATTTGTAAGCAAGCTTGCTGCTTGGTGGAAAATTGATTGAGCCGAAATGCCTCAGCTACGCAAGTGATATCCCAATAAACAGAAGCTTGTCTGTTTACCGATGCATCTCATCTGTGCATGAATTCTCAGCCGTTCATTGAGCAGAAATAGTGAACGGACCCAAGTGAGAATCAACATGGAGAATACTCTACTTGTTGAGTCTTTTTCAGCAGGTCCTGTACACGCAACGAGTGTAACGAAGTCTGCGAGTCTCCCGCATTTTACCATTCTGGAATTCAATGAAGATTCCGCTCGAATTCACGTTTCTTGTACTGTATAGTACAATAAAAGAAGAAAATGCAACAAAGATGTGTTGACAATGACGCATCAACAACAGTTCGTTAAACTGTAGAACAACCCACTTAGTCTAGTATCTGACCGTGAACTGATTGACATGATATTGATGAGAATGATATTGTTAACTTAGACCCCACATTTGTGAGCTTGCTGCTTTGTAGAAAAATGATTGAGCAGAAATCCTACAGCTACGCGAGTGACATCCCAAGAAACAAAAGTTCATGTGTAGAATCGTTGCTCGGTTCGTTAAACAGAAATAGTGAGCGACCACGTTGACAATCAACATGGTGATGACTCTACTACGTGTTGAATATTTATTGGCTGAGCTAAGGTGCTTCATCAAATTCAGTTATTACAATCTTGCATGGGACACTTCAGCAAAGGTGTATTTGAGTGAGCAAAATAACTCTTAAACTGAGAGAAATGTGAAAAAATAAAAAATGATATGTTGAAAGAATCATAAATGAAAAACGATCATGATCATGATCAAAGAGAAGTATATGACACCAAGAGTGTCTATGTAGGACAATTTTCTATGCAAGAGATATCAGATTCATAAAACAACCACCAAGTGCGTAAGGCGCCAGCCTAGAAAACTGTTTGTCCTAGGTTCGATACCTGACTTGATACACAGATCCTGACGCATTGTTCTTGGGTTTCTGCCATTGCCCGTCAGTTTATTCAACCTCACTGGCCATCACTAGTTAGCGTTTGTATGTGGATGACATAAGCCGACGGTGCCGTATAAGATTCAAATGAGTTTTTACTTGGAAAATAACTGGTGATTACGGCGCAAAAATATTTTTAACTGGTGATCACGGCACATAAAACCAACCAACTGCACTTTTTGACAACATAAAAAAACAGAATTGAGGCTGTGTTCAAACTTATGACCGCCACTGTACATATCGAGACATCCTAGTGAACGTGATGGGATAACACAAAACCTTCGTCCATAAAAATTGAACGCGTTGATTCATCCGATACGTAATGCTTGATCGAAGTAATGTACAAAAGTACAAAAAAGAAATAATTAAATGTTAAATTAAAAAGTATTGAAAAAATCCCTGAATTGGCTGAACCAAGCTGACCGTGAATATCAACCAAATATTTAAATGTGGTATTATAACACAAAATGTGACAAGGTTTACCACAAGGTTTACCGCACCTTGTAATCATTGCTGTGAGATTACTGTAAGGGCATTTAAGGCTCTTTCACTGCCAAAAAAAATGAAATGTCAATGTGAATTACTGTATGTTTAGCAGAGGCCTTCAACAAGCCTCTGATCTGAAACAGTTCTTAACGCTCCATTATTGACATAGCAAAAGCAATAGCAAATTTCTGAACAACCAAAAAAAAGTTCTTTTTTAACACCAACACCAACTGGTAACTTCAACGGGAAACGATGATTGCCAGTTTTAGCATAGAGCCGTTTGGCTGTTGTGAGTGAAACCGTCGGCTGTCAAACGTGCGTCTTCCCATGAACTTGATGCCGCTGACTTTCCAAAGGTTTAGCATTCCAATATTTGGGAGCTAGACTTAGTCTTAAATCAACCTACTGACAATCAAGATTGACCGACTATGAAAAGTCCTGAAGTTTCTGAAGATACCTGTACTTGTACAATTTGGAAGTTGTTGATGAATTGCAGAGATGCAAAATGGCTCCTTAAGCACAAATTGGATTATAATAGCGTCAAAATAACGCCATATTGACTCACTCAGTTGACTAATCTTTGGTGTCTTTATATTCTATCACAAATCATATAAACATGATTCCATCCGCTGATTCAACAGACACATTGCCTCTCTTTCATTAATTGAACAAACCTCCCACCTTGTAACATATAATCAAAGAGATTCAACCATCATGCACCTTAGGAAATAAATTATACTTTTCAAAAAACGCCAAAGAGGGTAATTCAACGTTTTCCACGCTTTTTCGTTCTCTAGTGTTGTGACTCATTACGTTATCATATGTAGCTGATGCAGTGGCGGCCGAGCCACCCTTTCAAAAAATCGTGGGTAATCAGTTTTAAGGCTCATTTACCTACACATTGGAGAACAAAATCAACTTTTTGAAACTGAAAAAAACGGGGTATTTTACTTTCCATTCCGCCCTCAACCGCTAGTGTGCCAATGTGGAACGACAACAAATCAAAAGTCATGCACCGAAGGGATATTTTTATGTTTTTATACTTTTATAATTTCACCACAAAATTTTTATAGCTTGATCAAGATAATTTTTTGTGAGCAATAATTAAGGAAGAGTAATCACTCTGATTTTATAATCAACATTCAACATATTAGTCAGATTAGCCAGTCATACTTATTTCTATGTAAGAGATCTGGATGTTGCTGGACAAGCTAGAATACAGAATTTAGACCGTCTTTAATAAGAGTTTGAATTCCAGACTCATCTAAAATGGTTAATCTGACCAACAGTTTTCAGTTCATAAGGCATCAAATACTGTTACAAGATTTAAGTTTTACAAAATCACTCACAACTTTCGATGGCTTCTGAACTCGTTGATTCGATGAATGAACTTGAAATATGAAGCGGGCTGGTGGAAGGGCAAAACGGGCATTACGTACTGCAGATTCTCCGTCAGTCTAAGGTGACGAAGATGATGTCGATGAGGATGGCTGGCTGGTCGTTTTTGAAATTCCAACGAATCTGGTTCGATGGAAGTAGACAAGTCCGGTGTAACGTTAGACAGAACAATGGTAGGCTGCAATTGATAAATAGGTGTAAGCATGAAAAATATGTAAAGCAAATCAGGCAATTTAGTAAATTTCTTGTGAATTCAGGAACTTGTTTGTATAACCTAATTTGCTTAAAAAACCTGCATACTTGATGGCTTCACTACACTACCCTTTTAATTCTTTAAAAATCTTGCAATCTTATAAAAAAACTCACCATAGATGTTGTGTAAGTGTTGATGTTGAGATTACCGATGGTGACTCGTGGCAATTTGCCCCATCGGAAGCAATCGGCTTCACCGATCAAGAACGACAGATATGCCAGGCAGACGAGCATGCATTGTTGGACGTATTGCATGATGAAGACGTTTAATTGGAAGATTGAATTCGTAGTTATGGATCTGAAGTTAATAATGGTTGTTGAAGATACAGTACACAAAGTTAATTTTATGTATAAATACGTTTACTTCAAACAGTTATACAGTATGAAGAATGAACAGATTGTCAAGGCAGAACAACAAACACATGAATATCTAGGTATCTACTATGGAATCTCCGATGAGGATTACGATTCCTTACAGCAATTAGAGCAGTTCTAAAGTATCAAACACTTGACGGGTGACTGACGAATTGAAGCAAATGACGTAAAAACTCAGAACTTAAACCTTTGGACTTCAAACATGAATTCGGTGAAAATGTCGTATCTGAACGTGTATTACAACAAAACACAAAAACAACTTAGAAGTAGTAATAGTAACGCAGACGCTTTGTTTTGTTCAATCATCACATCGGATAGATCACTGAATGCAACAAACCCAAAGCTTCCACAAGTGACAGGGTGAGATGCGCATGAAGCCACCTTTATAGTATTCTGCAATTTGATGTTAGATATCGTTATCGGCCTAACAAACCACTCATCAACAATCATCTTTATCCGAAGTCAACCAAGCGATCAGCGACTGTTCAATGGGGCTTTGTAGTGGGACCAATCTATAGAATATCTAGTTGTTGAACGTGATCTATGCTAGCACGAGTATGATGTACATATAATGAGAGAAAAGGCGTATTAATATTCAGTTCGTTGAATAATGATTCAGAAGCAACCCATCTGACCGTAAAAATAATGGAAATTTCTGGTACAGATACAGAGACACTCACGTTGCTTACCCACAGTAATTGCTAGCGTGGGATCAAGCTGGATAATTTGCAGCTTGACCGAACTCAAAAACTAAATCACATAAAGGAATATAGAGATAAGTCAACATTGTTGTATTGACGAGTCAATGAACGGTTCGGTGAAATATAATAGAGAAAAAAGCTACCTGAGCGTGTCGATATGAACTGGACTGAGGGTTGAAACATTATGGTCAAGTTCCTCAGAATAAAGGGTACTTTTGGAAATTGATCCTTTGCCAGCGCCCGCAGAGAGTTACACATGTCGCGTGGGATACACGAGCTCCCAGACTTTCAAAAAATCATAACTTAAGTGCGTAACTTAGAAAGTTCTATCCATGGCCAGATTGAATATTATCTGCCATAAATCTATTCGGCGTGTACATCTTTCGATGAATCCATCTTCGGAGCTGTTGACAGAAATTCACTAGCGGAAGTGATTTCACAATAGGTTCACCCCACATAGAATTTTTCCTGGAAAAATTTTCCTTGGAATATGATAATCGAATCGAAAATTTCACCATTTTACCTATTCGGAACTCCAAGACTCCGCTTGATTCCACAAGAAGAAAATGCAACAAAGATGTGTTGACAATGACGCATCAACAACAGTTCGTTAAACTGTAGAACAACCCACTTATTCTAGTATCTGACCGTGAACTGATTGACATGATATTGATGAGAATGATATTGTTAACTTGTTGCTTTATAGGAAATTGATTGAGCAGAAGTCCTACAGCTACGCGAGTGACATCCCAAGAAACAAAAGTTCATGTGTAGAATCGTTGCTCGGTTCGTTAAACAGAAATAGTGAGCGACCACGTTGACAATCAACATGGAGAATAATCTACTTGTTGAACCTTTTTGGCAGGCCCTTTATATGCAACAAGTGGAACGAAGCCTGTGAGTGTATCCAACCAATTTAACCATTCGGAATTCAATAGAAGATTCCGCTCGATTGAACTCAAAGTTCTGGGGTTTCTGCCATTGCCCGTCAGTTTAGTCAACCTCACTGGCCATTACGAAAACACCAATCTGAATGATGAATAAGTCCCAGTAAAGAAATATCAAATAAGCCAGTGAAATGTGGGAAATTCTGTTTTTAAAGAACCATTTACAGTAGTTCGTTAGGTACAAACATACAGAGGTGGCCAAGCCTTTAAACACAACCTCAATTTTGATGGGCATTTTGTAAAACACCGTAAGATGATTTAATCTGAAATTTTAACTTTCATGGGATATGGAAAACATGGGTTACAGCCCTACATTCTGATATCCTTAGTTCTGATAGTTAGCGTTTGTATGTGGATGACATGAGCCGACGGTGCCTTATAAGATTCAAATGAGTTTTTTACTTGAAGAAAATGCAAAAAAGATGTGTTGACAATGAGGCATCAATAACAGTTCTTCAACTGTAGAACAACCCACTTATTCTAGTATCTGACCGTGAACTGATTGCTATGATATTGATGAGAATGACATTTCTACAAATCCCACATTTGTAAGCAAGCTTGCTGCTTGGTGGAAAATTGATTGAACCGAAATGCCATAGCTACGCAAGTGATATCCCAATAAACAAAAGCTTGTCTGTTTACCGATGCATCTCATCTGTGCATGAATTCTCAGCCGTTCGTTGAGCAGAAATAGTGAACAGACCCAAGTGAGAATCAACATGAAAAATACTTTATTTGTTGAGTCTTTTTCAGCAGGTCCTGTACATGCAACGAGTGTAACGAAGTCTGCGAGAGTCTCCAGCATTTTACCATTCCGGAATTCAATTGAAGATTCCGCTCGAATTCACGTTCCTTGTACTGTATAGTACAATAAAAGAAGAAAATGCAACAAAGATGTGTTGACAATGACGCATCAACAACAGTTCGTTAAACTGTAGAACAACCCACTTATTCTAGTACCTGACCGTGAACTGATTGACATGATATTTGATGAAAATGATATTGTTAACTTAAACCACACATTTGTAAGCTTGCTGCTTTGTAGAAAATTGATCGAGCAGAAATCCTACAGCTACGCGAGTGACATCCCAAGAAACAAAAGTTCATGTGTAGAATCGTTGCTCGGTTCGTTAAACAGAAATAGTGAGCGACCACGTTGACAATCAACATGGTGATGACTCTACTACGTGTTGAATATTTATTGGCTGAGCTAAGGTGCTTCATCAAATTCAGTTATTACAATCTTGCATGGGACACTTCAGCAAAGGTGTATTTGAGTGATCAAAATAACTCATAAACTGAAAGAAATGTGAAAAAATAAAAAAATGATTTGTTGAAAGAATCATGAATGAAAAACGATCATGATCATGATTAAAGAGAAGTATATGACAAATTCTGAACAACCAAAAAAAAATCTTTTTTAACACCAACACCAACTGGTAACTTTAACGGGAAACGATGATTGCAAGTTTCAGCATAGAGCTGTTTGGCTGATGTGAGTGAAACCGTCGGCTGTCAAACGTGCGTCTTCCCATGAACTTGATGCTGCTGGCTTTCCAAAGGTTTAGCATTCCAACATTTGGGAGCCAGACTTAGTCTTGAATCAACCTACTGGCAATCAAGATTGACCGACTATGAAAAGTCCTGAAGTTTCTGAAGATACCTGTACTTGTACAATTTGGAAGTTGTTGATGAATTGCAGAGTTGCAAAATGGCTCCTTAAGCACAAATTTGATTATAATAGCGTCAAAATAACGCCATATTGACTCCCTCAGTTGACTAATCTTTGATGTCTTTATATTCTATCACAAATCATATAAACATGATTCCATCCGCTGATTCAACAGACACATTGCCTCTCTTTCATTAATTGAACAAACCTCCCACCTTGTAACATATAATCAAAGAGATTCAACCATCATGCACCTTAGGAAATAACTTATACTTTTTAAAAATGCCAAAGAGGGAAATTCAACGTTTATCACTCTTTTTCGCTCTCTAGTGTTGTGACACGTTACGTTATCACATGTAGCTGATGCAGTGGCGGACGAGCCATCCTTTCAAAAAAGCGTGGGTAATCAGTTTTAAGGCTCATTTACCTAAACATTGAAGAACAAATTCAACTTTTTGAAACTGTAAATAACGGGGTATTTTACTTTCCATTCTGCCTTCAACCGCTAGTGTGCCAATGTGGTACGATAACAAATCAAAAGTCATGCACCGAAGGGATATTTTTATGTTTTTATACTTTTATAATTTCACCATAACAATTTTAGAGCTTGATCAAGATAATTTTTTTGTGAGCAATAATTAAGGAAGAGTAATCACTCTGATTTTATAATCAAGATATCTACATTCAACATATTAGTCAGATTAGCCAGTCATACTTATTTCTATGTAAGAGATCTGGATGTTGCTGGACAAGCTGGAATACATAATTGAGATCATCGTTAATAAGAGTATGACTTCCAGACTCATCTAAAATGGTTAATCTGATCAACAGTTTTCAGTTCATAAGGCATCAAAAGCTGTTACAAGATAATAATTTTACAAGATCACTCAAAACTTTCGATGGCTTCGGAACTCGTTGATTCGATGAATGAACTTGAAATATGAAGCGGGCTGGTGGAACGGCAAAACGGGCATAACGTACTGCTGATTCTCCGTCAGTCTATGGTGACGAAGATGATGTCGATGAGGATGGCTGACTGGTCGTTTTTGAAATTCCGACGGAACTGGTTCGATGGAAGTGGACACGTCGGGTATAACGGTAGACGAAACAATGGTAGGCTGCAATTGATAAAAAGGTGTGAGCATGAAAAATATGTAAAGCAACTCAGGCAAAATAGTACATTTACTGTGAGTTTAGGAACTTGTTTGTATGACCTAATTATGTAGAAAACCTGCATACCTGATGGCTTCCCTACACTACCCTTTTAATTCTTTACAAATCTTGCAAGCTTGAAAAAACTCACCATAGATGTTGTGTAAGTGTTGATGTTGAGGTTACCGATGGTGACTCGCGGCAATTTGCCCCATCGGAAGCAATCGCCGTCACCGATCAAGAACGACAGACAAGCCAGGCAGGTGAGCATGCATTGTTGGATGTATTGCATGATGAAGAAGTTTATTCGGAAGATTGATGATTGATTCGTAGTTATGGATCTGAAGTAAATAATGGATGTTGAAGATACAGTACACGAAGTTATTTTGATGTATAAATTATTTTACTTTAAATAGTTATACAGTATGAAGAATGAACAGATTGTCAAGGCTTCGAACAAGACAACAAAAGAATTCGGTGAAACTGTCGTGTCTATTGCAACCAAAAATCAAAAATAACTTAAAAGTAGTAATAGTAACGCAGACGCTTTGTTTTTTTCAATCCTGAATATTGCAATCTTCTGAACCTGAAAGTTTCAGAAACAGCTCACATCACATATAATAATGAGTCCAACAAACCCAAAGCTTCCACAAGTGACAGGGTGAGATGCGCATGAAGCCACTTTAATAGTATTCTGCAAATTGATGCGAGATACCGTTGTTGGCTTGACAAATTACTCATCAACAATATCATCTTTATCCGAGGTCAACTAAGCAATCAGCGACCGTTCAATGGGGCTTTGTGATGGGACCAATCTATATAAAAACTAGTTGTTGATCTTGATCTATGCCAGCACGAGTATCATTTACATATAATGAGAGAAAACGCAACAAAGACGTATTGACGTATTAACAATCAGTTCGTTGAATAAGGATTGAGAAGCAACCTATCTGACCGTAAAAATAATGGACATCTCTGGTACAGATACAGAGACGCTCACGTTGCTTACCTACAGTAATTGCTAGTGTGGATGATTTGCAGCTTGACCGAACTCGAAAACTAGATCACAAAAAGGAATATAGAGATAAGTCAACAATGTTGTATTGACGAATCTATGAACGGTTCGGTGAACTATAATAGAGAGAAAAGCTACCTGAGCGTGTCGATATGAACCGGACTGAGGGTTGAAACATGATGGTCAAGTTGCTCAGAATAAAGGGTACTTGTGTGGAATTGATACTTTGTCAGCGCCCGGAGAGAGTTACACATGTGGCGTGGGAAACACGGACTCCCAGACTTTCAAATTGGTTATGCGCGTTACTAAGAAAACTTCTTGTGTGATTTTCAAGCGAATTTTCCCACGGTAATTCTCCGAAGAGAAAAAAGGTACAACGATAGTTCTATCCAGAATAAAGTTCTATCCAGGGCCAGATGAAATTGTATCTGCTATATATCCATCCGGCGTGCACAACTATCGATAAGTCCGTCTTCGGAGCTGTATGATGGGCAATTTGTTTGCGGAAGTTTACTAGCGGAAGCCATTTCTGGATAGGTTCACCCCACAAAGATGTTTTCGGTCTATAACTTAGATACTTTGGAATATAATCATCGATTTATTGTTTGAATTTATTTTTAATTTCATCATTTTACCAATTCGGAATTCAATTGAACACTCGCTTGATTGAACACAAATGCTTTTAATTATTACAAGAAAAGAAGAAAATGCAAAAAAGATGTGTTGACAATGAGGCATCAACAACAGTTCTTCATCTGTAGAACAATCCCACTTATTCTAGTATCTGACCGTGAACTGATTGCTATGATATTGATGAGAATGACATTTCTACAAATACCACATTTGTAAGCAAGCTTGTTGCTTGGTGGAAAATTGATTGAGCAGAAATGCCACAGCTACGCAAGTGATATCCCAATAAACAAAAGCTTGTCTGTTTACCGATGCATCTCATCTGTGCATGAATTCTCAGTCGTTCGTTGAGCAGAAATAGTGAACGGACCCAAGTGAGAATCAACATGAAGAATACTCTACTTGTTGAGTCTTTTTCAGCAGGTCCTGTACATGCAACGAGAGTAACGAAGTCTGCGAGAGTCTCCAGCATTTTACCATTCCGGAATTCAATTGAACATTCCGCTCGAATTCACGTTTCTTGTACTGTATAGTACAAAAAAAAGAAGAAAATGCAACAAAGAACTGTAGAACAACCCACTTATTCTAGTATCTGACCTTGAACTGATTGACATGATATTTGATGAGAATGATATTGTTAACTTAAACCCCACATTTGTAAGCTTGCTGCTTTGTAGAAAACTGATCGAGCAGAAATCCTACAGCTACTCGAGTGACATCCCAAGAAGCAAAAGTTCATGTGTAGAATCGTTGTTCGGTTCGTTAAACAGAAATAGTGAGCGACCACGTTGACAATCAACATGGTGATGACTCTACTACGTGTTGAATATTTATTGGCTGAGCTAAGGTGCTTCATCAAATTCAGTTATTACAATCTTGCATGGGACACTTCAGCAAAGGTGTATTTGAGTGAGCAAAATAACTCATAAACTGAGAGAAATGTGAAAAAATAAAAAATGATTTGTTGAAAGAATCATGAATGAAAAAACGATCATGATCATGATTAAAGAGAAGTATATGACATCAAGTGTGTCTATGTAAGACAATTTTCTATGCAAGAGATATCAGATTCATAAAACAACCACCAAGTGCGTAAAGCGCCAGCCTAGAAAACTGTTTACCTAGGTTCGATACCTGACTTGATACACAGATCCCGACGCATTGTACTGGGGTTTCTGCCATTGCCCGTCAGTTTATTCAACCTCACTGGCCATTACTAGTTAGCGTTTGTTTGTGGATGACATAAGCCGACGGTGCCGTATAAGATTCAAATGAGTTTTTACTTGGAAAATAACTGGTGATTACGGCGCAAAAATATTTTTAACTGGTGATTACGGCACATAAAACAAACCAACTGCACCAAACGTGCGTCTTCCCATGAACATGATCCAACTATCGAAAATAAATATTGTAAAATTGTTGTTTTGTTCGATTTATTTAGCATATAGTTTTGGTTCTTTACGATTGAGACTGAGATCTAGTGCAAAACCACTTCCTAATCATGCATCGGGGGAATTCCATTGTTGCACCGGGCACAAAATAAAAACTTTTAATAGTGATGTTTGATCAAATGTTACTGGGTCAAAATCGTTGCCTACCTCCGATTGTTTTTTCGCACTTCATGTTATGGAAAGTAAACTTATTAGATGAACTCAAGATTTTTGAGCCTACACTAATTACGGATCTTGAGAGTCTAATCTTCATTAACTTGACAAAATCTCAAATCCTCTGAATTTTTTTGCCTTCAAATTCACAGTCAGCATTATATATACCAAGTTTATTAAAACATTTCGATATGTCGTTCAAGATAATATATCCATACAAATGGATTAAGAACACACATAGAACCCAGAAATCTACAGTATCAATATCTACAATATCTTGGCATCTACAAGATGCACCCGAAAGCAATAAGAAGCATAATTATTGCATTGATATTCTATAATGAAATAGTTTTTAGTAATTGGGAAGTAAATCAATATTTATACAAATAAATATATGCGTTGTAAAAAACTATGTACCTGTACAAAAACAAACTAAAATTTTTAAAAATCAATTGAAGCAAAACTCACATCAATATCTTCCATGTGTACAATAATTCTGAGCAAAATTAAAGAATAGTATTCACTCTGATTTTATAATCTAGATATCAACATATTAGTCAGATTAGCCAGTCATACATACCTATTTCTATGTAAGAAATCCGGACCTTGCGGGACAAGCTAGAACACATAATTTAAACCATCGTTAATAAAAGTTTGAATTCCAGACTCATCTAAAATGGTTAATCTGATCAACAGTTTTCAGTTCATAAGGCATCAAATAATGTTACAAGACATAAATTTTACAAGATCACTCACAACTTCCGATGGCTTCGGAACTCGTTGATCCGATGAATGAACTTGAAATATGAAGCGGGCGGGTGAAAGGGCAAAACGGGCATAACGTACTGCCGATTCTCAGTCAATCTATGGTGACGAAGATGATGTCGATGAGGATGGCTGGCTGGTCGTTTTTGAAATTCGGATGAAACTGGTTTGATGGAAGTAGACACGTCGGGTATAACGGTAGACGGAACAATGGTAGGCTGCAATTGATAAATAAGTGTGAGCATGAAAAATATAAAAAGTGAATCAGGTAATTTAGAATATTGCCCGTGAGTTCAGGAACTTGTTAGTATGACCTATTTTATAGTAAACCTGCATACTTGAAGGCTTCACTACAGTACCTTTTTAAACATTTAAACATTTTCCAAGCTTATAAAAACTCACCATAATTGCTGTGTAAGTGTTGAGGTTGCGGTTACCGATGTTGACTCGTGGCAGTTTGCCCCATCGGAAGTAGGATCCGCTGCAATCGCCGTCACCGATCAAGAACGACAGACAGGCCAGACAGGCGAGCATGCATTGTTGGATGTATTGCATGATGAAGAAGACGATTTGGTAGAGTGATGATTGAATTCGTAGTTATGGATCTGAAGTTAATAATGGATGTTGAAGATACAGTACACAAAGTAATTTCGATGTATAAATACTTTAATTTTATACAGTTTTACAGTATAAAAAATGAACAGATTGTCAAGGCAGAAAAACCACAAGAATATTTAGATAGTCAGTCTCCGCTGAGGAATACGATTCCCTACAGCAAATTGAGCAGTTCTGAAGTATCAAACACTTGAAAAGTGATCAAGCGAATGGAAGCAAATGCCATCGTGGAGAAATGACGTAAAGATTAGGAACTTGAACTTTTGTACTTAGAACATGGCAACAAAAAGAATTCGGTGGAAATGTCGTAGAATACTGGATCCAACGAACCCAAAGCTTTCACAAGTGACAGGGTGAGATGCGCATGAAGCCACTTTTATAGTATTCTGCAAACTGATGTGAGACACCGTTGTTGGCTTAGCAAATCACTCAACAACAATATCATCTTTATCCTAGGTCAACCAAGCAATCAGCGACTGTTCAGTGGGGCTTTGTAGTGGGACCAATCTATAGAAAATCTGGTTGTTGATCTTGAATCTATGCTAGCACGAGTATGATATACATATAATGAGAGAAAAGGCAACAAAGATGTTTTGTCGTATTAGTAATCAGTTCATTGAATAAGGATTCGGAAAGAACCCATCTGACCGTAAAAATAATGGAAATCTCTGATACAGATAGAGAGACACTCGTACTGATCCTACAGTAATTGCTAGCGCGGGATCAAGCTGTATGATGATTGCAGCTTGACCGAACTCAAAAACTAGATCACATAAAGGAATATAGAGATAAGTCAACAATGTTGTATTGACGAATCAAAGAACGGTTCGGTGAAATATAATAGAGAAAAAAGCCACCTGAGCGTGTCGATATGAACTGGACTGAGGGTTGAAACATTATGGTCAAGTTCCTCAGAATAAGGGTACTTTTGGAAATTGATCCTTTGTCAGCGCCCGGAGAGAGTTACACATGTCACGTGGGATACACGAGCTCCCAGACTTTCAAAAAATCATAACATAAGCGCGTAACTTAGAAAGTTCTATCCAGGGCCAGATTAAATAATATCTGCCATAAATCTATTCGGCGTGTACATCTTTCGATAAATCCATCTTCGGAGTTGTTGGAGGAAATTCACTAGTGGAAGTGATTCCAGAATATGTTCACCCCACATAGAATTTCCCCTGAAAAGATTTACCTTGGGATATGATAATCGAGTTATGGATTAATTTTATTTACAATTTCACCATTTTACCCATTCGGAACTCAATCCAAGACTCCGCTTGATTCAACAAGAAGAAAATGCAACAAATATGACGCTTCAACAACAGTTCGTTAAACTGTAGAACGGCCCACTTATTCTAGTATCTGACCGTGAACTGATTGACATGATATTGATGAGAATGACACTTTTTACAAATCCCACATTTATAAGCAAGCTTGCTGCTTTGTTGAAGTTGATTGAGCAGAAATGCTACAGCTACGCAAGTGACATCCCAAAAATAAAAGCTCGTCGGTTCACCGATGCATCTCATCTGTGCATGACATGTTGCTTTGATCGTTCAGCAGAAATAGTCAACGGATCCAAGTGAAAATCAACATGGAGAATACTCTACTTGTTGTGTCTTTGTTGGCAGGCCGCTTACACGCAACGAGTGTAACGAAGTGTGCGAGGGTCTTCGATATTTTACCAATTCGGATCTCAATCGAAGATCACCGCTTGATTGAACTCAAAGTGTACCATATAGTACAAGAAAAGAAGAAAATGAAACAAAGCAGTGTTGACAATGTAGCATCAACAACACTTCGTTGAACTTATTCTAGTATCTGACCGTGAACTGATGGTCATGATAATGATAAGAATAATTTTTTTATATAAATTCCACATTTGTAAGCAAGTTTGCTGCTTCGTTGAAAAGTGATTAAGCAGAAACGCTACAGCTACAGTTGGCGACAAAAAGATGTGCAAGAAGATGGTCATTGGCTGGCTGCCTCCAAGCGCCACGCCTTCTCCGTCGCACTTTTCTGCGACGGATAAAACTGAGTGTAGGCTCTTCTTGGTTTATGACGAGATTTCACCGATATTGCATCTCATCTGTGCATGACATCTCATCCGTTGCTTGGTTCTTTGAGCAGAAATAGTGAACGGACCAATTGAAAATCAACATGGAGAATACATTTTATTTGTTGAGTCGTTTTGGCAGGCCCTTTACATGCAACAAGTGTAACGAAACCTGCGGGGGTCTTTTCAACGTTTTACCAATCCAGAATTCACTTTAAGATTCCGCTAGATTTAACTCAAAGTGTACTATATAGTACAAGGAAAGAAGAAAATGCAACAAAGATGTGTTGACAATGACGCATCAACAACAGTTCGTTAAACAGTAGAACAACCCACTTATTCTAGTTTCTGACCGTGAACTGATTGACATGATATCGATGAGAATAGTATTGTTTACTGAAATCCCACATTTGTAAGCTTGCTGCTTTGTAGAAAATTGGTTGAGCAGAAATCCTATAGCTACGCAAATGACATCTCAAGAAACAAAAGCTCATGTGTATTATCGTCGCTCGGTTCTTTAAACAGAAATAGTGAGCGACCACGTTGACAATCAACATGGCGATGACTCCCCTACTACGAGTTGAATATTCTAATAGGGTGGTGCTTCACCAAACTCAGATGTTACAATTTTGCATGGAAAACTTCAGCAAAGGGTGTTTTTAATGGGCAAAATAACTCCTAAACTGAAAGAAAACTGAGAAAAATAAAGAATCATTTGTTGGTTTCTTAGGCAGATCACATGCTACATGTTAACCATGTATGAAAATCGACCATGGTCATGATCAAAAAGAAGTATGTAAGACATATTTGCAAGAACTATCAGATTTATAGAACCACTAATAAATAAAGCATACATTTTTGTCGCTTGTCTAGTCTAGTGCGTAGGGCGCCAGCCTCGAAAACTGCCGGTCCTATGTAGGTTCGAAACACAGATCCTGACGCATTGCTCTGAGGTTTCTGCCATTGTCCGCCAGTTTATTCAACCTCTCTGGCCATTACGAAAACACCATTCTGAAAGGTTTTATTGTGTCCCGTTGGTGTCACTAATGAAGAATGTCCAATAAAAAAATACCAACTAAGCTAGTGAAATGTGGAAAATTGTGTTTTTGAAGAACCATTTAATTTGTTAGGTACAAACATACAGAGGCGGCCAGAGTTAAGACACAACTTCAATTTTGATGGGTATTATATAAAACACAGTTTGATGTTTTTATCTTAAATTGAATCTTTCAAGGGATATGGAAAACATGAGTTAAAACCCGTTTTGATTGCGCAAAAAAGTTATGTTCATATTGGTGGGTTGGTATTACGTATAATAAATTCTGATGTCCATAGTTCTGATAGTACGCGTGACATGAGCCAAGGGTGCCTTAAAATAACATTTAAATGAGTTTACTTCCTTGGAAAATATTCAACTGGTACTTACGGCACATAAAACCATCACACTGGGCTTTCGGACAACAGAAAATGAGAATTGATTCTGTGTCCAAACTTAGGACCGCTACTGTGTATCGAGCTATCCTAGCTTTAAATGTGAACGTGATTGAAAGGGCAGTGTCGACGGACTGAATTGCTCACACAACCTTCTTCCATAATATTTGGCGGCGTTAGTTTATCCGGTACGTGTTGCTTGATCGAGCTTACAAAAGTACCGAAAAGAAAAGATTGAAATGTTAAATTAAAGAGTATTAAAAAAATCACTGAACCGGATGAACCAAGCTGACCGTGAATATCAGCCAAATATTTATTATGTGGGAAAACATGCAAATGTATTAGGTCATTCAAAAAGTTCGTGACCTGCAATACGTTTAGCAGTCGTATAAGCCAGAAACTTGGTAGACTGAAACAACCTTTTAATAATATGAAAAACCTCCATTCTTATGTTCATAAAGTTTCTCCACTTTGAGTTTTTCATAAATGTAGGAAGTACCCCGAGGGTGGGTGAAAAACACGTGGTTAGGCTGATGTAACATTTTTTCGACGTTTTATGCACTGCAATAACTTTATGCAATTCAACGTTGAATGTCCCAAAGTTGGAGCATTCGAAACGGTACTTTGTGCAAAAATTCGCCTGCTTACGTTGAATCTCCAAAAAATTATAGGTCCCTACCCATTCAAGGTGAGAAACGTCCAATTTCACAAATCTTGACTGTATGAAGTTGACGGCCCCATATAACAAAGCATAATAACACTATACAGTTGAAAATGGGTATGTGAAGTACCATTGTCCTGTAGTATACGCACATACAGTGCCGATTGTCTGGGACCAATCAACGCATATTGGGTCACGAACTTTTTGAATGACCTAATAGCAAGGTTCAACACAAGGTTTACCACACCTTGTAATCATTGCTGTAAGATTACTGTAAGAGCATTTGTGGTTCTTTCGCTGCCGGTAATGATGAGGCGCCAATGTGGAATACTTTTCGTGCAATTCAGATGGGTTCTGATCCTGAACAGTTTCTGACGTTCCATTACTGACATTGCCTCTTGTCATAACCTGACAAAACAAAAACACCACGACTTTGGAACAACCGAAAATCTCAACTAACCAACACGGTAACTGGAAACGATGATTGCAGGTTAACACAGAGCTGTTTAGCCGATGTGTGAGAAACCGCCGGCTGCCAAGCGTGCGTCTTCCCATGAACTTGATGCAGCTGGTGTTCTAAAGTATTAGCATTCCAACATTTGTATCGTAGTTGAATGCCAAGGAGCTGGACTAAATCATGATTCAGAAGATTGACCGACTATGAAAAGTCCATTTCCAGCCCCCGCACCGACCTCTTGCCGATTGGGACTAATGAAAGTTTCTGAAGTGACCTGAACTTGAACCATTTCGAAGTTGTTGACCAACTGCACAGATACAAAACGACGCCTGGGACCAACTCATTAAAATTATTGAACTATCGAGGTGAAGGTAGAGTGAACATTTCTGGAATCGAACTTTATGAGTATCAGAAATGATCCGGAAATTCAAAAATAAGGTTTCGGGCTTTTTACCCAATTTTTTGAGTTACCTTTCACCCGGTTCTTCATACACAAATGTACCGTCCCCAGAAGCAGGGTAAAGTTTTATATGGGAGACCGAGTAAAAAATAACCAAGGAAGCTGCGAAACCAAATCGAACCCTTATTTTTCAATTTCCGGAACATTTCTGATACTCATTAAGTTCGATTCCGAAATTTTTCACGTTACCTTTACTTTTACCGTCCGGTAATTTTAGAGAACTGGCCCCAGAAGCACAAATTGTTTAAAGCAACGTCGTAATGACGCCATAGTGATTCCCTCAGTTGATGTGTTCATAATCTATCACAAATTATAGAAACTTGATGTCATCCGCTGATTCAACTGACGCACTGCCCCTCTCCCATTAGTTGAACAAAAACCTCTCACCTTGTAACATTTAATTAAAGAGGCTTCACCATCGAAAATTAGGTGGGGAAGGCGACTTGAAGTAGACTTTTCATGATTGGTTTAACCTAAGAAACTTTTGCCTGTAATAACGAATGTTTAAATAGAGTAGATGCAATAAACAAGCGACTTGGACAGTAGACAAAACAAATCCCGCCGGGTTCGGTGTTTATCGCACCGTTTGAACCTAAATAACGGACGAATTAACCTACTTTTTGACTTATGTAATGCCGGAATACATCGATTATCAAACTACTACTTAAATATATTATACAAACAACCAACAAACATTTGAACATTGTACATATGTACGTATGTCTGACGAACTTACTGACTGAACGATTGAACAAAGAGAAAAAACTGGCTAACTATGTATCTGACAGACTAGTTGTCTAACATACCAACTATCTGGCAGACTAACTGTCTGAAAACGACATAACTAACTTACTAACTAACTAACTCACTGGCTAGAAAACTTAATTACTAACTAACTGACTAACTAGTTAACTTACTATTATATGTAACTAACTAACTTACTTCCAGACACAAGTGGCACATGCTTCGTACCACCTGGCCGTTTCGTCTATACCCCAACTTCTGTTTTGGTTGGTTCATGATTTTACACGTGTCGCGTCGTGGCGGCAAAAAAATGCTGTGCGCTGATTGGTTGGACGCGCGTAAAAGCCAATCAACGTAACCTATAGTCGAATTTTTTGGTAACGACTTTTTGGAACTTTTTCTGTGTAAAACCTTTTCATCAACCCCAAATTGCTGCTTTCGACCGCCAATTTCTGGGTGAGGGAAAGGTTTTACACAAAAAAAAAGTTCTCAAAAAAAGTCGTAACCACCAAATACTTAGCAGCCGTCGAGACGCGTAGCAAATAGTTTTGCTCAGTACTGTACTACTGTATTAGTGCGAATATTTGAGTATATGAGATGGCTTGACTTTGCCATTACTGGAAATTATTTCCCTGAATCTCAATGACTTGACATTAACAAAAAAATCACGTTATTTTACGTAATCTTCCAAGCTGACTAATTTCCAAACTAACGTAAGCACACGTTTCAATAGCCCAAATAATTAGCTATCTAATCATCCAGAAAATTGGGTCAACAATGTAAAGTGATTTGTTTGCCTGTTTATCATCTTTACAGTGATTTAACGGATGGATTGAAAGGAACGAAAGCCTTTTGAATTATGTACGTACCTTACACGTATGTTGAATTCATAGTTAGTAAGGAGACGGAATTTGAACAATTTCGAATGGAATTCAAACTTCCAAGTTTATATTTGTTCAAGTCATCACGAACTGAACTTAGGCATAATTATTCCGTGTTGATGGAAAAATACTGAGGGAATTTTAAAAACCTAAAAGTTGGCGCGCATTCCAATTCAAATGTGAATAAAAGCAACATGGTGATTGCGCTTGTACTCATCGATGTGAGATGGTGAAAAACCAGGATCACATTCAAGCATGATGAGATAAGTGAACCGAACGTATGTCTTTAGGCTAAGTTAATTAGTTTTCTTAAAGAGCTTTCAAAGAATTAAAGAGCTTATTAAAAAATTTTGGTGAACTTTTTCAACCCGGTTAACTCCATTCAACTTTCCTAATGATAGCATGACAGAAGAATAGTTATCATAAAACTTTTCCCGTTGAGTTGAGTTGAACAGCCAAGCATCATGTAAACCATGCTGGTATGTATCATGCACGCGAAATTTCCAACTTTTACATAAATGGAGCTGTTGTTCTAATGGAAATTTTCCTTGGACTTAACTTCAACCTTTAACTCTTTCACTTGATTACAATAGCGGTCTTTGTTACGACATCCGATTGTATAGGGTCAATGAAGTCTAAAAGATAGAATCAGGAATGTATTAGGTTCTTTTTGTACAGGGTGTCTTATTGGAAAGAAGACGATTCTGTTTGTTTCTTATAAACGCAATTTTTTTATTCCATGCTCGATTTTAGAAGAATCATGACCGTTATCGTTTTCTCTGAAACTCACCCACTCACTCACTCACTCACTCACTCACTCACTCACTCACTCACTCACTCACTCACTCACTCACTCACTCACTCACTCACTCACTCACTCACTCACTCACTCACTCACTCACTCACTCACTCACTCACTCACTCACTCACTCACTCACTCACTCACTCACTCACTCACTCACTCACTCACTCACTCACTCACTCACTCACTCACTCACTCACTCACTCACTCACTCACTCACTCACTCACTCACTCATTCACTCACTCACTCACTCACCGACTCACTAGCAGGCTGGGCCGTAGTGACCAGTCCAGATGTTCCCGGGAAAATTTTGGATGCTTCAGAGGTTCACTTGGAAGAATGGCATATGAACAGGTGGATAGATGATGTACTTTGGTTAGTGAGTGAGTGAGTGAGTGAGTGAGTGAGTGAGTGAGTGAGTGAGTGAGTGAGTGAGTGAGTGAGTGAGTGAGTGAGTGAGTGAGTGAGTGAGTGAGTGAGTGAGTGAGTGAGTGAGTGAGAGTGAGTGAGTGAGTGAGTGAGTGAGTGAGTGAGAGTGAGTGAGTGAGTGAGTGAGTGAGTGAGTGAGTGAGTGAGTGAGTGAGTGTGAGTGAGTGAGTGAGTGAGTGGGTGAGTGAGTGAGTGAGTGAATGAGTGAGTGAGTGAGTGAGTGAGTGAGTGAGTGAGTGAGTGAGTGAGTAAGTGAATGACCTAAACATTTGATTGCTATTTTATACTAGTATTAGTTCAGGTTTGGTGTAGTCGGTGCTTGGTTGCCATTGGACTATCAGTCGTTATCCGTAGTGTTCAAGTTAGTACACTGTGATTTTCAGTGTTTAAATTAATGAGTGAGTGAGTGAGTGAGTGAGTGAGTGAGTGAGTGAGTGAGTGAGTGAGTGAGTGAGTGAGTGAGTGAGTGAGTGAGTGAGTGAGTGAGCAATCATTGCAGAAATATTGGCCCGTCCGATTTCAAAGCTTGCTCTACTTGTGTGGCTGTTCATAAATTTGACAGCGTGAAAAGTAGCCCAATCACAGATGAGGTTTTACGGAGGTTAGTGAGTGAGTGAGTGAGTGAGTGAGTGAGTGAGTGAGTGAGTGAGTGAGTGAGTGAGTGAGTGAGTGAGTGAGTGAGTGAGTGAGTACTTAAGAGAGTGAATGAGTAAGTTAGTCAGTTAATGAGTGAGTAATTAAGAGAGTGGAACGTCCTTCCTGAGCAAAGTATCAGTCTTCCGTTCTGGCTCGGTCCCCGTCCACACTCTTACTGCGGAGCAGCGGATCCAAAGTGTGAAAAACACATAGGTGAGTGATTATCTGGGATTCTGAAAAACTAATTTCTTCTAAAGTCGATTTAGTTTTAAAATATGATAATTTTATGACACCACTAATGGTTGATCAACAAACAGTCGTTTGGAACCTTTCATTCTTTAACCTATTTTAGCTTAGGATATTATGCGTTCTGTGAGAGGAGGGTCTGACTTGAAAACTAAATAAAAAAACTGTAATTGTATGTTCTTGGTAAGACTTTCCCTGCATGAACTGGCACATATTTACATGTTTACATTACATATTTACTGCTCGAGTTGTCCTAAAACAATGTTTAAAATAAAAATAAAAATTTCCTGAGAAAAAGGGCGCGCATTTAAATTCTACACTGAGATTGCCACACAACAACTATAAATTTTGTTGCAGCTAATCGTCGACTTGAAGACAAAAAGGTCGATGAGTATTGGACGGATAAGGAAGAGAAAGTCAACTTGAACAGGCAAACCGAAGAAAAGGACATTCAAGATAAAGGTGATCAAGAGAAAGCGGGCAATCGGAAGCAAAATGGCAAGTATTCCAATGAGAAGAATATAGAAGACAAGAAGAATATTGAACTGTGATGAATATTAATAAAAAAAACATTTTAAATGTTTTATATGATCATTCAGATATTTTTCAATATTTGCATAACTTAATAAGACTTCAGTCTTTTCGTATTATTTTTTTCATTCACATGCTTTCAGTTTATAGGTCGACGGTACTTAAAGTACTGTGTAAGTTGTTATTTTATCGTTCATAACTTCAATAATAAAAGTTATCGGTATACAAAAGCTGGATCTGAAACTGTATAAACGAAGATCTAAGAAATGCTGATTATTTTGTAAATGGTAGAATTTTTCATCATCAAAATGCATGAAAACGTCGACGATCTCGGTTCACATTATTTTGGTGCTTTTTCCGATTTTTTTCAGATTCGGGATTATCATCATATTGATGCATGGTTTTTTACATGAAAAATAA
>OZ038444.1:22898946-22903946 GCA_964036265.1 Daptonema setosum
TGTTTTCGTGGAATTAAATCAAAAATGTTACTTAAAATGAAATAAAAGATAATTTTGGGTCATTTTTTCAGTTTTTTATGAACAAGGATATTGATTGTGTTTGTGTATTTATTTGCAGGATGTACCATTAAGATACACTGTGTTTCGTGAAGTTAAATCGCAAAAAAGTTCAACGAACATGTTACAGATAATTTTTGTATATAAATTTGGATTTGTTCAATTAGTTGACTAGGTCCATAAAACAAATGTATATAAAATGCGAATTCTTATATTCAATGGAACACCTACCGACCCGACCACTGGCGGACGAGCTTATCTCTAAAGGGAGGGGAATTTCGTTAAAGAGGGGGGAGTCAGAAGAAGTAAGAAGGCCATTTTACCTACACCTTAGGGAGAAATTCCAATTCTTGAAACCGCCAAAGAAGGGGGACTTCCTATTTTCCCATCCCTTCTCGTCAGTTAGTGCTACCGACATACAAGCAAATCGCCCCCACGGAGGTCTCTCAGAACCGAATAAATCAGTGGTTCTAAGGCGGTTTTATCTAAAGGCGTTTTCCTAATGACAGAGAAGCGGGAATTCGATTATTTATATTCCTTCACTCTCTCCTTCCCTGACGTAATCTTATGTAGCTTTTCGCTGACGTATGGTACCTCTTCACATGGTATTTTCTGACTGAACTCATGGTTCACTTGATCAGGAAATTCACTTCAAATTCACGCTAATGCGAGCCTCATGAAAGTTCCGATTTTCTTGTTTTTATGCGTACTTGTATTGAATCTACTTGCGGAATCGAGTCTGTATCCAGGTAATGTATGGTCGTTCATTGAGTTGTGTGTTACTAAAATTTATATAAATTTTTCCGGTCCATAATACATGGCTGCATTGAGAAAGTAACGGCTGGAAAACTTATATTCTACGCCGAAATTTCAAGTGCTTAACAGTATAGAAATTTCAGCTGCCATGATAGCCTACATATTCTGTTCCCGAAATTTATGTACGGAATTTGGTAAAAATTCAATTGTATAACCATATCATAAATTGACACAATGGAACAGTCTGGTGAAGCTCTGGTTGATGCTGATCATTTTCGAGGTATCTATGTACATTCTTTAGATCGGATACAATTCCGGATGACGCTTAATCTAGTGGTTTGACGTAATGGAATTCACGATCTGACAGACTTATAAGTATGTATTTACTGTATGTACAGGGTGTCCCAGCGAGGTGTAATGATTGAATTTTTTGAATAACTTCCACAGTGCTCTAGATAACGACCTAAAATTTCACAGGTTAATAAAACAGTTTTCCGCTAATACGCTGAATTTTAAAAAGTTTGATTTGGTTCAGTATTGCGTGTTTTACGGCCGATCCAGCAACATGCCTGTTTATGTTCTTAACACGACCGCATTTTAGAGATTTTCACCGAAAATAAAAAGTGATACAAAAGAACGAATTTTTGTTTAAATTTGTGCTAAATAGCAGGAAGAGGTATATTTCCAGGTATATATAAAAGTCAAAGTACATTTTTCATTCAATTAATTGCTTTTTTCAAATTTTTTTATCCGCAACTTGTCGCCAACATTTGCTAGAAATCGCGATTCTGTTCTCAATATCCAATAGAAGATGTAATAATTGATCAAATCGAAAACTGTTTCCAGTACTTTAAATTTATGGTATTAGCTATCAGTGTTGCATGTTTCAAGCCATATAGTTGAACTATCAGAAAGTTATTCAATGTTTCATGCGACATACTTGGCTACAAAGTGTAATTTTAAGGCATGTTGCTGGATCGGCCGTAAAACACGCAATATTAAATCAAATCAAAATTTTTAAAATTCAGCGTATTAGCGGATAACTGTTTTATTAACCTGTGAAATTTTAGGTCGTTATCTAGAAAACTGTGAAAGTTATTTCAAAAATGCAATCATTACACCTCACTGGAACACCCTGTAGGTGGAATACGTGATATGTCGTCACTAGGACATTCATTTCCTCATCATTTATCTGGTACATATGTCATGTTCATAAACGAAAATGATAAACTGTGTGTTAATGTGTATGACAATAAATACTAATAGATGTCGTTACACTGTGTCGATGCTACTATGTAGTGAAGTTCGGGGGAACTTTCGTCTATTCACTAATCATTTTACCGAAAAAAACATTATGCAAAGTACATACCAACATAAACTTGTGATATGATGCCACGAAAAGTTGACCCGATAAAATGTTTTTTTAATGCGTAAAGTTAAACTTGAATTTCACCACTGAATATGCCACTGTAAAAACATAATTCACTAAAGACCATCGCTGAATCGGACCATCGTAAAAATTATACTTTTAGCAGTCAGTCACGTCATAAATTTTTAAGTTCATGAACCAGCTTTTTTTAAAAAATAGATCAGTTTTATTAATGGAGTCACACTCACACCTGTTTTCACGGCTATTGTACCGAAACTCCCAAAATATTTTACAGAATTTTTCTAATCATGTAAGTTCCATAAGTTAACGAGTTAAAAATTAACAAAAGAAAAGTTTATGTTTCAACTGTTGTTTTCCATTTTAATTTACTATTTTGATTTATTTATGTTTTACATCATTACGGTACGGTTTCGGGTAATCAATTATCCATGTACGCCCATTTGTCATTGTGCCGCCCTCGCTTGTTATGACGGGCACAATCGGACGAGTCAAACCTCAAAATGGAGGGAAATTTCTCCGAAGAAAAGGGAATTCGCAGAATCAAAGACATTTTACTTACACTTTGAAGAACAAATTCTTCTTTTTGAAACCACCAAAAAAGAGGAATTCCACTTCTCCCTCTCCGTGTCATCCGCTAGTGATGATGGGTACTGTACTGTTTGTGGTCGGATTTTGGTAAAAATAGTATAGTCACAGCTGATCACAGACAAACTATCGTCGGATAAGTTTCCTCTTAAGTTACTTTCCTCCTTGAGAGTTTGTCAAGATTTCATGTACGTTTTTAGTACGGTAAATCCTTTTCGACAGATACCAATATAACAGTAGTTACCATATTCAGCACTTTCACAGTTTAGTACTTTTCCTTCAAAAAACTGTATTATATTATATATTTGCAAAATCACTTTGCTCTAAAATATCGAGTGTATGACAGAACAAAATTTTGCTGAGAACACCAATAACTAACAATAGACAGCTGTAAATCAGGTACTGTCTAGTCTGGCACATGCATAACTCTAAATAAATCAAACATGACAATATGTAGGTCAAGTCAATAAAAATCTGATGACTCATGTTCATATAATTCTATACAGTACCGCATTTGGTTCAGACAAAATATTGAATTTTCCGAAAATAACTTTTTATTTCGAGAGCGGCCTTTCGTGATGTGATTTTAGCTAATGGTCGCATGTTTCATTATTACCGAAACCAGACATATACAAGGTCTCTTGATACTTTGGAAGTTGTCCTTTGGCGGTTCCATTCAAATCTCATTTTGGCGCGCTTTCAAATTTTTGATAAAAATCTTTTTTTTTCACATGAAATCTGGGCGGGGCATAGCGTTCAGTTAATCGCATATGTAAGTGACTGGTCAATAGAAATAATTTTGTTAACAAGGTTCCTTGACCAAGTTATGTATATACTGCTCATGATTGATTATGCAAAAATCTGTATCGGGTTTACAACAAACGAAAAGCCATGCGTTAGATTTTTCCTTCAGTGTCAGTTGCATACGAGTTTTTTTAATTCTGACAGGGCTCAAAATAAAGGAAACATCACGATTCTGAAGTGATCCAATCTTTAGTAGAATAACCTGTGATTCTGATAATGTTTATGAATCAATTACATGGCTATTGTCTCGAGGAGATGAGCGCAGGCAATTTCCCACGTAAGATTTTTTCTTCTTCAATAATGTTGGAAAGTTTTACAACGTATTGCATAATGAAACACGAGCAGTATACAACACAACGTTCGCGATGGAGTTGGAGATTAGTAACTTTAAGTTACCCCATCCCCCCCCCTAGTTTTTCTGGCGCGCATTCAAATCCAGTCGCCGAATCGTTTGAGGATGCTACACACTTTATAAGCACCGTGAAATTAGGAGTTCATTAGAAGCCAAAATTTAATTGGCATGCGATATTTTTTTTGTTCTGTATTTTCCGGTTTGTTTTGTTATTTAATTACATATTATTGTTTGATTATACCGTAAGTTTTGGCGATTTCAACAAATAACATGACTCACTGCGGATGAGCCAAACCTCAAAAGAAGGGGAATCTTTTCAAAGAGGGGGAAATACATAAAAAAAAATTTACCTACACCTTAAGGAAATAACTCTAATATTTGACACCACCAAAGAGGGGGGAATTTTATGTTTCCCACCCTTTCTCGTCCGCTAATGACCCGGACCAAAAGAAACAATTAGTTAATATTTATTGTGTTTTGCGTCTATACAAACACCACGCATAAAAGTAAGTATTACAGTAATTGCATCACGTTTCTTCTTCATATTGTTAATGAGCTATATAATGAATAGAGTTTTCCATAAAGATCACTATTCATTTGCGTGTCTTCTACGTAAAACTTTTCATGTATATGTCCCGTCATTTCTTCTCCAAACTAATTTTTAGGTCTCCAGCAGTACAGGAAGATAGGCTTTTACAGCATGAAACATTTTGGTTAACCCGAATGTTTTGCATCATTTTCTCTGCAATTGATGCAATCAGTGAATCGAAGGTTCTTTTGTATCTCAGAAAGATGTTTCATTTCAAAATTTCTTTTGGATTTCAGGAAGATGTATCATTTCAAATTTTCACTTGTAACTCAGGAGATTCATTATTTCAACTTCTCACTTAAATCTCTAAAAGTACGTTATACACAGTAACTTGCCATAAGCGTTTCTTGCCGTGGTCTAGACTCTAGACGTCACTGAAGGCGTTTGGACCTCCGGGACGCGTTCATGGACCCAAGTCTTAACGACCATGTACATATGTAACAAGATACAGTACATTCATTCTGGCT
>OZ038444.1:22908946-22926446 GCA_964036265.1 Daptonema setosum
CGAAGAAGAGATGCAAATTTACAAACCGTAAGAACATACAGTGAAAAAAATCACGAAAAAACTAGTTGTGTGAAAACAATATTATCTACAAAGTTAAATATGAAATAAGTCTAGTAATCTCACGATATTTTGTTATCCTTAATATTCTATTACGCTATCAGTTGTCAGAAGTTTCGTTTTCATAACTTTCGTTCAACAAATGTGGCTCAAGAAATAACTAACACGACGGAATGACTGGATGAATGAATCACTGACTAAATGAATTTCAATAAAATTACGAATAACTGACTGAATGAACATTTGTAGATTGAATGAATAACAATGACTGAATGACTGATATACTGACTGGACTGACTGAATGACTGACTGACTGAATCAGACGCTGATACTGCCCTCGCGGAATGACGATTTGCCGATCAGCACGTTGACGAGCGAAGCCTGTCGGTCGGGCGACCTAACTCGCGAGAGACACTCGTTGATGATGTGTTGCAGCTGATCGATGTTGTCCGTGTCGACGGTGGCGTGGTAAGCGCCGAACGCCGATACAGCCAGACCATAATCAGAGTACTGCAATAATTAAATCTGTAACTTGAATCTTTGACCGTAAGGTTACTCAGTTATATCAAGTCGCTTATTTGTTGATTCACCTACTGACTGACGCACTATCTCTTTCATTCGCGCTTCAGCCTCATGGCAATCTACGCCCCACCGCGAACACCCACTCACTGAATCACTTACTGACTGAAACACTGACTAACTCACTGAATCAATGACTCACTGGCCTCTAGATTGCAAGCCACCTCTTTCATTGACTGAAACACTGATTCACTCACTGCACTAGCGGACGAGAAGGGGTGGGAAAAGTGGAATTCCCCCTCTTTGGCGTTTAAAACAATCAGAATTTGTTCCCTGAGGTGTAGGTAAAATGACCTGAAAACTACAACTACAAACTCTTTGACGAAAGCCCCTCCCTTTGGAGGTTTGGCTCGTCTGCCAGTGACTGAAACACTGACCTCTAGATTACAAGCCACCGCGCTACCCAACATGGGCACCTGCTCTCGGGCAATCTGCGACCAGCAGGCGTCATTACCCACGATCGAGATGACACCCACCTAAAACAAATAAAAGTCGACTATTGGTCTAGATACCATAGTATAATCATTCGATAATCGATAAAATAAGTGTTATATTTAGTTCACGTAATTGAATCATCAAGTTAACAGCCAATAATTCAGCTCAGAGTTACCAGCACCACGTAAGAGTTGAAACTGGTCCACCTTGTTATATGAACTTTCTAACCAAATCGTGTGCTAATCTAAGTGATAGAAAATCGTATGAAAAACTTATTTCATGTCTTTACATTGCCGACATTAGCGTGCTCAACTGAGCATATCCAACCATTTTGGATTGAAATAAACTAACTAACATTAAATGATCAATGTACAACGATCATATGTTATGTGTAAAATAAATAAAATATACAATTTAATAAATAAGCATAAGAATTGTCAAATAATCGTACCTTATGTCGTTTATAAGTATCGTACTCAATCAGACTGTATCCCAACGACCCGTCTCCATAGAGAATGACCACCGGCTTATCAGGGCACACGAGAGCGGCACCCAGCGCGAATCCACCGCCGACACCCAGAGTGCCAAACGCACCCGGATCCAACCAACGGAGGGCACCACGGGCTCTAAATAATAATAATAATCAATAAACTTATTGAAACGGGAAGAATAATTAACGCGTTTTGATGCATTTATGAATGTTAAAACTTTTCAATCGAATTTCAATCGAATCGAATCGATTGAGACAGAGTGGGTAGTGAATTGAGTGAATGAATGAATAAGCGAGTGAGTGACTGAGTGACTGAGTGGGTGAGTGACTAAGCGAGTGAGTGAGTGAGTGGGTGGGTGAGTGACTAAGTGAGTGAGTGAGTGAGTGAGTGAGTGAGTGAGTGAGCGAGTGAGTGAGTGAATGACTGAGTGAGTGATTAAGTGATTGGAGAAACCCCAAACCTGAGTGTATAAGCAGCGGTGCCCACAAAATCACCACCATCCGCCACAAGTATGACGTCATCGGGCAGAATGTGATCTAGTTTCAGCAGGAAATCGACCGGGTTCAGATGCTGATCCGGTTTCTCTTCCGCTTTTTTGCTGAAAATAATTTCCGGTCTTCATTATTGCAATTCAGTACATACAAAAGGACATACATTATCTATTTTCTAGGCAAAGGTTGTGTCTAGTTCAAAGACGGGTCTAATTTTTTACCAGATGATTTCGGATTGTATGCGGTTGATTCGCAAATAATCTGTCTTTCATAGATGGATTGAATACTCTCAAATAATGTGATTATAGATGGATGTTTATGAAGACATACCTATTCTCAGATACTTCATTCTCAAGAACCGGTAAACAGTAAGTTAATGACCACAAAAATTATAATTACAGTTTACCCACCGATTTCTGGCCTCCGTCTCATCATTTCTATCAACGAGCGTTTGTAGCCACTCCGGATTCGATTTCCAAGTAGGCGCCTCACGTTTCATCGACTCAGCCAACTGCACTACGAAGCTGCCCACATCGGACTGGACGGGCAGTGTTGGCTTCCAGAACATGTCGCTGTTCTGCAACATTTCGGCGGCGCATCAGTTATAGCTTGTTCAACGTATCTTGGTATCAAAAATATTTTTATGAACTTATTAAGTTATTACGCTAAGGTAAAAATAAATGGTCAGTTGGTTGTGTAGCGCCACGTTGGTCAAGTATCACGTAAAAAAAGAAATTACTCTCGAAAATTCAAAATTGAATTCAAATTGCGCGCCAAAAACTCTCCGAGTGACAAGAAACCCTGCAAAGACTATACAAACAAGCAAACCTTGAATAGCTGGGATTTATTGCGGTTGACACAGATGATCTGGCTGCGACGATTCAGTACACGACCGTAGGACAGACGGAAGTCGGCGATCGCACCTATAAAGTATCATTCTTCAACTAGTCGTCCATTCATGTTGAACCCATCCGGCGAACAGCATGCTAATCATTTCGACCGCCATAGCTAACTGACTGACTGGCTGACGGACTGACTGGCTGACTGTGGGACTGACTGACTGATTTATAATTTACTTATTAACTGACTGACTGTCTGAGTAAAATTCGTGTTTGGTTGCTAGACCTGGTTGTTTAGAACGGAACGGATATTATGAATGGAAGACGTAGCGAAGAACTGATTGTCTGTTAAGGTATAGAGTTTCAGATTTGATCGGCTCTTACCGTATTCAGAAGCTAAGGTTAGCGAGACACGTAAGAAACGAAAACAAGTATTTTTGCAGTCTATGCCAACCTGCCATGATCACCAAATCAGCATCACGCAGCGCCTGTTTACGATTCTGCCTGATGTGCTGCTTGGAGCCACCACCAAGTAGACCACGAGCCATGCCACCCAGGTACACGGGTATGCCCAGATCCTCAATAAAGTACTCATTCGCTTACTCACTCACCCAAACACCCACTCACTCACTCACTCACTCACTCACTCACTCACTCACTCACTCACTCACTCACTCACTGCCTCACTCACTCACTCACTCACTCACTCACTCACTCACTCACTCACTCACTCACTCACTCACTCACTCACTCACTCACTCACTCACTCACTCACTCACTCACTCACTCACTTCCTCACTTATTCTAACCTTTATTTTTGATAAAATTAATATTTTTATATAAAAAATGTACACAAAAACATCTTCCAAACCTCAACGGCTTTCTTCAACATTTCAATCGGTACGGGTGGTAGACTGGCCTGACTGCCTATTAGCATTACCGGCTTCTTGGCGTTCTTCAGCATCTGACATGATTGACGGACTGAAGTAAGTGAGTGAGTGAGTGAGTGGTGCGTGAGCGAGTGAGTGAGTGAGTGAGTGAGTGAGCGAGTGAGTGAGTGAGTGAGTGGTGCGTGAGCGAGTGAGTGAGTGAGTGACTGAATGAGTCAGTGAGTGACTGAATGAGTAAAGTAAGTGAGTGAGTGAGTGAATGAGTGAGTGGGTGAGTGAGTGAGTGAGTGAGTGAGTGAGTGAGTGAGTGAGTGAGTGAATAAGTTGATAAGTGGAAGTGAATGAACGAGTGAGTGAGTAAATTAGCAGTCAATCTATCAGCTCTTCTAGAAGGCAGTTAGTCAGTCAGCCAATCAATCAACCAATCAGTCATTCAGTCAGCCATTCAGTCACTCCGTCGATCAATCAATTAATCAGTCAGTCAGTCAGTCAGTCAGTCAATCAATCAGTCACTCATACAAATGAAGTCTGGTAGAGTGTGAGCATAGGAATATCAGGCTGTAATAGACTGCAGTCCTGCTCCACCCAGGCGTCCCTCAATCAATCAATCAATCAATCACTCGTTCAATCACTCACTCACTCACACACTCACTCACTCACTCTCTCACTCGTAAATATAAAAACCAACTCTGCTCCGGTGTGGGCATGGGAACATCCGGCTGTAATGGACTGCAGTCTTGTTTTACCCAGGCGCCACTAAACAACCGACTGATGTGCGTTTCCAGGTAGAAGTTGATGATCTTCTGCAGGAAACCCTTGGCCGACGACTGAACACCCAACTCCTTGTGGATAGTGATATACGGGTACAGCGTGTCGATCGGGAACTCAACAAACACGGGACCTGGAAATATAGGCATTCTGTTTTTCGTATGACGGTAAATGAGGAAATTCGTTGTTTTGTTTATCTGGGGCAAGATGAATGACTCAATAAACTTGTATAGAGCGCGTCGCGTGACACAGGGGTACTTTTTATATATTGGGTGGGTGAAGAGATGACTGAAATATTGAATGAATGAGTGAGGTATTCGAGTGAGTGAGCTGAAGAAAAGGGATCAGGGCGACGTAACCGAAGTTAACTATTCTTGTCAGTAAGTGAGTGACTGAGAAAACACGAAAATTATAATAAGCATAATAATAATTATAATTCAATACATCACTAATTAAAATTCCCTGATCGCAACCAACCGGGTGTGCCAGAGCGTGCGGCCCGGATGGCTTCCTTCAACGTGGGCACAATATCCGATATTCTGGTGATGGTGGCACAGTACTTGCAGAGTGGACGGAACAATGCCATCTGATCGATGTCTTGCAGTGCGCCACGACCCTTCAACATTTAACAGTGACTTTATTGAGATTCATCAGGTTCTTCATGGTCACGGATTATCCACACACGTAAACAGTGTAACTGTTATATCACTAGTAAGTTAGTATTTGAATTCGCTAGTGTATAAAAAATAACTCATTATATTTGAATTCGGCTCACACTGAGGACAACAGTAAAAGTTTCGTAATGGAGGAAACACCGAGAAAATTGAAAAAACTCATAGAGACATGTTTCATTGAAACAACCTTGAGCAATGTAGCAGCGGCACCACCCATTAGAAGAACGGGTGATTCGGCCATTTGTGCGTTCTTGATCGCAGTCACCGTGTTGGTAAGACCTGTATGCAACGTGGAAATCAATTCGGGTTCAGTCAAGAATGAAAACTCAAGCTGCTATACTATAGATTGCTTGGTAAAGATATTTCGTTATCATTAAAATATTTCTATGATCCCGTTACGATTTTAATATAATCATTGAATTAGGGGAAAGGGTTTCATGTTGTTCAAATTTCATGTGAAAAAATGTAATAAAAACTCGAAAACTTATACACGCGTAAAAAACAGCTTGAATTCAAATTCCGTGCCAAAAACTTTCATGTGTAACAAGAAACACTCGGTAGGCTACAACTACTGTTTCACTTCCCAACCCAATGGCGGACAAGCTTATCCAGTATCCTTCAAAGGGAAGGGAATTCTGTAAAATAGGGGGAGTTTTTAGGTAATCTAATCAACACCTTAGGGAAAAAATTAAACTTTTTGAAAATCCAAAGAGGGAGAATTTTCACTTTTCCCACTTCTTCTCTGTCACCACCCAACCAACCTGGTCCGGCAGTGACGGTGGCCACGCCGATGCTCTGCTTTAGTCGGGCAACCGCATCAGCGGCAAACACAGCCGTTACTTCATGTCTGGTGTCGATTACCTGTAAAAATAAACATTAGCAAATAAAATTTTATATCACTCGCTAAATGTAAATATGTTTCGTTAGTTAACATAAACATTTAATTCATTTTCGTGGGTTTTCTTTATTTTGAGTAACTAAAATATCGACATCCTACTCTGTGATAGAGATCGATACTTCTCAGAATTACTATACGTAAGAAGGTATAACGTTATAAAATTTCGATGTGAAAACCTTTATATTTTTTGTGGTTTTTCACCGAATGATTAAGTTTTACTCAACTGAATGAAATTAAAGAATAACCTTAATGCCGATCTTTTCGCAGGCCACCAAGATCGGGGAAATATGTCCACCGACCAATGTGAACAGATGCTCGACTCCGTGTGCCTGTGGGTGAGTGGGTGAGTGAGTGAGTGAGTGAGTGAGTGAGTGAGTGAGTGAGTGAGGGAGGGAGGGAGGGAATGAGTGAGTGAGTGACTGAGTGAGTGAGTGAGAGTGAGTGAGTGAGTGAGTGGGTGAGTGAGTGAGTGAGTGAGTGAGTGAGTGGGTAAGCAGTGAATAACTGAGTGACCGAATCAGATGGATAAGTGACCAAAGAATGAGAGAGTGAGTGAGTGAGTGAGCAAGCAAGAATAATAAAAAAATTGATAAGTCAATGTGCTAATGAGTCAGTCAGTCAGTAGATATGTGTGTGAATCAGTGAGTGCATTAATTCTCACCTTCAGCACGTCAGCTACTAGCATACCGCCATGGTTTGTCGACTTTTCTTCCACCTGCAATAAATAAAACATCGGTTAATCATAAATGTCTGTCGTGAAAACCAAAGTTTTCACTCATTTGACTTTGACAATAAGATTGATTGAATTACTGGCCCATCGATTGATTGATTCATTGGTTTGATTTATCAGTTGTTGGTTGATTTGAATAACATATTGAATGGTTTATTTGATCAACCAACCATTTATTTCTCTTGACTAGCTAATTTAACGGTTGTCTCGACATCCCAATTGATTGATTGATTGATTGATTGATTTGTGTGTTTACTGACGGATTGACTGGATTGATCGATCGATCCATTGATTGATTGATTGATTTATTGATTGTTTGGTTGACTTACTGACGAATTGACTGGATTGATCGATCGAGTGATTGTTTTTTTGATTGATTGATTGGATTGTTTTTTTGATTGATTGATTGGTTGGTTGGTTGATTTACTGACGGATCAACTGGATTAATCGATCGATCGATTGATTTGATTGACCGATCGATTGACTAATTATTATTGATTGATTTACTGACGGATTGACTGGATTGATCGATCGATTGGTTGATTGATTGGTTGATTGATTGATTGATTGGTTGATTGACTAACCCGACACAGGGCCTGTGGCAAAGATTGACCATTGGCTACTCGTGTCAACGCATCCTGTACGTCCTCAACACTGCGAATGCGGAACAGATAACTGAGCACGGTCAAGACAGCGGCCACCACGATGACCACCACGAGAAACATAATTTACCTAAAAATATTGGTTCCTGAGATACTAAAAAAAATGATGATTGAATTTTAAAAAAATAAAAAAATTCGACGAAATTCATATTTTGCCAAAAAAAATTGGCGCGCAAATTGAATTCAAAATAGATTTTGGCGCGCGTTCAAAATGTCGAAGAAAAAAATCATGACAGTCGGGCAACATGCGAACGTTGTGCTTCAGCTCCGAAAACAGCTCACTCACTCACTCAGTCACTCACTAACTGACTCACTCACCAACTCAGTCGCTCACTCACAAACTCACTCACTAACTTACTCATTCACTAATTCTCGGAATTATTTCAGATAAACCCTGACTGAGCTATTTTATATTTATATACATTACTAAATTATTTGGTTGAATTTACTCATTTCGAATGATATCGTTGAAAAATGAATAAAAATGAAGAACAATATTCATTTGTTCTGTGAATAAGTTGTATTCCGATCAGACCAAACACGGGTTAGCAGTCATACTAGTAATAAACATTGGTACTATCAGTGACTAGAAAATTATACTGATAAGTTACCTTGAGTTGTGAAGTAGTGGAATGAAATATACCACTTGAGATTGAACAAGGCAATTTCCAACTTATCAAAACTGATGTAGTATAGCCTATCTAGTCCATAAAAAAAAATTTAACAAAAAATCCTGACTAAGGTTCAGATCTACATATCTGTAGGTTACCGACAAACTTCTGCATGTGTATGTAAAAAACAAACCGCCCAGTGAAACCCGGAGCAACAACAGCATAAGTTCATAAAGCCCGTATGTTGTTTCTGCGAACAAAAATCGTGCACAAAACTTCTGATAATGAAACATCAGACAATCAGTTTTAACACGCACATCAATCATCATCACTCCATGCTCTGGTGTTAAACTATGGTGTCAACCGAGTTGAGTTGCGGCTACTGATGTTTCATTATCAGATGTTTGGGCAGTACGTTTGCTTGCAGTAATAACATACGGGCTTTAGTACACAACCGTCAACCCAATGTTTCACTGGTTGAATAATTTTTGTGTTTTATGTATCGGCGTGTATCGGTTCACTGAGTGAGTGAGTGAGTGAGTGAGTGAGTGAGTGAGTGAGTGAGTGAGTGAGTGAGTGAGTGAGTGAGTGAGTGAGTGAGTGAGTGAGTGAGTGAGTGAGTGAGTGAGTGAGTGAGTGAGTGAGTGAGTGAGTGAGTGAGTGAGTGAGTGAGTGAGTGAGTGAGTGAGTGAGTGAGTGAGTGAGTGAGTGAGTGAAGGTGTGATTGAGTGAGTGTTCACGTAATTTTTTTTTCATTCTTAACTTTTTACGTTTACAACCTTCCACGAATTATTCACAAATATCTCATTTTTTCTTTTATGCGGGTAATCTTCTAGGTTATACTTTTCTTATTTTGCATTTGCATTTGCAGAAGTTCACAACTTTATGATTGATTATATTCCCTTGTAAACTGTCCAATTCTGAAGGCACCCCTTGATTATATGCACGTGGCTGTAAATGATCCCATTTGATGGGTTCAGTGGTGGCACATTGGTCTTAGCGGGTACCTTCGTTGTAATCTGCCGAAATTGTTGAAGAACCGCAGAATAACCTGTATAAAAATTGGCATCATAAAATGTAATACTTTGCCAGTGCTTTGTTATTCGGATAAAGAAATCATATCGTGACCAAAAAAGGTTATAAGGGACTCTTTGAGAATGTCCAAACTTAAGATTCATCGAAGAATTTCCGCCAACCACTGTGAAATCGACCATTGAACAAGATGGATGTAATTTGAATCGACCGCTGTGAATAAACTGGTGTAATGGAGTGGATTGCATTGTGTGCAGTGTAATAATAATGATGACGATGATGTAATATTAAAATGTGCAGTTGAAGGCGTTCATAATCAAACCTCGATACGTTGAGTTAGAAATTTCCAGTTGAATTTACTAAAGTGAAAGAATTCTCCGGTTTTCCGGTGTAGGAGCAGAAGTACATATAAGACTGGCGTGAGCCTTTGAAGCCCTACTTCTTGAAGTCTTTATTTCAAGCCTATATAAAGACAACTAATTCATGTGTCATTCTAAAAAGCATTATCCACTTTTTGAAGTCAGAATAGTTTACGAACTTTCCGCCAGATAAATGGATTATGTAAAAAAACTTATCAATAATAATAATGTGAATAATCAAAACCCCGCATTTTTTTACAGAAAGCATGTTTCTGCAAGCAAAAATATTGCTCGAAATGTCTGATAATGAAACATCAGACAATCAGTGTGAATCAAGTTGCGTTGAGGCCAACGATGTTTCATTATCTGACGTTTTGGGCAATATTTTTGCTTGCAGAAACCAACATACGAGCTTTAGTATGATGAATGGATGACTGTGGCGATGTATGAAATCGTGAAAAAAAACGCTTTCTGCAAGGAATCGGCCTCCTACGCTCAAGTTTTCTGTCAGCCAGAAGCACTGAATAAGCCACTCGTTTTTGGGGGTGTTCCAGTCACTCAATGTTACCCATCCATCCTTCCTTGAATTCTTATCTCATCTGCATACAATTTCATCTAAATAGGAAAAAAATTGACGGCAACGTCAACTTTTCTAGAAGTTTCAATGTTCCATTCTTCGTGGAAAAGTCATGTACTGGGAAAAGGCTTCTTGAAATTCTGGAGAATATTTAGCACGTTATTTTTCTCAACACGGGAAAGAACAAATGAGCATGTTTAGTAACTGTTTTATTTTTTAATTGGACTCCAGAGATTAACTCCAATTAACAACGGTCGATCATCAAAAGCGCTGCAATTTTCTCTCTCCTAAAAACCTGCAATGCAACTAAGGAATTATTGCTTCATTCGATTCTGTTATCATTGTTTTGTGTTTCTGGTTTGACAGTTTTTTGTAAATATTTGAGTTCACTGATTCAATCCATAAATATTAAGAGATAAGATGTTGGTTGTTGATGTCCTGAAAGTCGAGTCGAAATAAATTGACTTATTCAAATTAGGTTTTTAACAGGAACGCAAAATCTGTGGGTATGGTCGAAATATCTTGCTTCAGAAATTTATTCCTTTTCACCCGTTTCCTATCCGAGCGTCATGTAAAAAACTTTTTACTGAAAAATTTGAGCGATCGCCAAAAGCCATGTTGAAAAAATTAGAGTGCAAAAACATTTCTGTGTAATAAAAAACTAAATTAGGCCATACAATAGAATATCATATCAGAATGGTGTGTTCGTAGTTGCCAAAGAGAACATTTTTAATTTTGTCGCGCAGTTTGCCTTACAATCTTTTCTGGCGCGCTTTCAAAATTTCGAGAACGAAATACTTTTTTCACATACCATTTGGACAATTGCGTACGTAATTTGCACCCATGCGAAACCGACTTGCAAAGTAAATTTTTGATAACAAGAAACCCTGACCAAGCTATATTCACCATCTATATACCACCCATCATCCAGGCAAAACGGTTATTTGGGTGATTCCCCTCCCTTTAATCGAACTGCCTGACACACTGGCGGACGAGCGAAACCTCCAAAATGAGGGGAATTTTTCCAAAGAGGGGGAATAGACAAAGTTTAGGTCATTTTACCTACACCTTAGGGAATTCAGTATACTTTTTAAAACAGGCAAAGAGGGGAAATTCCACTTTTCCCACCCATTTTCGTCTGTTAGTGGCATGACCGCCTGTTCAGTATTTATACGTGACTTGGCTCCTACCATGAATATTTTGTCATTTTTATCAAAATATCGATCCAGATGTTTTGAGAGCCAGAAAAAGATCAATGTCCGAGTTTTTGACGTACCGCTTATGAGAAATGTTTCGTCTAAGTAAATTTCAGATAAAACTTGTAAGTAAATAAAAATAAATGTATTTTACAATGTTAATTTTGTTGTTTTATAGTGTTAATCTTTTACATTTGGTCAGTTATCCCGAATCGCACGTAACCTGACATCAGTAACCTGACTTGAGACACAGATCCTGACGCGTTCCTCTGGGGTTTCTGCCATTGCCCGTCAGTTTGTTCAACTCTCCGGCCACTACGAAAACACCATTCTGATATGGTAATAGTGTGCCTCGATGGCTTCAGTTAATGGAGAAGTCCAAGTAAAAAAAGTTACAAGCTTTGACACTTGCAGCAGTTTATAGAAATACATTTTCGCAACTCAATACCTCGACCAAATTGAAAAGTAACGTGGTGAAAATTGTGTAAAAGAATATTCTGCTTCCCAAAATGAAAAATTCTCGCACGTTTCGTAAAGTTTCGCATTACATACATACATTTGTACATGTATTTCCGCTTTTTCGTAATAGTAATATTTACTACGAAAAAATACTAAATGGGTGGTTTTACTAAAACAAGGCAAAAAGTTTTACGCGTTTCCGCTAGACGGAATCGGTGCGTGGGAGTGACCTCCCGTTAGAAATGTTATGACCAATTAGAGATTCTGGTGAAAACGGAGATTCCTGACTTTCCCGCCCGTGAAACATCATTCAATGATGTTTTACTAGTGAACATGATGAATGACCAATTGACTCAACTCAACCACAGTAGTACATGATATAGTTTTCAGTTCAGAATTCTGGCGTGCATTCAAATTAAGTCTGGTAATAAATTTTAAGTGCGTTTCGAAAAGTAGCGGGTTTTTTTTTCTATTGTAGTTCCTTAATCAATGAAAATTACTATAGAAGAAAACAAACATTGTTTTTAGTTTTCGCCTTTCAGTGAGCCGCCCTATATTTTGTTCCAATTGGATGGCATTTTCGTTTGACCGTATGTATGGCATTCCATTGGTGTATGCCAATGGTGGCATTCCATTCCTAAATTATTTCTTTTCCGTTTGTTATTTCTAGAGATCTGTGTGGTTTCCGTATTGTACGGTGGTGAGATATATCTATTTAGCTTTCTCAATAGATTTAAAGACTAAATTTGAACGAGCGCCATTGTCGATTTAAAAAAACTTGAATTTTGATCCACATTACGCTCCAACATACAAGTTGATTCGTAAAAAGTTTTGAAAAGTGGGTAGGCATTTTCTGATTATTTCATTGTTTAATTATATAGTTTTTTCATTTTACTTGAACTAAATTGTATTCTATTGAGAAGATGATTCAGCTTGCAGGAATGGTACTTGTGCAATGGAATTTCGGGGAGAAGGTCAAGCTTTATTGCAGTTGATGTGTTTACCAATAAAACCTTCACATTTACATACTTGAATGAACTTCTTCACTAAGGTGAATGTTGTAGGCTGTTGTTGTATTCAAATGTATACGATATCCAGGGGTTCTTGTTCGATTTTTTGGCGCCTAGTTTGAATTCCAAGTTGTTTCGTGGGCATTAGAGCGTTTGATTAAAAAAATTATTTTTTACATGACACTCGTAAAAACATTGGAACATGGCACCTGACTATTTGTTAAGTAACGGATTCATACAAATAGTTTATGATAACAAGAAACCCTGACCACGCTATACATAAATTCTAGAATGATGGTTGACAGTTTTTTTTTACTTCTTCATCTTCTTCTCAAGGTTTGTTTGTATACGAGGTTGATTTTTAATTTTTACTTTCAAAATTGTTGGCATTTTAGATAAACCACATTTTGATTATTTAGTTCCTAACTGATATATAGAATTTTCATGGAAACACTGTACATTTTAAGGGTTCCCCAAAGGATACTTCTCCTGGCACATGCATTTTTTTGCCATAAACGACTGTTTTTTTTAATTATGTAGACCGTTTTTGTCGTTTTGAAGCAAGATTTAACCGACAACAACAACCAGAGTCATAGTGACTGTTGAATATTTTTTTAAACTTTTTTAACTCTAACCGTGTACTAATGTGGATTGCAAAAAAAATAATGGAAATCTATGCAAGGGAAAAGTTGCATATATAACTATTTTACTATTATTCAATATTTGGGGAAGTTAAATGTTTTCTCCGGAGTTAATTTTGCGCCTCTATGTCTCACATCTGTTACATATATATCGTCAGTTCTTGAAGCTTCTGGCGTTGTCGGAATTCTATAAAAAACGATACATCTCAGTTACAAATGTCTACCAGAAAACCCACATGTCATGTCCATTGATTCGAACCAGCTGTCCTCAGACTTATTTGTTGCGATAATTTTTTTCCGATGAGATACATAACTTCAACTTTCATGTCATAACTCATTCTCTTGTTGCTGCTGTTGTTGTTGTTGTTGTTGTTGTTGTTGTTGTTGTTGTTGTTGTTGTTGTTGTTGTTGTTGTTGTTGTTGTTGTTGTTGTTGTTGTTGTTGTTGTTGTTGTTGTTGTTGTTGTTGTTGTTGTTGTTGTTGTTGTTGTTGTTGTTGTTGTTGTTGTTGTTGTTGTTGTTGTTGTTGTTGTTGTTGTTGTTGTTGTTGTTGTTGTTGTTGTTGTTGTTGTTGTTGTTGTTGTTGTTGTTGTTGTTGTTGTTGTTGTTGTTGTTGTTGTTGTTGTTGTTGTTGTTGTTGTTGTTGTTTTTTGTGGTTGTTGTTACAGGTGGGACCAGAAAGGTCAACAGGTTAAAAGGTAACTCTATTAACTTGAAATTTTCTGTCTTAAATTTTTTTTCTGATCAACAGTCATAGACTTTCATATTTCTCTACCACTGTTTCCAACTGAACTGACACCCACCAGATTATAACCTCCAGATGCCGGTGTTAAGAAAAAGTTTTCGCCAGACACTGACCATTCAGTTCAAAGTCTACCCTTGTCCCCCCTTCCACAACGACCTGCAGCCCCCCCCCCCCCCCCCCCGCCCCATTTCGAAGACCTCCCAATAACACTGCATTCTTTACCCCCTCTCCGCCCCGAAATTTTCTTCTACATTTGCTTCTTCACTTAAGCACTCTGCACTCTACAAATCTGTTGTTTTGTCTGTGGGAGAAAAATTGAGATGTTTGATGAAGACCGATGGGTGGAGAAATGGGGGAGGGGAGGAAGAGCGATGAGCGGTGGGATCCGCTATGCGGGCCCAACCTCCAAAGGGAAGGGAAAAGTTCTAAAGAGGGGGGAATTGGCAGTAATTAGGCTATTTTATCTACACCTTACTGAACAAACTGTACTTTTTGAAACTGCCAAAGAGGGGGAAATCCTCCCGCTAGTGGATATCACCACGACAGCTAATGGCGTGATTTAACTGGAGCTGGTTCAAATCATCCCACTTGTGAGTTCATGTCAGTTTAAATTAAGCCAGTTTGTTTAATGCCATAACCAGCTGAAAAGGGTAAGGTAAAGGTTACTGAAGTACCATCAGAGCTTTCGCTTATGATAACCACCGTTAAACACCTGATTTTCACGTGCGTTGAGGTGAGACAAATGAAAAAAGAATGTTGAATATGTGGAGTTTATAGGGTTATGTAGTGTATAATTTGTGTTTTTGTAAATTTTAATGACATACATTTTCACTGTATAGCATTCATCACACTTTGATTTCCTCATTAAAACATTGACCTCATTTTTGAAAACCATTTTTCATTATTTCAAAATGTATAAACACTTGAGTTTATTATAATTTATTTGGATAGTGTCAACCATAACCTGTTATTATTTACTATTGGTGTACTGTAATGTCTGACGACGTGTTGTTGTTGTACTTCACCGTTGTGTCTTGTAGTGTGCATCATACTTTTCCAACTTTCTTTTGTGCTTCTGTTCTTCTGTTTCCTTACAATTGCTAGGTATTTCAAAATCAAGCATGGTTTGTACTTATTTTCTATATTGTCAGAATTGTTGTTGTTTCAATGTTGTTGTTATTTTTGTGTTGTTGTTGCTGCTGCTGGAATATTTGTTTGGTTATAGTGTTGAACTCAAACTTTCATATTACTGTTTTTCAGTCCGTTAGCATTTCTTGGTTGTTTACAACGTTTATATTCATACATTAGGTACAGTAGTTCAGTCAGTCAGTCAGTCAGTCAGTCAGTCAGTCAGTCAGTCAGTCAATCCGTCAGTCAGTCATCCGGGCATTATCATTCGTCACACACGTCGTGGGAACTTTTTATGGCGGTCATTTGTTATTTTCTGTGGACGAAGACCGGTGGCTTCTCCGCCGAGTGAGCCATTTAGAGCCGCAAATGTGCAAAGTTAACTTTTTCACTATCTTGCGGATGAAAAGGAGAGGAAAGTGGAATTTCCTCCTTTTTGGCGATTTCAAAAAGTAGAATTGGCTCCTTGAGTAGGTAAAATGACCTGAAAACTGCCGCTTTCCTTTTCTTCGACGAAATTCCCCTCCCGCGGAGGATTAGCTCGTCCGTCAGTGTTTTTATAGTTTATCCAATGATTCTTGTAGAACCCGGTGATTCACCACCAGAAACGTACTCGTCACCTGTGAAACATTACTGCCCGCGTGCATCACATAGAGGCCGGTATACAGCCAGCATGCAGTATAATGTTTCATTGCGACGTGTATGCTGCTATTTGCGCATAACAAACGGCTCGTAATAGCTTTTAAACTCACTCATCCACTGGTTTTCATTTTCATTCAACATTCTCACATTCACTTACTCATTCTCTGATTCATCAATGATTCTTGGTTGGATAGTTTATCTAAAAATAAAACATCGTTCAAGAAAAAATAATCAGATTTTTGGCACATAACTGCGCGATCAGGTCAGTCGTTCAGCATGGAGCACCCTCATTCCCATTTGTACCATCGTCCACTAGCAAACAATCGAAGAACGGAAAAGCGGAATTCCCCCTTTTTGACAGTTCCCAAAAGTAGATTCTGTTCCTCAAGGTATAGGTAAAATGGCTTACAAGCTGCTTATTCCCCCATTCTTTGAGAAATTCCCTCCCTTTGAAGGATTGGCTCGTCCGCCAATGCCCAGGCATGATCCTCGTGGTACAGAGTCAAGTGTGTTTGCCTATCGTCCGAGATGGGGCCAACTGGCAAAATACTATGAAGAAGCACGACTTGAGGTCATGTTCGAATAACTGGTCCGTTTTTTTCGAAAAGTTTCTAGTTTCAGTTTTTGAAAATTCAAGTCATGTTATGGAATATCACTGAATTGGATTCATTGAACTGTCTCCATTCACTAAACATATTGGATCTCTATTATACATTTGCTATTTTGGAGAAATTGTTTTGTAAAAACTTGTTCTCACATATATCGCAAAAAAACTATTAACACTTAATTCGATGGTGAGAGTTTCTCCAATGAAATGTTGGAAAGTATAGTTTTAATGTCCGCAAGGCATAAAGAATCTGCTTCATGATCTCCCCACACATCTATTCTGTGATGAAGTGAGTGAGTGAGTGAGTGAGTGAGTGAGGGAGGGAGGGAGGAAGTGAGTCAGTGAGCGAGTGCGAGTGAGTAAGTGATTGAGTGAGTCAGTCAGTCAGTAAGTATGTATGTCGAGTCATTCTGCTACAAGGTCTAAACACTCTGCTTCATGACCTCCCCGCCCTCTATTATATGCCGCTCATGAAAACGAAAGCCCCGATAGAGGTTCTGCAGCTCAGGTTCAGCCCAGTTTTTCTCGTTAAATTATTCACATGGCCGGGTTACAGTAATCCCATGGCATATAAAAGACCCATTTCATAAATAATCAATCCGTGCCGGTGCCCACTCAGACTAATTTTATTTATGCTGTTTGCTATTATATTTTTTTTATTCTACATAGTTTAGTATGATTTGTATAGCATGGTCAAAGTAATTCGTTAATTAAAAGCGATAAGCGAATTGTTTGTATTCTGTCTTTTTTTACAGTACTTCGTTCACACGATAGTCATGAGGAAATACTTTTTCTCGAAATTCTGAAAGCGCCCCAAGAGCAGCAACATTCTGGCTAACAAAAAAACCGCATAGGCTATAAGAAACAAAAATTGTTCTAGCCGTTTCTGCTGCAAATCGGTCGAAACCCCTATAAACTTGAATCTTGGCCAACTTCAAATCCGTATGGAGCAGAAATTCATCCCACACAATTTCCATTCG
>OZ038444.1:22931446-22948946 GCA_964036265.1 Daptonema setosum
AGCGAAAATCGTTTTTGAAAAGTTGAATGATATTTTGTTAGTGGTAATATGGTAAATCCAAGAGCATCAATAAATCAAGAGTTCGAAATAAAAACCTTTGTTTGTGTTATTCTCTATTTTATTAACTTATTCTACATCACTGCGTCTCTTCCTCAATGCGTTTAGGCAGCGTATTTCCACTGCAGAAAAACCGGAATCATCAATTCCCTGAATTGAGTGAATTACTATGCTCCGGGCTCTCGTTCCACCGTCGTTAGTTTTCTATATAGTGAGGGTAGGAGATGAAGTTTTTTCATGTACAGCAACGCGGATGAGTATGCGCGGGAAAGAAGGCTTTTTTCCATGGTTTCCGGTTTCAAAATGCTGCTTTGGTTTCTCATGAATCATGATGTTTTAATGTTAAATGGCTCATTCACAAATTAAGGATGGCTCAAACAAATGGCACAAACAAAATATTCATTCACACTTGAGAAATTTTAAATGTGAGAACGTGTCTTGTTTTCAGAAATACGTGTCCATAAAAAAAACTTCCATTTACAGATTGAATTCTATTTATCGAAGAAACAAATCTCATCCGCCACCAGGTATGACTTTCAATTAACCATCCGCTCAGATGTATGCGCTATGATTCATTGCCATTCCGTTGGGATTCGAGGAAAAAAAGCAGCAAAGTATAATATTCTACGAGCGCAGACATTCTTTCTGCAGTTTCGTTTCGTTCGACCCGACGGTGAAGTTGTGCCATCCACTGGCGGACGAGCCGAACCCCCAAAGAGAGGGGAATTTCTCCAGAGAGTGGGGAATTGGCAGAAAATAGGCCATTCTACCTTCACGTGAGGGAACAAATTCTACTTTTTGGAACTGCCAAAGAGGGGGGAATTCCACTTTTCCGTTCTTCCCTTGTCCGCTGTTCGTGCCATCTTGATCTGGTAGGATTGCCAATTGATTAGTAGACTTGAAAAAGCGCCATTCTAAGATTGTAAGATTTTTACATGTTTTATAACTACAGACTGTACGCAAAAACTATTTTATAAATCAACAGACTAGCATTTATCGTTAAAACAGAATTAAGTAAAAATTGGGGCAAAAACAATTCTACCTGACTTTGGCGTGTCTTCATATTTCTGGGAATTTTTATATGACATTCGGATCACTTATAAGCATGGTACCGGAATAATTTTTTATGAAAAAGAAACCCCAGTCAAGATTTATGTTGTCGAAAATATTCAAGTGTAAACATACGAAACGTAGTAGTAGAATCGTATATTTGTAGTTGACCTTTTTGTTCTTATGGTACATTTTGCTCCACTTGCCACGTGTGTAATGGGCGTATAGCATTCAATTACTACTATGAAGGAAGAGTAAATTATTGGTTTTGTTGTTGGTTCCTTATTTTTACGGCTCGTAATGATAGCGGGTGACAAGTAAGAAAAAATCGCTACATTTTAGGAAATTGAAATCACCTATTTTTCATAGGGGGTTAGTTAAATTGTCTAAATATTGCTTACTCATCCGGTTGTTAAGACAGGTTTTTCATCCTCGAATGATTTACGAACGATTTACACTTCTTATTTCCGTTTTAATCAATTCTAAACAACTGGTGCTGGTTCATCTGTATAACAGTTGACTTGGAAACTGAAATTAAGTATTTTGCATAATCGGTGATCACTAATAGAATGAAAAAGTCCTACCAATCCTTTTGTGAAGGTCATAATGCTCTTCTATACGTGCACGCAAAAGTCATGCTAACGTAAACAAATACCGGGTTCTCTTGTTTATTAATCAATCGAGAATGTCAAAGTTGAAACAACCGTAGTCGTCTTTCGGAATATCTCACAGATTTTCCATGATTACCACTGAAAATTATAATTACTCTTTTTCAGAATCCCATTCAAATTACATAATTCACTACCGACCGAAGCAATGTCTTCGAAAAACTCCACCCATTCGTTGGCCAACTCCACCCACTCGTCGGCAAACTCCGCCCATCTTTATGAGGATAATCCGGGTGCCAGTTCGGCGGCCGAAAATGAGGAATCACCGACGGGTAGTCATGGGGTGCCGAAAAAGGCCAATAAAAGATGGAAATCCGCCTTCAAGTTTGTGGCCAAGCTGACACATGCGACCAAGAGTCCGTCGCCGCCGGAGGTCAGTCAGTCAGTCAGTCAGTCAGTCAGTCAGTCAGTCGGACAGTCAGTCGGTCAGTCAGTCAGTTGATCAGTCACTCAGTCAATCGGTCAGTCGGTCAGTCGGCCAGTTGGTCAGTCAGTCAGTCAGTCAGTCAATCAGTCAGTCAGTCAGTCAGTCAGTCAGTCAGTCAGTCAGTCAGTCAGTCAGTCAGTCAGTCAGTCAGTCAGTCAGTCAGTCAGTCAGTCAGTCAGTCAGTCAGTCAGTCAGTCAACAAATCTGTCGGTCGCAACATATTGTACCTATCATACAAGGCAACTCGACACTTCATCTGGAATGGGTGACATGACAAGTTGGCCGGAATGAGATGCAAACATAAGCCCACTCAAACTTGTTTCATTCGTTTGCTGCAAAATGATACAGTAATGAAGAGCAAATACTTACATGTTAAACATATTGTCATCTCCGCATTTCAGCTGCAAAAAAGTATGTATGTGAAGTTTCAGTAAAAAATCTGAAAAGAATTGAAGAAAATGCGGCTCACTTGCTCTATCGTTCTGAAGTGAAAGTAGATTCTCAGAGGTTGCTCCGAGGTTTATTATAATACCATGTCTTCATACAATTCACACAATCTTCATGTAATGATGATGCTTCAGCATGGCATGAAAGATATGTAGCTGTGTACATGTACAGTAGGTGTGCCATCAATCATGGAATGTGCGTAGTGAGTAATATGACCGTAGTGACACAAGTTCCAGCGGAAATAAACAGATAGGAATTTCTTAGCTTGGAGATAACATTTGGTGAATTTGACTTCAGTGAAAATACAGAATTACCTGATATCAAAGCCCACCCAATCACATGTGTCGTGATCGTGAATGCGGCGACTGCTGCAAAAGACGAACTCTTCACCACAATTTTCATGAAAAAAACAAGCTGTTTATATAATTCACCTTCGTCTGGGGTGACAGCTTCAATGGAATCAAATTTTTTATACATATAAATATAAAAAAATTCTCTGTGTGACTTCTAGTAAAAACATAATTACCTGATCAAAGCGAAACCAATCAGATGTGTCGTGAATGTGGCGACTGCTGCAACAAACGAATCGCCTAAAGCAGGAACGCGCGGAGCGGAACGCGAAAAACATCCGAAATAAGAATTTAGCGAAACGGGCCGCCGTTAATAAAAAGAAAAATAAGAAACAAGCGCGGATTGTTGTTGAAACTAAAGAGATGTCCACACAGACGGTCGGTCGGTCAGTCAGTCAGTCAGTCAGTCAGTCAGTCAGTCAGTCAGTCAGTCAGTCAGTCAGTCAGTCAGTCAGTCAGTCAGTCAGTCAGTCAGTCAGTCAGTCAGTCAGTCAGTCAGTCAGTCAGTCAGTCAGTCAGTCAGTCAGTCAGTCAGTCAGTCAGTCAGTCAGTCAGTCAGTCAGTCAGTCAGTCAGTCAGTCAGTCAGTCAGTCAGTCAGTCAGTCAGTCAGTCAGTCAGTCAGTCAGTCAGTCAGTCAGTCAGTCAGTCAGTCAGTCAGTCAGTCAGTCAGTCAGTCAGTCAGTCAGTCAGTCAGTCAGTCAGTCAGTCAGTCAGTCAGTCAGTCAGTAAGTCAGTAAGTCAGTCAGTCAGTCAGTCAGTCAGTCAGTCAGTCAGTCAGTCAGTCAGTCAGTCAGTCAGTCAGTCAGTCAGTCAGTCAGTCAGTCAGTCAGTCAGTCACTCAGTCAGTCAGTCAGTCAGTCAGTCAGTCAGTCAGTCAGTCAGTCAGTCAGTCAGTCAGTCAGTCAGTCAGTCAGTCAGTCAGTCAGTCAGTCAGTCAGTAAGTCCTAGCTCGCTCACTCACACACTCACTTACTCAATCAATCACTCACTCACTCATTCACTCACTCAGTCACTATCTCACTCACTCACTCACTCACTCACTCACTCACTCACCCACTCATTTACTCACTCACTCACTCACTCACTTTACTCACTCACTCACTCACTCACTCACTCACTCACTCACTCACTCACTCACTCACTCACTCACTCACTCACTCACTCACTCACTCACTCACTCACTCACTCACTCACTCACTCACTCACTCACTCACTCACTCACTCACTCACTCACTCACTTACTCACTCACTCACTCACTCACTCGCCCACTCACTCACTCATTCCTCATTTCAGCCCAAAAACGACGAACAAGCAGAGGAAGAAATCGATCCAGTTTATTTGGCCATAAAACAAGCTACTGTGCTTTACAATAGGAAACACACCGAGGGAGCACACAGCAGCAACGATGACGTAACGGTGAGTGAGTGAGGGAGTGAGTGAGTGAGTGAGTGAGTGAGTGAGTGAGTGAGTGAGTGAGTGATGAGTGAGTGAGTGATTGAGTGAGTGAGTGAGTGAGTGAGTGAGTGAGTGAGTGAGTGAGTGAGTGAGTGAGTGAGTGAGATGTGAGTGAGTGAGTGAGTGAGTGAGTGATGTGAGTGAGTGAGTGAGTGAGTGAGTGACGTGAATGAGTGAGTGAGTGAATCAACATAACGACTGATCTTCAGGCGATCGGTTCCAACGCGTCAATACTGGAGGAGGGTCAAACGGTGGTGTGCGTGAACGACTACCAAGCGCAGACCGTCGGAGAGCTGAGTATCCGGATCGGGCAAACGGCTCAGTGCCGTTGATACATTTGACGCGGCCTGGATGAATGGATGCAAACTGGTGGGTAAATTGAAGCAGATTCACGTAAATTCAAGTGGTTCCTGAAAATGATAACATGGTGTAATCCTATTATTCTGTTGCAAAAGTTGGCATTTCAGTAGGTGTTCGTCGTATAGTAGAAATAAAATCGTACATCTTCAAAAAGGTCCGTGGATTCTCGATAGGCGGACCAAAAATTTACGATGTCAGATTTTTCGTCGATGAAGATGTTGTCGGGCAAATTTTCTTGTAACTGACTTTTGCTCATTATGTAGATAATATCTGGAAATAAACGAAAAAATAAACATCGCGGTTCGTTAGAATCATCGAAATCACGCTTCTTTAAGAAGTCATTTTTTTCGACTTTAGTAATTTGAAGGACATCCGAGTAAATTCTTGTGCTTCCGTAAGGTGAATACAGTAGATATGAGAGATTCAGTAAACACACTAGATATGTATTTTCCCTATTTTTTTACGCAAAATCAAGATTTTGGCATATAAGTTGCTCCAATTTAAAACATCCATACCGTGTAATGTTTCAGCCCGATGCCCGTCTTGAGGGTGTGTTCCCTGCGAACTGTGTGGCCGTGATTAATCAGGTGAAATAATGGCGCGAGTTCGTGCCGCTGTGAACCTATCGGACGGCACCAAGATACTGCCATTGACCAAGAATCAAGTGTTATATAAAAAAATACCATCGTCATTCAGATATATAAAAATCCACCATCTTCATCTGTAGAATTTTTCGACTTTTTTATAGATTTTTATTCATTTCCCTCCGTCATTTGAGAAATCTACAACTTATACTTTTGAAATGAAGTCCATCAAGAGAAGTTGGAGAATTTTCTGATAGTAGGTCAGGTATTTCAATCATAATCTTCTCCTTGAGGTTACATTTCATTGGTTGCTCCCCACCAGCTGAAGTCAAAAGTTTAAACAAGAAAAATCACGTTTCAGTAACTTCATGCATCTATGTATTTTCTTCATTTTTCAACTTTAGAGGCAACTAGTTTCGTACAATGACTCGTTGTATACAGATTTTCGACGACACCGTTAGATTTTTATAATACTTAGTGACCTGGAATCTGATTCCATGATATGCCTATAGCAAGCACCATTCATGATTGGGACCCGCGAAGTCATGATCCGAGTAAGATAAACCCCCAACGAAAAATATAAATTAAAAATACACTGTACACAGTGAAACTGACATTTTTTGCTAAATTTGTCACCTGCTTACCCTAGAGAAAAAACTCGGCCCCACCCCAGATTCAATTCATTTCATCATGTTTGTTTCCAGATCGTATTCGCACAAGCCAACACGCAGCAGGATGGTTTCGTCATGATACGCACCCAACGTCACTACATGGCGATGTGTCCCATGCAGTATCTCGTATTTATTGAGTGATAATCTTTTAAAGTCTAATTTCGCTCTGACCTCCCTCCCCCCTTTTCAGCTCTGAGCACCACCTGAAGCGAAAAAAATTGCTTTTTTGGATTAGGATTGATGATGACTCTGACAAGAAGGGGAGGGTACCCATCAATCCTTTGTAGCGGCGAAGAGTTATTCCCAACCAGACCACCAGGGCTTGAATTTGATACAAATTTATTCCAATTCCGTTCAGACGCCGCTTTGTATGTGAAATGTATAGCTTAGTCAGGGTTTCTGTTATAGTAATATTATTTCTGTGAACCGTTACTTAAGAGTCGATGCCAGAGAAAAGCACCCGTCCGGGCCGTTTCATCAGATTTTTCAGAAATCATTAATTTCGCTGTTATTAACGCTATATATGCAGAAAAATGTGGCGATTCTGAAAATATTCTTTGTTTTCAAATTTGATCGTCAGAATTCATAGGAAACTCCTTTTTCTGACCACAGGTCAAAATGGTTTTGGAAAAAATCGACTTTTTCATGAATTTATCAATTTCTCTTTATGTGAGCTTCAGAGGCTCATAATATTCAGATATATATTTTCCAGGTCATTATCGATTTGTGTTAACAATTTCAGTTTGAAAAACAAATTTTTTCGTTTGTCAATTTCTTCTCTAAACATGGGACCTTTTACAAGGCGACGAGATTCTCAATCGTTTCCAAGCGCCTAGAAATTTGTGCGCGTAAATCTAAAAGCTCCTATCGGCATAAATTAGTAGTCTTTTATATGGAGAATCTTTTGAAATTAACCATTTCATAGCAATTTCCTATATCTCTCACAGTTCGTCAAAGACGTTGAAGAAACTTGTGGTTAAGCACCTTCATGGGAGTTCCAAGACTAACACACATGGAACGTCAACAAGCAGCCAAATGCGTAATAAACGTGTAAGGCGCATGACAACACTTCGCGTGTTTAACATAGTGGTTAGCACTTTAGTTTTGCACGCGCCAGGTTTCGGGTTCGATACCCATATGACGGTTTCGGACTATTTTTTTCGCTGAATCGTTAGTATATGGGGAAAATTATAATCCTGATGCGTAGCACGAAGTCTTGCCATATTTTTTTACCAAAAACTGCAACGTTATATGACATAACGATGTTCAAAACACCGTCGGCTGAAAATCACGTAGAAAGCGCGTGTTCCAGCGTAAGCTTGGCACGCATATTTGAATCTTCTTCGAGGTATTATGAAAGATATAGGAAATTGCTATGAAATGGTTGATTTCAAAAGATTCTCCATATAAAAGACTACTAATTTATGCCGATAGGAGCTTTAAGATTTACGCGCACAAATTTCTAGGCGCTTGGAAACGATTGAGAATCTCGTCGCCTTGTAAAAGGTCCCATGTTTAGAGAAGAAATTATCAAACGAAAAATTTGTTTTTCAAACTGAAAATGTAAACACAAATTGATAATGACCTGGAAAATATATATCTGAAATATTATGAGCCTCTGAAGCTCACATATAGAGAAATTGATAAATTCATGAAAAAGTCGAGTTTTTCCAAAACCATTTGACCTGTGGTCAGAAAAGGGAGTTTCCTATGAATTCTGTCGATCAAATTTGAAAACAAAGAATATTTTCAGAATCGCCACATTTTTCTGCATATATAACGTTAATAACAGCGAAATTAATGATTTCGAAAAATCTGAGGAAAACTGCCCGGACGGGTGCTTTTCTCTGGCATCGACTCTTAAACATGCCATGAAAAAACTCTTGGTTATGACTTTTTCTAGTAACTTTTTTGTGTGTAAAACCTTTCCTCAACCCCAAATCGCTGCTTCTAACCGCGCGATAGGAAACTCGGATCGGCGAAAACTCAACTCCTTCGTGTAGAGCGTGTTCGAATTGACCTAGACACGTCTTCAAAGTTCCGATCAACCTTTTTAATGTTACCCATATGGCGGTCGGAAGCAGCAATTGTGGGGTCAGGAAAAGGTTTTACACAAAATAAAGTTCCGAAGAAAAGTCGTAACCAAAAAATTCGACTATAATATATGTTCGCGCGCTAAAGGCAGATGCGAATTCGAGCCGCACTCAACAAACTTATTGGGCAATAACCCTGAATAGACTCTAACGGTGACCGTATTCCATCCAACTTGACTTTGAAATCGCAATAATATTCATGTACGTGGAATTTTTGAAAGATCTTGGCAGCACTGGCGGACGAGCTAAACTTCCAAAGGGAGGGGAATTCCGTCAAAGAGGGGGAATTGGCAGTTTTCAGGCCGTTAATCTACACCTTAGAGAAGACTAGAGATTCTACATTTTGAAAGTGCCAAAGCGGGGGTGGGAGAATTCCACTTTTCCTTACCCTTCTCGTCCGCTAGTGCTTGGCGGGATCAGTTAATCCACTCGATAATGACTACGGTATTTTTTCTCATGCGCAAAAAATGCAAGCCTAAAAAACCACACTAAGCCTAAGGTGGAACTTGAAATTACGGTCACCTAATTCGGATGAACAAAATCGCGTGCATAGTTGCATGTGCTCTATTGTAAGTAAAAAAATATGATTCCCATAATGCATACCATTTACTATATTATAACTTGGGAAATATTGCGAATATCTATACAGTTAACTACGATCACTCAAAGAACTGCGAGCTACGATATTGGGCAATATATTTCATGATTTCAATCATCACAGAATCTATGCATTATTCAATTCAAATCGGTTAATACTCACATAGTAAGTAATTAAGGTACATAAATTACTTCAAAGATCTGTAGTGATCAAATGGTTCTTTGAAAATATCTCGAATGAGCTTTTTACCAACCCATAAACTTACCATGACAACTGGTATATATTCGTTTGTGTATATTCATGTACCTGTATGCTGTATCAGTTTTTGATTTTCGAATAATATTCCACGTTTAAATTTGACAAAAACTTGGTTTTCATTCACAAATAAGAGGCTTGAACAAGGGCGAAATCGAAGACAAGAACAACCGTTAGAGCAGAAGAATCACCATAAGCACCTTAGACTAGAATTATTCACTTACATAGTACATATCATTATGAAAGAAAACATACTTTAACAAATGAAACGAACACATGAACCAACACTGATGGCGAAAAAAGATGTTAATGAACAAAACGATGGTGTAAGGCAGTGATCGAAAGCTAAACAAAAAATTATATACAATTAACAAACAAGTCAAAGTTGTATTCCGTAAAACAGAAAATGAACAAGGCACACCAAATGATCGAAAACAGCCGTAGCGAAGAAGAAAATAAAAGAACGTAGAATCCCTAGCGGACGAGAAGGAAAGGGAAAGTGGAATTTCCCCCTCTTTGACAATTTCAAAAAGTAGTTTTCGCAGATAATGTGTAGGTAAAATGGTTTCAATTCTGCTAATTCCCTTTTTTGGAGGTTTAGCTCGTCCGCCAGTGCGTAGAATGATCAATTTTGAACTAAAATTTTAGTAGGACCAGAGGTGGGCCGCAGGGGGGGGGGGGGGTAGGGGGGGGTTTACCCCCCCCACTTTTCAGGGTCGGCGGGTAGCCTACCCCTCCCCCTTAGACAAAAATTTAGGTCGCCTACCCCCTCCCCCCCCCCTACTCGAAATTTTTGAGAAAATCGGCCTCAAAACCTCGATTTTGAGGCTCATTTTTCAAAATTTTCTGGCTGTAAGAATTTTTTTTCGAAGAAACACTTTTTCTGAGTTAATTTTCTTGGTTAAAACCTGAAAAAACCGGTATATGTGATGTTTATACCATATAATAGAAGATTTTTTAGCAAAAACAAGCAAAAAACAAGCGTTTTATGCGAAAAAAATTTTTTTCTACCCCCCCCTACCCGACCTTACCCCCCCCCCACTTTTCGGGCAGGTCGGGTAAAATGGGATTTTCTGTCGGCTACCCCCCCACCCCCTGCAAAGTGCCAAAAAACCCGGCCCACCCCTGAGTAGGACAAAATAAGAATGTATTGATTGAACAACGGAACCACAATTCATGTTACTATTCTAGTAAACAATCAGTCAAACAGCCCAAAGTTCTTCGGCACCGGACGCGGCGTGTCCATGGACTGTGGACGGAAGGTTTGGACACGATTCTCATTCTCTTCATCATCATCGTCGTAGTCCTCGTCATCATCACTCAATCGGAGTATCGGAGCGCTACGATTCAGATTGACTCGGTCTCGGACGATCGTCGGACCGGTAGGCTGCTGGTGAAAAACGAGACAGTAAATATAGCTAATTGAGAGTTTTTCGTCTTGTTACCCGAAAAATGAGTTTCAGTGGTTTCCGCTGCAGTGTAGAAAAATAACATAAGTGGTGATTGGTGAAACTGCCGAAAAGTAATCAAATTTTTTAATCGTCACTTGCTGCTTATTACAGTACTCAGTTATTTTCCATTCAAAGAACATCAACCTATGATGATGCTTGAAGATCTACACTTACTGTACTGGGATGACGACAACCAGCCAATATGCGCTACCAAACCAACCCGAGTGATCAACAAAAAATATATAACAATATTATATCGAGAAAGGTTAATAGAATAACTTTCCTAATCCATTATTACAACGAGAGGCGGGCCGCTGGGGGGGGGGGGGGGGTAGGGGTTTACCCCCCACTTTTCAGGGTCGGCGGGTAGCCTACCCCCTCCCCCCTAGACGAAAATTTAGGTCGCCTACCCCCCCCCCCCTTACTCGAAATTTTTTAGAAAATCGGCCTCAAAACCTCGATTTTGAGGCTTATTTTTCAAAAAATTTTGGCTGTGAGAATTTTTTTTCGAACAAACACATTTTCTGGGTAAATTTTTTTGCTTAAAACCTGAAAAAAACGGTATATTTGATGTTTATACCTTATAATAAAAGATTATTTTAGCAAAAACAAGCAAAAAACAAGGCTTTTTTGCGAATTTTTTTACTACCCCCCCCCCCCCCACTTCTACCCGACCTTACCTCCCCCCCCACTTTTCGGGGTGAGGGGGTAATCTGAGATTTCCAAATCCTACCCCCCACCCCACCCCCCTGCAAAACGCCAAAAAACCCGGCCCACCCCTGAGTACACCAACAACCAACATTGTCGTGAAACCTGACCGATTTGGCGGCTGGTCGTTGATGTTGAGTGCCAATCAACGGCGCCCGTTCATCAGACGTCGGTGTTCGCTCCAGTCCAACCTCCTGCGAAAGACGCTCGAAATCCATGACCACTGGTTGGACGGGTTGCTGAAAGTGAGATAGCACACTACAAGGGTGACTTCATAGTGTTCCGGAACTCTTCATGACGTTCCGAAAAGTTGCAACTCGACTGGGAAAGCACCCTCACACAATGAGAACATAATTCTTGCTTATCAATTTGGTACGATAGTTTCATCACAAGCATTATTTGTGATCAGTGATATTCGTGATCATTTGTGATTAGATTAGGATAACCATTATTTCACTACAGGGTGTCCCATTTAAAAGTCACGTTTTGTTTTTGCTGTAATTTTTGTGTGGGTGAACTGATTTAAAAGTTTTATGCGGCATATGATGGACAATTTATGACAAATTTTTTTGGCGCATAAAAATTTGAAATCGCATGATTATACCAATTTTTATGCTAAATCTGCAAAAGTACCTTATTTTCACTAAAAATCGTCGATTTATTCCAGTTTTGTCGCACAAAAAAGCAGTTTATTAGAATCTCCTGGTTAATGTTCTCACAATCAGGTAACCACTACTTGAAATGCAAAGTGAAACATACCAGAATAAGCTTTATAAATTTATCAACATGATCACCACCCCTTCAAAGGCCAGTTTTCAACCATGCGCATGCTTTGGACGTAATTCCTCACATTTCCCCTCACTTGAATTGAATTGATGATGAGTTTGTCAAAATTCTTCATAATCTGCAAGAAAATAAAACCGTTCGGTTCCTTTTTAGATGAATATTTTTTTTAAACAATGGATCTTGGAATTTTGATTTTTGATACGCTTTGGGCTACCGTTCACTGAGCTGAGGGCAAATGTGAGGAATCACATCCAGAGCACGCGCATCGTTGGGAACTGTGCATCTGAACGGATGGTGATCATGATAAGGGTTTAATGGGCGTATTCTGGTATGTTTCACCTGTTTTTCAAGCAGTGGTTACCTGATAGTGATAACCTTAATCAGGGATTCCAATAAGCTTGCATTAATGTGCAAAAAACACGAATAAATTGACAATTTTTGGCGAAAATAAACGACTTTCGTAGATTTAGCATAAAAAGTGCTATAAAAATACTATTTAAAAATTTTATGTGCCAAAAAAATTTGTCATAAATTCTCCTTCATGTGCCACTTAAAAATTTGAAATTGGTAAATTTTCACAGAAAATAGAGCAAAACAAAACGTGACTTTTAAATGGGACACCCTGTATATGTGTGACATTATGTCCAACGTTGGCACGATAACCGAAAAATCGATTTGGATCACACCATTTAGATTTCTCAGCAGTCAGGGGTGGGCCGGGTTTTTTGGCGTTTTGCAGGGGGTGGGGAGTCGAATTTTGAAATCTCGGATTACCCCCTCACCCCGAAAAGGGAGGGGAGGGTAGAAAAATTTTTACTCAAAACAGCCTTGTTTTTTGCTTGGTTTTGCTAAACAAAAATTCTATTATAAGGTATAAACATCACATATACCGGGTTTTTTCAGGTTTTAACCAAGAAAATTGACCCAGATAACGTGTTTGTTCGAAAAAAAATCACACAGCCAAATTTTTTTGAAAAATGAGCCTCAAAATCGAGGTTTTGAGGCTGATTTTCTCAAAAATTTCGAGTAGGGGGAGGGGGTACGCGACCAAAATTTTTGTCTAGGGGGGAGGGGTGGGCTACCCGCCGACCCTGAAAAGTGTGGGGGGGGGTAAACCCCTGCCCCCCCCCCCTCCCTAGCGGCCCGCCTCTGTCGGCGGTAACCTGTTTTGTATTGGTACTGGAGGCACGTGGTTGTGAGGCTGCCTGTTGCGACTGCGACTGCGTGGACGACTTTTGTATGGGTTTGCCCTGTTTGAACGACTCGAGCAGACTCACGAACGCCGGGCATAGATTCTCCTGCAAAATTACTAGTATTTTTTATATCTTCTCTATTTTTGTAATCTATGAAATTGGGATTTGCAACAGCATTCATTTTCGAAAATGACTTATCTTTCTTCATGTTGATGCCCCGGTTCAAAACTGGTGGCCGAATAGACCCTTCATTCACCAAGTGCTCCAATCTCGAACGGAACGGAAATATAAATATACAACCTTAGCCGTGGTATCAGCATTAGATGGCAGCACCATAGAGCTTGTATTTGTCAGCGCCAACCGATTGCCCTGTAAATGCAGAGAATTTTCGAATTACTAACAATAGTTACTAACAGAAATGTTGAAAATGAATAGTGAGATTTATATATAATGTATCAGCAATTCCAGCGTTGATCTCTTCCACTCCCACTAGCACTACTAAATCTAACCTTGAAAGCATGTGCGAATTCGGGATTCACAAAGCCCAGCACCGGCCGCTGACCACTGGATTTGGCTATTTTGGATCGTGATCCTTCTTCATGCTGGCTGTCGGTCTTGCTGAGCGGGGCGACCTGTAATTCAGCTCAGCTTATAATGTATCAACTGTCTAACTATCATACATATAAGTAAACTTTATTTTTAACCTAATTCAAATACAAAAACAACAACAAAATGCGACTCGAAATTAAAAACCAACGCGTTTCTGTCCGGCCGTTGCATACATTGCATCCGGAATGAGTGCGGCGTTCGGCACAAATTTGCTCATTTCTTCCTCGACGACCGTGGCGCGCTGTAACTTAATAATTTAAGCTGTAACTTCGTAATTCCAAGAGTAGAATTTATACCTTAAATGTGTATGTAGAATGATTTACAACAGCTAATTCCCCAACACTCTCTGAAGAAATTCCCCTCACTTATGAGGATTGGCTCGTCCACTTATTGTTAATTATGGAAAAGCAATATAAATAACCTGAAATGGATTGGCATAGGCGGAGGCGGGCACAATGGAAGCACCGCGAGCAGCCTGACTGGCCGTGTTGTGGATACTGAAAAAATCGGAGTATACGAAATACATAATGCATGGGAAGGCCGATGGCCGAAAAATTAATGATAATTATAATGTACGCTCAACTTGTAACGAAACCTAAAAAAATTTCAACTTAAGGACAATCGTTTTAACCATCAAAAACGTTTTTAAAACCATCTTCATCGTGGAGTACAAACTTCTAAACAACGTGAGTTAAACGTACCAGCCAACCTTTTATCGATGCGTTCAAGTTTGGTCTGTAACTGGCTGAGATGAGCCCGAAATGAACCGCCCACGTTTGGTTTCATGGCGTTGCCACTGTTCTGGAAATACAAAATAAACTTTTGTTTGACTGACTATTCAGTTTTAACTTTAATCATAAAATTTGATTTAACGTAAACATCCAGGAAAGACTGTCTGACTGACTGACTAACTGAACGATTGACTGAAAGAGTGATAATTGACTAATCGATTGATTGGTTGGTAGACTGACATTATGAATGACTGACTGATTGACCTACTGACTGACTGACTGTTCGTACGATTGATTGACGGATTGATTGATTGATTGAGTGACTGATTGACTGTTTGACCAACTGACTGACCGATTGATTAACAGACTGAACTGACTTTTTGAATAATTGACCTCCTTACTGACGGATCGATTGATTGACTGACTGACTGACAAAGTGACTGATTGATTGATTTGATTGACTCACTGACTGAGTGACTGATTGATTCGATTGACTGACTGACGAAGTGACTGATTGGTTGATTTGATTGACTGACTGACTGACAGAGTGACTGATTGGTTGATCAACAGACTAACAGATTGATTGTCTGACTGCTGAATGACTGACTCAATGAATGACAGCTTAGATTTTTAGTTACAAACGGGTTTCTCACTTGCCACTAGGAAACGAAAGAGGTTGTAGAAAATCTAGAACTCATTTTCTTTGGCAAGTTTGAAACAGACCGTTTGTTGCCATCAAACAATCTGGAAATCGCCGCTTCCCCCTATTTATGATAATACCCCACCCCTTTTGGGAAGTTTGACTGGTCCGTCAGCGTCACTAACCTGTACCTGCAGACCCACGCCCTTCCATCGACGCCCGGTCGGCGGGCACATGAAAAACCGGCCGCTGTGGCGATGAGAACCGACTGATTGGGCTTCCTTCAATAAATTTCGTAACGTTTGTATTTATAATTTTTTATTCGTTTATTGTTTAATGATATAACACTTTTCAAAATGAAAGCTGATGGATAATATAACTTTAATAATTAATTATTTCTTAGCTGATTCTCTCCAACCTGAGCCAGTCGATCCACAGCTTCACTCTTATCGGAACTGTGCCCCGCCCGTGTATCCATGCGTAACGATTGGCGCTGATGCTGAAACAATAATTACTAAAATCAGGGAAAGAGCAATCGGAATGAAATGATAATTTGGTTGGTTATCGATCTGTCGAAAAACAAGTGTTAACCGCTTTCCGAGTTTTGTGGTAAGCGAGCTGCGGCGGTCAGGTCTTCATGGTAATTGGTGTGGTATGTACTGGTTTCAGTAGTATGGATGGAATCTGCGTCGATCGCTGAGCGTTTTTTCGTTTTTTTACGGTTTTATGGTACAATGCGCGGTGACAGTAATTAACACCTCCGCTTCGTTGTGCTAGGAAATGCGGCTTTTCAACAGGTTATCGGGCGTTAACGAACTGTAAAACCGTGCTTGATAAATAAAAACCCTGTTACCGCGAGCTTTACCATAAAGCATGAACCCCTTAGGAAAAACGGAAAACGCTTCGCGATAGCCGGGATTCAGGATGATTCACTTGAACTTAGTAGATTCCTAACCTTGGTCGTAAGCGCGTAATGATCCACAAAATCGTCTGTATCATCGAATCGTTGCTCGTAGTGATTATGCAATGCCAAACTGGACACTCGTCGATTATTGCCGTGCCTTCGGCTTACGCTCAATGGGGCCGCGAGCTGCGCCAGTGCATTACTGTCGCCTTGATGTCGTGCTTCGGCCATTCTTTTAGAAATAAAAAATGTAAATTGAAAAGAATATAATTTTTAATTATGAATTTTCATTTTATTTTATTTTTATTCATGGATTTTTGGTGGTAATAATTTTGAGAATTTTGAACGCGCGCCAAAAATTTTAATTGCGCGAAACTGTTTTGGCGCGCAATTTAAAAATTCGAAACTGGTTGTGGTTGTGGCGCGCGTTCAAATGTTCAAAAAATATTGACTGGTGACTGATTGAAATGAGAGGCTTGATTTTGAAAATCGCTTTGTTCTCGCTTAAAAATTTATTCGCAAAAAGCTAAAAAGAAAATTTTGCTCTATTGATATTATTCATTTAGTCAACAAGCTCCCCAATTGCGGCTCATGCGTCAATGGTACTTATTGAACAACATGGCGAGTGAAACGTGAATGTTGGTTCAACAACCTCGGTTTCATTGGTTATCGTTACCCCGTCATCTGGGCAGAGTTCTGCGTCAGATAGACAGAGAACCCGAGTTTGTAAACTAATACTCTAGAAACAACGTGAATCTATTTGTAGCGTTTGCAACATCCGTTTCAGTGGCTGTCGTTACCCCACAATTTCAGCAGAGTTTTGCATCCCGTAATTCAAAATTAGGGAAAATTCAATTCAAACTTCGCTTGAAACGTGAACTGACAATGGTCAACCGACTGAACTGCTACTACAGTGTGGCTATCGTTACTTTCGGTTAAAGCATTTACGTAACGCAAGAGTTTTTTTTCATTTCATTTTCATTTCATTTTTATTAGGGCCAGCAGGCCCAGGACATACAAAAGCATGAGTACATATGTTTACATAGAATAACATAGAATAATATCTATGTTAACGTAACATGAATTTTTTACTCTCATTTAGATTAAGTTCAGGTTCTGGTTCTCAGGATTTTTATATGTGGGAGGGTAACCCTTCTAGAACGAGTCAGACGAAGCTCGCAACATTTTATACAGTTGTTCTATAAAATTTACTATCACTCGTCCAGAACATGAAACAGTCACATACTTCACATAAAAATGACTTTAACGATGTGAATGAAACCATAAATTATAAACTTGTTATTTAAACTGTTACTCCGTCTTTTGAAGTTTTATTTCCCTCCTCTGTATCACTTTCTCGAAATGTCACCTAAAATGGTTCGGGCAAAACCTATTCGAAATTTCTTGTTACTAAAGAAATTTACCGTGCGAATTTCGTTTAAATTGACTTTTGGCGCCTGT
>OZ038444.1:22961446-22991446 GCA_964036265.1 Daptonema setosum
TTATGTGTGAAACAAAATTTAATATTTATAGAAAAACAACCACGTCAATATTATGTGAATCAAATCGTTGCGTCGGCGTCAAAACACCCGTGAAGTCGTGAAGAAAACTACACAAACGCGGTAGCCGGTGAAGTATTTGACGGACGACGACCAAATATTCTATTCTATTTTATTTGGAGAAGCAAAATCAAAGCAGAACAATGGAGAATACAGGATTCGATGTTCCCAGCTCACCTGGACCAGTGGTGGAACCAGCTGTTCGATTAAAGGTTGATTGACTTAACAAGGTACTGGATTGGTGGTTTTTATAAATTTGCTGAGTTTTGGATGTTTTTCATACAATGGATCCAGGTTTTCCAGGGCTGAAAACATTTTGCCCTTTTGCGGGTTTGCCGAATTTTTGATCTTGTATTTTCATGCAATCACACGGCTTTAATGTTCGTTAACCCCCGATAACCTAGTATCTGAGCACCGCATGGCGGAGGTATCAAGCCAGGCAGGGTACTGAATACTGCCGGGAGCCGTACTAGGGTGCCAAAGTTAATACCATTCGCATCCGCATAGACAGGTCAGAATTCAGATAAATTTCCAATTAATTGATTCAATTTTCAGCAGCCGGTCACGGCCACGACGAGCTCCACGTCTTCCAGCGCTTTGTCGCCTTCCTCGCACTCGAGTTCCCTGCTCACCATGCCCAACAATCAGAAACCGCCGATTTTCACGGCGAGTTTTGAGGAGAAATTTGGCCAACGTCTGAAAACGATGTGGGTGCAGACGAATCTGGAACGAAATCAGAAGCCGTCCGCGCTGAATTGGGAATATTGCCAGCCGTATGGCATCATTAAGTGCCTGGAGATCGTTGGTTGATTGTTTTTTCTCGCCTGTTTTAATGATAGACTAGCTTTGTCATTATTTACTTGAGTCTTTTTTTGTATATCGCCCATTTAATTTTTAAAGTTTATAACGTTAAAATGGATGGGTGAGTGTGGTTGGTTTCCAGAATTTTCCTTCAGTAACTGAAAAAGCCGACTCACTCACTCATTCTTTTACTCACTCTTCCACTCAGTCGGTCACTGACCACCTCATCCACTAAATCATCCACTCACTCGATCAATCGCTCAGTTACTCCCTCACTCTCTTACTGACTCACCACAACTCACTCAGTGTACATGATAGAAGTACCAGAGTTCATGATAGAATAGTCAAAAGGGGACACCCCTGATATGATAAGGTATGATGAAATCAGGCTAGACTATATTCAAAGTGAGGCGAGAAATTATTGTAGACAGTGATTCATTATAGTAAAAAAATCTGAACTATAGTTTTTACTTTCATGTCTTTGTCTTATTTGTTAATTCATCAACCAAGTAATCTTATCATCCACTTTCAGGCAACGACGATCGCCTTTATGATATTTGTACTGCCGACCTGCTCGCTAGACCACTGCTTTCAGCAACATGAATGGCTGTTTCGCATTTGTTTGGTTCGTTGGACATGATGGTTTTCATTCTTCCTATTTCTCTGGTTCTTTGTTATAAGGATATTGAAAATATGAATGGGACGGTTTTTACATAAGAAACGACAAATCAAGTGTTTTGTAGGTAGGAAAAAACTACGTCTTATGAAAAAGAAGTCGTAAAGTGTACAAAGTGATGTCCAGTATCTCATTCAATCACTCATTCATTCACTGACGCAATCGTTCGTTCAAAAACGCACAATTCACAAACTAAAAAATCTGAATCCGAAATGGTTTTCAGTCTCATCAGGATTTCTTTTATCACGTTAGATAATTTAGGATTTTGTATGGCACTTGTCTCTCAATTAGAATGTATTACCGTTATGTCTCACCATCCTGATCTCAAAACGGCATTTATCTGAATTCAAACAACTGAAAGTTTTCCGCATTTGTGATAAAAAATCATCTAGACTACATCACTGACATTACATTCATTACAAATAGAATAGAATATCCGTTCGGTAAAAAAATTATAGTTGACTTTTTACTCGTGATGTTCGGGATATAATATGAATGAGCAATACATAAATGGCCCTTGCGTTATATATGTCAATAGATAGTAGAATAACGGGCAATACTTGACATTAGATATGGATATATCGACTCTTCCCCTATTTTAATGATAAATTAAGCTCTCAATCATCTTATCATCATGATCAATATCTCTACATTTCTCTGGATGGTTTTCCGCTGCAGTCAGCTCGCCATTTATATACCATGATATACAGTTCAGATCTTCTTTCTTCTTGATCTTCACCAGAACGCCTGTCTGCCGATGTCGTACTTCAAACAGTTTCACCTTCGGTCCACGTCGTCTCCGATCTTCACTGCGACTATCGCTGCTACCGGGTTTCACTGGTTTCACGTTGGCTGGTTTCGTCTCCTCCCCCGCCAATCGTTTGATACCGCTACGTCCGGTGGGCACGACACGTTGTACCTCAATGGGAGATTTCGAGAGAACGGGTTTACTGCTACTGGACTCGATCGCTGAGGGCTCTGACTTCTCTCTGACTGACTCCTGCTTTGTTTGACGGAGCCTATCCTCACGTCTCTTCTCTTTCTGATTCTTCACTGACTGCTTCTTATCTGGTTCGTCTTTCTGATGACTTTTTACTGGTTCATCTTTATTTACCGAGAGAACTTCTTCTGACACTTTCTGACTTCTTTCCGGACACTGACCTTCTTCGGTTTCCTTCCTCCTCCGCAGATGATAGCAGTCGGCCTCTCCGTGGGATCCCAGGCCATGGAGCGGGCAGTATTTCTTCTCCACTCGTGCGCTCCTCCTCTGCAGTCCCTTCAGAGCTTCGATCAGCTTCATCTTCATTCCTTCACTGCGTTCCGACATTTTCTCCAGATGCTTCATAAATCCAGTGCGCTCTCGTTGCCATTGCAGACGCTCTTCTTGCAACATTTTTCGTTCTTCGCGCCACTCTCGCTGCATGCATAGAAACATGTCGAACATTTGATTCATACTTACTAGGGTAAACCCGTTGCTACGCAACTGAGTGTTAAGTTTACAAAGATAATTATTTGAACAAACCCGTCGATATTCAAAATTAACTTTGATTTATGTACCATGAACATAAATTATGCAACTGAAGTCGATTTTGGTCCACAGTTCTAACATAACTTTTAGTGGACCAATTAATCTAAATACCCGTTAAAAATAACATGGTTCATAAGTTTCCTTAGTTTCAACTAATAGGAATCGGGAAGCTGTTGAAATTTTTCGTTCCAATTTCAAAAAAAAATCCATCGAATAATAAGGATAGCTTTTCATCAAAACTTGAGACTAAACGATTAAACCTTTAAATGTACTCTATAGGGTAAACCAGTTGCTAAGCAGTTCAGTGTCATGTTTACAAAGCTCTAATATCATAAAGTCTCAGAAAAAAACATCGATTCATTTATTAGCTTTTCTTCAGCCTTACCTAAAAACTAAATAATAGTAACCCAATTGTATTGTTAAAAATGTTCCTACAAAAACTAATGTGAAGAATATAACACTCAAACTGTCTGGCCAAATTCATTCTGAGAAATCATTCATTTATTGCAATTGGGTTATAATCAGGTTAGCTAAAATCAAATGGTTCCCTGAAATCTAATTTTTTCTTATTAGCTGAACCATGACATATATTATCTGTTATATCACCGGTTCCTTGAAATCTTCGAATACAAAGAGCACGAATTAAAGAGTTTTTAATAAAGTTGACTCGAAAGTTTTGTGGTCCATAAGTTCAGCCACCCGAGGAGGGTGCTGATGATTGCACCCTTTGTTGAGAAGAATTAATCAGTGAATGAAAATAAACATATTAATGGATTGCAATTATCATGACCTTAGCTTCGGTTGAGGTACATACATTCTGGTCAGGTTGAAGGGAAAGCGATGATTTGTTTCGTTGTTTCCATAAAGTAATGAAAGGTTTTTTAATGTTATTTCGCGATATTTATACTAAAAGCGTGACACACAGACAGACAGACATCGTCTAATTAATATATAGATTCGATAAAGTGTTAATGAATTGCAATTATCACGACCTAACCACCGGTTGTGGTTAATGTTGGTCAGGTGGAAGGGTATGTGATGATTTGTGTTCTTCTTGCCATCAAGAGGCTGACGATGATTTTTCAAAGTTCATCATCAAATGTAGAGAAGGATTGAGAGAGTTATTTTGTTATTTTTGAACTTTAAGTGATTCAATAAAGTGTTAATGAACTTCAATTATCATGACCTAACCACCGGTTGAGGTTAGTGTTGGTCAGGTTGAAGGGTATGTGATGATTTGCGTTCTTCTTGCCATCAAGGGAATGACGATGATTTTCCCAAGTTTCCCATCAAACGAAGAAAGAGTTTGAGAGAGTTATTTTGTTACTTTTATACTAAAAAAGCGTGACATACATACACACATCGTCTAATTTATATATAGACTAGGGTAAACCCGTTGCAGGGCAACGGATGATCAAGTTATAGCCGGGAAAATTATTTGTGTCGCATGTGTAAAACTTCGACACATGCGACACAAATAATTTTTCCGGCTATAAATAATCACCGTTTGTAGGAAATCATAAGTTTCATGCTCCGAAATCGATGAATTATCTATGTACGTTTTATTGTAAACCATAAAAACGTTTTTTTCAGTTTAATTCACCTGACCTATAAAAAAATGTGTTCGCATATTAATTTCTTAACATAATTAAAGTGAGAATAACCCGTGGAAAAAAATTGTCACTCGTACAGTTCCCAACTCATACCCACTTTTCTCATACTTACATACTCATCTTTATGAAACTACAAAACCCGTTCAAATATATACTGTGTTTTTCCCCGTCCCGTGGAAAACCAAAAAAATTGTTTTATTTGAACTAAAAAAACATAAGCACCCATGGCCACAACAGTTAGCACATTAAAACTACAGTTCCAGTTAAGATCAATAGTGTTTCCAGTTCAAAATATAGGGAAAATCTTTGTGTTTCGATGACAACATTTATGTATGATATAATTCGTAGTTTCTGAATGTGACTAATTATGAGAATGAAACATTTCAAATAAACCGATCATAAATGTTAAACTTCAATTTAATTATCTTGACCTCATGAATAATTGAGGTACATTTAAGGTGAGTTGAGGTATCATGTTACGTTTAGTTCAGGAAATCGGTGTTGATCGATTGGTAGGGTGGCGATGATTTTTCTTCATCGAACTTTTGATCTCAGCGTAACTTTTCTAAATAAATGATTAAAAGAGTTTTTGGGCGTTGCGTTTCTGATATTTATATCGAACTGGCTCTGGACATACATACATACGGACATTGCTATTTTTATATATAAGACTAGGGTAAACCCGTTGCAAAGCAACGGATGCTTAATTATCTGCATTTAACTAACAATAAAAATTTTCTAAAAAATCTATTTTTTTATTTTCAAACTCGTTGCTAGGCAACTGAGAGTATTACCCGTAAGTAAAGAATTCCAACAAACTTTTTATTTGATCTGTGATGTAACATGACCTAAAATTAGAGTGGTCAACAACCAAATTTGATGTTGTGAATATACCCGTTACTTCTCAACAAATTCAGTCACAACAGCTATTTCGTGTTATTTGTTAACTCAATCCGTCTCAGTAAACCCAAAAATATATATTTTGAACTGTTATTACCCGTCCCGTCGAGATGCACTCTCACACACCCGTTAATTAAAAAAACTTACAAAATTTAATCAGTACTGTTAACATAACCCAAACCCGTCCGGTATAATCCAAGTTACGTAAATTGATAAAAAAAATCCTAAAAATTGATTAACTGTTATCACCCGTCCGGTGAAGATCTAACACCCGTTCATTAAAAACCCAAGTCATGTCGCAGTTTAGTTGACGGGACATGTGAGGTGGTGTTGATGACTTTCATTGTTGAGGATGATTTTTTTTGCAATAAGCTTCTGGTTCCGAATTTTGACCCGCAATGTTAATTATGACCTACATAATTACTGGTTGAGATGGCTTTCTTATTTGCTGAAAGGTCGTATAAATGAGGGGTACGCGATGATTGGTTTTTATGTTATGTTGTAGAGGAGTTCAGTATGGGTTGCGACTGAGAGAGTGTTGATGACAAATTAAATTTTAATTCGTCGATAGAGGGTGATGATGAATAAAAATCTTTCGTAAAAATGGCAAAAGGAGGTTTTGAACATTTTGTTTCTGATATTTATACTAATTTTAGCGTGACAGACACACACACACACGGACATGGATTTTAATATATTAGATAGATACCCTCACTGCCACGCATAAAAGTGGTTGAGTTGAGGTGAGCGTTTTCCATAATGCGGAAGTTAGCTACGTGTGATGACTGAGTGGTACACGATGACTGTTGTGTTTATTTGGTCGTGGTCGCCAGTTGACTTTTTACTCGTGATGTTCGGGATATAATATGAATGAGCAATACATAAATGGCCCTTGCGTTATATATGTCAATAGATAGTAGAATAACGGGCAATACTTGACATTAGATATGGATATATCGACTTTATCATTATTATTATGAATATTTTATTCTCAGTGCGGCTCGGCGATTTTCGGTGTGATCGGATCGAGTTTGTTCCTGGCCGTTCATATGGTGCGAACCGACGGGATTGACGGTATCCTCACCCAACACTGCACACCGCTCAAAGTCTTCGTTAGTTTCAAAACTGTTACTTTGATTATTTTATTTTGGATTCATTTATTGCGCAAGTGTGTCTCTGTCTATAATAAAAAATCGACTCTATAATCAATCAAATCTTATGCGTTTGTAAGTTTTTTTATACCTGAGAAGTGAGAAGGTAGGCTCATGCATGAACCGGATCCGGAATAGTTGTACTTTAAAAGGCATTATTTTTGTTTTGTTTTTCAGTTTATTTTTTTGAGCAACAATCTTGAGTGAGTCATTGGGAAAAACATGTGAATGATTTTAAAAAGGCAAAAACCTGTTCAGTCGTTATTCAGAATTTTAAAATTTTACCTGAATTTAAGTTTTTAATTGTAATTCGGGACTGACCGTTATTTCACTATGTGACTTGGTATTACTCGTTGCCATTATGGTGCGAAAGCTGAAATAAACTTGGAAGTTTAAAAATATCACAGGAATGCCTTCATGTGCTCATCTCGACTCTGATGTACTTCATCGTGCGCTCGTATTGCGCCAATTACTACGGCAGTGTGAAACATCTGCACGGACGCTGGTCCGTCTTGCTGGTTGGTGTCGAATGATGGGGTCATAGCATAGCAGGTATAAAATTAAATTGAAAAAGTATATTAAGTCGTGAAGGTTTTCCACCTGTCTAGTCTGGTGCGTAGGGCGAAAACTGACGGTCCTAGTTAAAACTGACCCTGACGCGTTGTTCTGAGGTTTCTGCCAGTTATTTCACAGACCTTTCTGCCCACGATGATAACGCCATTGCCCATTCCGATGGTATTAGTGTGCCTTGATATCTCGATTTCCCATCAGTGAAAGCCCAAGTTGATTTCTGTTTTCCAGGGTGTATCGTGGGCACTGGCCGTTTTGTACATCATCGAGTCTTTCGTCGTGCTCGGCATCAACATTCGCTGCGGTGGCAAGGTATAGATTTTTGAAAAATCTTTTAAAATTTAAGGGACGGCTGACACTACTATTCATGTTAACGTTATGTCTGAAACAGTTTCTGAATGAACTGAAGTTTCATGTAAAAAGTGGTTTCTGATAAATATATTTTTTGATTAATTTATTTTAGTTTATCATCTTGTGTGTTTACATTACAGGTGCATCATTTCGTGCGTCGTGTCGACACGCGTCAGCCGCACACGCTGCAGCAGTTGCATGCCTTGCACGCTATATAAATATACATAATTATTTTAATTTGTATTATAAAATAAAACCTACGAGGAAATGTATTTTTACTATACCGCTGTTTGACGAAAAAATGGTTTATTGAAAATATCAACCGTATTTCGTTCGGAAATCGGAAAAACTATTCTTAATTTCTTATACGTAGTGTATTGTAGAACAATGTATTATAAGTAGAACTAATTTAAAAACAGCACATTTGTCCCCCTCCTCCACTATTTTGTATGTATGTACATTTTGTACAACAACATTACCCATATTTAATAGTCTGATTTGTACAAATGGTTTACTAATTCTAAGGCATCTATTATTAATCAATCCATATTTTTCATAATAATAATGCTCAGTCAGTCAATCAAATGGTTTCTTGTGTGAATAGTGTAGCTTTGTCGAAGTTCCACCGGTTATGTAATTTTTACTGGTTTACTTTATGACACAGTAAACCTTTTCCCATTCTCATAAAGTTTCCATTGTTGACTGAAATTCTTAATTACCTACCTACGCAGAGGTGCCTTTCCCTAAGAAATTATTGACGCAAATATTTGCAACAGAGTATTTATTTTTTATATTTGATGTGTGTCCTGTAAAGTCTTTTTTTTGAAATTATATACTTTTAATGAAGTTGCTATTTTCATTATATTGACAATTGACATTATTGTGAAATTGCAATAATTGAACAATCATGGCACCATAGCCCATAGGACTAGATTGGAAATATTCCGATCCTTTTCATTCTCGGTTATTCTACATTTTTAGACTAGTCTTCCTTTTTTCTATCATTTATAGCGTTAAGCTTTTATGAGGAAGGAAGGAGGTGTTCTACCGTCCCTTCACAAAGTTTACAATGTTGACTATTTCAATCACAATTCACACTACTATTCTATATTGCCATTATGTCCACAAATCTATGCTTTATTGACCCCATCAATGACTTGACTGGTAATACTGTAAATTGTTTCATTTTAGTAACCGGTTCCAATTAATGGCACTGTTTTCTTCTCAACACAGTGCAATGTTTCTCAATTGGGACGCGTTTTCTAGCTTATAACTTATGTCTCACAAGATTTCATATGACGCTAAGTTTTATTCGTCCTTTTGAAGATGACTTTGCAATTGTGCTGATGGTGTCGGTTTTAATTTGTGGGTTTGTGTTGTTTGTTACTGTTATATTTGATGTTTGGACTGTTCGATTTGATCGAAATTACAACATGTGGTGTATGTGTAGATCAAAATATGTTTATAGTCGCCGTACTGTATTTTACTGTCCTGAAACTGACTGGCCGGTTTAGGAGAATTTTTGGGTAATTTTATAGAAATCAATTTTTGTATTCCTCTGTATCCATGTAGAAGAAAAATAGTTTGTAGAAATTACACAACAAAAATTTCATTGGTCATGGTACATTTTTCTTTTTCTCCTGATATATTTTAACAACGAGCTATACTGGTTTTAATTTAATATTCCATGTTCTTGTTAAAACTGATACGGTTCACCTGGGTGATTCTGGGTGTATTTACAAAATATTCATTCAAATTTTTGAGCACATCATTTTTGATTCAGTATTTGATAATTTTCATAAGATTCTTTGTTACTGTGGCCACATTGAGTCAATATCAAAATGAAAAATTGGCTGACAGTTTAGTCGTTTTCAAATGTGCAGACAAAATCTACACAGTGAAGACTAGTTAATTTTACCCAGAAGATTCACCCTTTTGTCTAAATATTCTTCTTCCATTGTATTCCGGCCTACTCACCGTCCTTTCACAACTTGCCTTATTCCATTTTATATATATTCACATTTATAACCCTTTAATTTTTTTACTTGAAATCATTTTATTCGCTGTTTCTACTAACAATCAACGAGTTATTTTTCGGGGTGCCATGATTTGAAGCGTCTTGATTGGAGTTTTGAAATAATTGGAAATACACTTGGTTTGTACCACTAAAACTTTACCTGAGGAAATCTACTGTTCTGTCAGTGGTTATAGTTTTACAAAGAGAAGCAGTGTCAGTATTTGATTTACATGAAAATGTTTATAATCAGTGGTCAGTTAAATGGCCCATTACAGTCAAGACGCTTTGAATGAAGAAAAATTATAATTTCTACCCACAAAACATTTATTTTTAAGTATCGTTCGAATATCATTATGAAATCATGACGATCAGAAATGAATATTTGACCTTTTGATCTGTTGATGGATGGGGTTTTGATTTTGTGACTTAATGAACCGTTTATAACCGGCCGTAACTAAATGTTAATTTTATAATTAATCATGATTAAAATGCTCCAAAGGCGTTCTCAAATGATCAGAATACTGAATCGGAAAACGCTATTTTCCGGAAGTTGTTCAAACTGTGATTTTCTGACGAATGAAAGATTCACTGATCTCAATGCATGAATATGTGCTACAGATCGGCGGATATCACTAGCGGACGAGAAGGGGAGGGAAGAGTGGAATTCCCCCCCCCCTCTTCGGAATTTTCAAAAAGTATAGTTTGTTCCACAAGGTGTAGATAAATGTAGCCTGAAAACTGCCAATTCTCCCTACTTTGGAGAAGTTCCCCTCCCTTTGGGGAATTAGCTCATCCGCCAGTGACCTGAACTTTCCAATTTTGAGCTCTATTTTTAGGTAATGGTTACTTATGTAATCTCATGTGTTATCGTGTAGAGTAATGGGTCACTTACACTCCCTCACTTACCCATTCACTCACTCAATTACTCACTCATTCACTCACTCAATTACTCACTCACTCACTCACTGTATCAATCTAGTGAGCTTTATTGCAGCATCACAATGAAGTTGGTATCGTGTGTGGGATGGACGCCAAGGGGTCGAGCTCTGAACAACCCTCATAAGGTCAAACTCGATACCGATGAACTACGTCAACTCATGGCAGGTTATTCCATGAAACACCGGCAGATGAGAATAATGGAAAATAGTGGATTTCCCGTACGATTTCCTTTCCCATATCTTTGGCGGTTTCATATTGTGGATTTCCCGTACGATTCTGGTTTCATGCTCCCGAAACTGTAGTAGTATTGCATCTCATGTACTTTACCGTAACCTAGATATTCAGATAGCGAATAATCTAAATAAAATCCTAGTCAATTATGTTCATGAATGCGAAAGTCATGCTTAATTTTTTTTCAAATTTAGTTTTCCAATCATTTCAGAATGGTAGATATATAAAAAATACTTCAGTTGGGTTTCAGGTGATCCAGAGGTTGTGGAATCGAGCGATGTGACCGAGGACACCGACGAACACCCGTCCGAAGTTGAGGATGCGGCTGATACGAAACCACCAAAGTCTACGGGGTTACGAGGTTGCTGAAACGTTCAGTTCAATATATCAAAACGATCAAAGTATATATTAAATTTTAATTAATTATAAAAAAAAAATTCTGTATTTTTTTATTTGGTTTTGTATTAGATGAAATTACTCAATCAGTCTCACACACTCATTCACTCGGTCAGTCGGTCATTTACTCGCAGATTAACTCAGTCACTGGCTCACGAACTCAGTCATTTCCGAACTCACCGATCAACTCAATCATTGATAAACTCAGTCATTGACTCGCTCACTTCACTTATCACTCAACACTAACTCACTTATCACTCACTTACCAACTCACTCACATTCTCATTTGTCAAACACTCGTTGATTAACTCAGTCATTAACTCACTGTAAATCACTGACTCACTCACTTGTCACTCACTCACCCACTTACTCACAATCCCTTGCCTTTAAATCACTCACTCAGTCATTTACTGACTCATTCTGTGACTCGTTCACTTACTCACTCAACACTAACTCACTTATCCCTCACTTACTAGCTCACTCACTTACTCAATTGTCAAGCACTCACTCATTGATTATTTCAGTCATTTACTGACTGTCACTCACACTGACTCACTCACTTGTCACTCACTCAACCACTTACTCACTCAGTCATTTACTGACTCATTCTGTGACTCGTTCACTTACTCACTCACTTAACTCACTGATTGACGAGCAGCTTCATCCAGGCTCCGCCGTCACCAGTGAGGTGTTGGAGTCGGATCGAAAGCGCAAGAAGAAAAGTAAGAAGCCGGATAAAGACGACAAAAACGAAAACGACGACGACGAAGATAATTCAGATTCAGAGAAAGAGGAGAAACATGTTGAAGAGGGCGAGGATGACGGAGAATCCGATGATGATGATGAAAACACGAAGACGAAATCCGCGTTAACCGTTTGTTGTCGTTGTTGTTGTTGTCATTGTTGTTGTCGCTGCTGTTATTGTTGCTGTTGTTGTTGTTGTTGTGGTTTTTATTGCTGTTGTCGTTGCTGCTGATATTGTTGTTGTTGTTTTGATGTTGTTGTTATTTCTAACAATATTGCTGTTGTTGTTGCAGGGTGTGGCAATGTTTGCCAACCCGATCGACGACCCGTACCTGCAAGATCATCATGATTCGTCGGACGATGACGACGATTACAAGCTCACGGACACCGATAATCTCATGGTCGTGGGTAAGATTATGAAGGTTTGTTGAATCATTCTAACCAGGAATACCAATTTTTAATGAGTGCCTCTTTCGGTAATCTGTATAACTTCAAGTATATGACATAAATAGACGATCGACAAAACTGACATCACCGAGGTTGTAAATTGAAGACCAACAACAAACAAATATATTACAGGCCGACTACAACCTGGTTGTGTACGTGTACAACGCGGACACCCAGGACCTCTACGTGCATCATGACTACGCGCTGGAGGCACCACCACTCTGTCTTTGTACTATCGGGTTCGATCCAGGTTGGTCTGAGCTTCAAATTCGGAAGTATTTTCGATTTTGTGTTGTCGTGTCGGTATGGAACATCACGATGAATCAGGCCAAACGTGAATTCTTCGAGTTAGAGTTTATTTGTCTCTAATTGGTCATATACCATATAAAAACAAATTATTTATACAAAAAGTCTAAGTGGCACTGCTCGATGGTATGTTGCAATGGCGCAACGATTTTTCGGACCATTTTATCAAATTTGCTTGCACATACGTTTTTTACATCCAGTCTCTCACTTACTAACTCTTTCCGTCATTCACTCACTCACTCACTCACTCACACACACACTCACTCACTCACACACTCACTCACTCTTTCATTCACTCACTCAATCAGATTTTATCTCTCATTCTTATCGCGTGTATTTATTTTTTATCGGTTGTTGAAAATTCCATACGAATTTCATATGAACACATTTTATGGACAAGTTCATTGCTATTGTTATTTTTCAATATTACCATCAGATTTTTATTATTACTTTAATTACTTTTATGTTAATTACAGATGCCTCCAAGCAGTACAAAGGCAATCTGTGTGCCGTGGGCACGATGAAGGAGGAGATTGAGATCTGGGACCTGGATCTGGTCAATGGTGTCGAGCCCGTGGCAACGTTTGGTGGTGTCAAACAGGTTCTGATTGACTGACAGTTGACTCACTTGATAGCTCGCTCACTCATTTTTCCACTCACTCACTCACTCACTCACTCACTCACTCACTCACTCACTCTCTCACTCACTCCCTCATTCACTCACTCACTTACTCACTTACTCACTCACTCACTCTCACTCACTCACTCCCTCATTCACTCACTCACTTACTCACTTACTCCCTCACTCACTCACCCATTCACTCACTCTTTCATTCATTCACTCAATCAGATTTTGTCTCGCCTTCTTGGCGGGCGTATATGTTTTTTTCCGATTTTCAGTCCAAAAAGAAGCGTCGCAAGAAGGAGACGAGTCTGGGTGCTTCCTCCACACAGCCAAAAGGTTGAAAAAGAAAGCTTCTGCCAAATTGCACTTCACCGAAATTTATTATGCCAAATGAAACTCCACCGAGAACGCTTGAGCCAAATTAGATTTTATTCAAAATGAATATGCCGAATTTGATTCATACCGAAGGTACTTATGCCGAAATTGACTAAACCGAAGATGAATATGCCGAATGTGATTCATACCGAAAGTACTTATGCCGAAATTGACTTAACCGAAAATGAATATGCCGAATTTGCAGGTCATTCTGACTCGGTGTTGTCACTGGAGTGGAATGCGTCGATGGAGCACGTGCTGGCCAGTGGATCGGCGGATAATACTATTATACTATGGGATATTGAAGCTGGCACCGCCGCCAATGTCTTCAAACAACATTCGGATAAAGTTTGTAACTCACTTACGCATCTGCTCACTGTGGAACTTTTTCGTTCATTTTCTTAATCTCCATGCACTCCCCTACCGATTCACTCACTCACTCATCTACTCATTCACTCACTCACTCACTCACTCACCTACTGTACCTATTCACTCACTCACTAACCTACCTATTCACTCATTCACTCTCACCTACTCACATAGATCTCTCTAACTCATTCTCTTCACCACATACTCCACTAGTTCTCATGCTCATCCGCTTCCTACCTACCGCACTAACTTGCAATTTTTTTCATGCACAGACTAACCTTTTTCATTTGTTTATTTATTTCTGACACTCACCAGGTCCAATCGCTGCACTGGCATCCGAGTGAAGATGTATCGTTACTGAGTGCCGGCTGTGACGGTCAGGTGGTGGTCACCGACTGCGGGTCCACGGAAATCGCCCAGAAATGGCACTTCGAGGGGGAGGAAATGGAACGCGCCATCTGGCATTGTGAGGATGAGAATATCATCGTGATCGCTAGTGATGCCGGTGAGTTGTTGTTGTTGTTATGGTGTTGTTATTGTTGTTGTTGTTGTTGTTGTTGTTGTTGTTGTTGTTGTTGTTGTTGTTGTTGTTGCTGTTGATTTTGATATTGTTGTTAATGCTGTTGTTGCTGCTGTTGATGATGTTGTATGTTTAGTTGTTTTTGATGTGCATTCACAGGATTGTTGTTGTGGTTGTTATTGTTTTTGTTCATAATGCTGTACTTGTTCATGGGTATTCCTGAGTCTGTCGTTGAGGTTGTTGTTGTTGTTGTTGTATTTGCTAATGTTATCAATATTGTTGTTAATTTTTAGGTATTATACGAATAGTTGATCGTCGTCAACCGGATAAAGTTCTCCACACTCGTCATCAAGCTCATTTGGATGGAGCTGTTTCTACGATTGCCATGCACAGGTTATTATTATTATTTTTGTTTTTGTTGTTGTTGTTGTTGTTGTTGTTATTAATGTTTTTGTTGTTGCTGATGACAATGTTGTTGTTGCTGTCGCTGATGTTGTTGTTGTTGTCGAAAACACGTTTTGCATTTCAGTTCGTGGCCTCGCTGTTTAGTCAGTGCCGGTGATGGGGACCAAGTGATCAAAATCTGGTCGTTGGATCATAAGAAGCCGAGTGGTGAAGATAAACTAGCCACTGTTTACGTGCATCAAGCTAATTTGGGTTCGTTATGGTTGTTGTTGCGGTGGTTTTTGTTGTTGTTGTTGTTGTTGTTGTTGTTGTTGTTGTTGGTTGTGGTGATGGTGTTGTTGCTGTTGTTGTTGTTGTTGTTAGGTAAACTGGCTACTGTTCACGTGCATCAAGTTGAGTTTTTTAATGTTGTTGTTGATTATGATTATGATTAAAAATTGTCTTCTGATGATGATGTGATTAAATTTTTTTCAATTTTCTAAATGTTGCAGGCGATCTCCACCAGGTATCGTTCTGTCCCGACTCCAGCCAACCCGTGATCTCAGCCTGCGGAACGGCGGGTGAGTACGTGAGCGTAACCAAATTGGCCGGGATTGCGGCTGTGGCTGACGAGTTCGGGTTGTCGAACAGTTGATTCGTTCATCAGTTATTCTGTCGAACAGTTGATTTCAATGATATAGTCAATCCAGGGGTTCTTGTTACTCATAAAAAATGGTGGCGCGCAATTTGAATTCAAATCTGTTTCTTTTTGTGGAATCAGCTTTCTGATAAAAACTCCATCTGTCCACATGACACTTAACAACATTCGCATATATCATTGTTAAAAAAAACATGTGGCAACCAACCCATAGAAAGTTTTTGATAACAAGATACTTTGACCAAGCTATACATTTATAACAGATTTCTACTATGCATAAAACATTTACGCAACGGCAAGATTAACTAGAATTGCCTATATTTTATAAATTACAGTTTTGTAATTTCTTAATTTTTTCCCTTTCTCTAAACTTGAGTAAAAAATTTGTGTTTAGTTCGCACGTTTGTGAAGATTTCCCAGATTATATAATTTTTATTGCTGTTATTTGTTATCCCAAATTAGCAACAAGATTTGCGTTGTTGAAGACTCTAAGTCGGAACTCTTGATTCTTATTTGTTTGTTTTTGTTGGTTGCATCTCTGATTTGTTGTCTGTTTGCATAGAGATGTTCATGTTTATTATTACGACCAATTGATTGAGTGAATAAATGAATAAATAAATATTATGAATAAGTATATATAACTTGAGTACTTCAGTTCGGCGCATATTTGCAGGTGTCCATATTTGTTTGGGGGAGGGGGTACTTCAGATATTTGCGAACATTTCATCCAGGTTTCTCTTTTTCTTCGGTAATTCCCGCTGAAGTTAAAAACGCCCGACGGCAAACCCAAATGCGTAGTCAAAGTCAAGTATCGTCTTGAATGAACGCTTGACTTCGAGAAATGAAGAACATATGATATTTATATGTTCACATTCGAGTGTAATAGTACAGTCATTTCAAAGGTTTTCTTAGCCAACAGATGTATCAAATATTTTTGTTGCCGTATTCAAAGCGATTTAGAAAAAAAGTAAAAAAAACTGACATTATGCCTGATTGGCACGTTTTTCTTTTTTGGAAATTGAAAAAAAACTATACTATACGAACACATACATTATAAACCTAAAAAGTCACCTAATTCAATATGATAAAACGACGATATCGAACACGCAGGCGGACAAATAACAAATTTAGCAGAAAAAAATCCAGACAGTAAACAAATTTCCGTAAATAAATGCTATTTTTATTTAGCTATTTACAAATAAATGTCACGTTTACAATAATGGTGCTCCGTATACAGATTCGCAAACAATCTCACCGTAGTGAGCGGTAAGTTTACCGACATCAAAAAAAGTAACGACATCAAAAAAGTAGCGACATCAAAAAAGTAGTGACATCAAAAAAGTAGTGACATCTAAAAAGTAGCGACATCTAAAAAGTAGCGACATCAAAAAAGTACTGACATCAAAATTACAACATTTGCCCATCCCGAAATTGACATAAATGTCGCACACTCACTTGAACCTTTTTATATATCCAACAGGTGGGGACGAGCCGAACCGCGAAACAGAAAGGGTTTTTTAAAGGGTGAACTTACATGTTGTGATGCCATTTTACCTATACTTTAGAGAACAAAATTTTCTTTCTGAAACTGCTAAAGAGAACAAAATTTTCTTTCTGAAACCACCAAAGAGAACGAAATGTTCTTCCTGAAACTATTAAAGAGAACGAAATTTTGCTTTCTAAAACTACCAAAAGGTGGAATTTCTCCTTTCCTTCTCTCCCTCGTCGGATAGTGGATTGGGTAGGGGACTAGGGGTGAGAATTTTTCGCCGTTTCTCCCCCGAGTTCCAGTAAATCTCTTTTATTACATATCAAGGATGAGAATTTATTTTCTCGTATGTAGAACTTTACTGATATTCCCATCTATTGCCAAGTTTTACAAAAATGGACGAGGGAATTTCGCTCAATGATCGGTAGCCCTCCCCCTTCCCTCCAATCGCCAGCGAGGTTGTGATCGGAAGCGTTAGGAGGTGATGTTCGCGAAAAACCGCCCGTCAAAACAAACATTCCTCGACTCATCCATCAATAAATTGTTGATTGATTGAGTGTTCGTGTGTATGCGATTGATTAATTGTTATTATTATAACCATCCTCATAATCCTGTTCCTCTAATCCTAATTCTCTATAATGAGCATAGTCGGCGGGTCTTTCAAACACGTGCGTCGTGTAGTCAGGTAAAAACGTATGTGAGTGCGTGAGTGCGCCTGTGAATGAGTGAGTGAGCGACTGAGTGAGTGAGTGATAAAAATGAATTCGCGCGAAACAGAGATGGTCCGTTTGTCTGACGCTGTTGATGACTCCTTGAAAGTCGACGTCGGACGCACCGCACCTGTTAACAGGTCAAGTTATTATAACGTTTTCCATTTTGCAGATTCATCGTCGTAGAAGGTGCGATTGCTGGAGACGAGTTTGTACTTGACGATTGCCCTTTTGTTCTTCTGAGCAAGATTCATCGAACGTTTAAAGGTAGAGAATGAAGTGCCAAGGATGTCGTTGAAGTCGTCGACGAATCTTCCATGGTAATGACTCGTTGACTTTCGCTGCCACCGTGCCTTGAAGGAGAAGAAGATTATCAACGACGAAGATTACGATACCTGAACCATCCACATTCATAAGAACACGTGATTGATCTTGAAGTTTCTTCTCTGAGATTCCGAAGTTCATCATGTTCAGTGCTATTGAGAATTCATGAATTCTGCATTTTGTCAGCACGAGCTTTCTGAGATATATCATCACTGGTTGAATAAATGGAATCACTACAATAAATACAACAACAAAAACAATAACAACAACAGCAACCACAACAACAACAGCAGCATTTTAATATCAACAGTACTGTGCCACAAGGAACTACTATTGATCAACTAATTGTGGATTACAATATTACTGTACAAACATCAGTAGTAATCGTATGTCAACCACAACGTGCCCTCACTATTGACCTGGGAACAACTGTCCTATAATTGGTACAGTTTGGCACAAATAATTGCATGTTCTTGCAATTATCATCGACATGACACGATTCATTCAACTTTCGACCCTTATTTGCCTAATGGTTTGTTCTAAATTTTCATTTGTGATCAACGTTTTTGATTTTTTCCTACACATAATAAATATGGGTCGGTTTCGGTTTAATTCCCAGTAATTTCTGACCTTCATTTTCATTATGTATTCACTTAATTAAATTCATAATCATAACTTCTTCTGCAGACATGTTTCAGTCTATAATAAGGGATATGTGCACGTACATGGTTTATGTTCCATTGAGATTAGGCGAACTAAGTACTTTTTGTAGAGATAATAATACACATATAAATTATATGACTCGGTTATGTAAGTGCAGTCACAGCGATCATTTTGTAAAGAAACTATTCATATCATTCACCCGAAAACCAATTTAAGGTTGCCAAGAAAATGGATACAACCGTTAACAGTTTTGTGACCAGATAAATTTCAGCCCACCCTGTACAGCCAGTTTACGGTATCAGCGCCCGGTCTGTGCGATCGTCACACGTGTGAAACATGTGAACGTTGTGTAGTCAATTCGAGGAATCAAGTCAAATGTGTGAAACGACCCACCTGCTGTCCTTGTTAGTTACTGTATTATGAATTTAATTTAATTTATTACCTAAAATAGGAATATATATACTGTATGAAGTACTGTGAATATGCATACTGTAATAATCATTTTGTTTTCTTCTAACTTTTATATTCTCATTTTTGTTCTTGCCGGAAATTGAATCTTATTTTGGTTTACAGCCGGCGTTATGCACGTGGTGTGCTCGATAGATCCGTGTGCAGATGCGCATAACAGGTTCAGTATCTTCTAGTTTATAATACTCGACATTATGTTATTAAATTTTTTTATTTGAATATTATAATTGTATAGTTATTTGATAATATTTGTTGTATAAATTGCATGGCACTCAGCGGCAACCATTTTTGAACCCCGCAGTAAAAAATTCCCATGCATGCAAAACACATCCAGAATAGTTCTTGAAAATCGTCGAGAAAAATAGCGTGCTTTCAAATTCAGTCCCTTAATCAATTGAGGATTTTATACCAGCAATTTTTTTTATTTCACTCAATTTTTTGGTCGCAACGGAGAATGGAAAAAACTTCCGATCAGTTATGTAGCAAGTTTTTTAATTTAATATCGTGAACTCGCAGGTGTCCATCCTCGGCGTTCTGTATCCGACATACATGTAATGGATGTGCACCACTTTACTATGATGAACTGTGGAATCAGTTGGATGGACGTGCCTGTTTCGGTATCAGGTTTGAGGACAGACAGACAGACAGACAGACAGACAGACAGACAGACAGACAGACAGACAGACAGACAGACAGACAGACAGACAGACAGACAGACAGACAGACAGACAGACAGACAGACAGACAGACAGACAGACAGACAGACAGACAGACAGACAGACAGACAGATAGACAGACAGACAGACAGACAGACAGACAGACAGACAGACAGACAGACAGACAGACAGACAGACAGACAGACAGACAGACAAACAGACAGACAGACAGACAGACAGACAGACAGACAGACAGACAGAGTGTAATTTTACAGAGGTCGCCGAAACGATGAAGTGGAAACGCCGTCACCCGTTCTGGACAATGCTGAGTCGTTTGATCAGAAGTTCGTCTATTTACAGCCGTAGAATTTTTTCATTCAAGTGACCATTCATCATTGATTATGAGACAGAATTTCAATTCAAACTGACCCCTCTTTCAACTGTGTTTATTCAAAACAAAGAAAGACGGATCTCGATTACTGAATGAAAAAATCTAGAAACTTCATAGCTTTTATGCCTGACATAAATATGACAAAAAATTTAATATGAATTATGTTGCAGAGAACTCAAAAATGAAAAAAAAAATCATGCAATATTTCTCACAATAAAAAGTCTGATTATAACAAAATTAAAAAAATAATGCAAATACATACTGTGGCAATGTTTCACTAAGCAAAAAGCTTATTTCTTTAGTTCACTGCCGATTCGACCTGGACAGTTCGACACTCGAATTCCGTCACCGATTCTCACGGCACCTGAGTTGCCCACGATCGGTGGATCTGCGACACCGTCGGAAGGTGGTAAAGTGGCCAGAGACAGTCAACTCAACAACAACATCAATGATATTGACCAGCACCAGCTCAATACGAGGCAATTAACCAGGAACAATTTCAACAACAACAACAATAACAACAACAATCTGGTGAATAGTCCGTTCAATGGCCGACCTCAGACTGTGGGTCAGCAGTTCGTGCACAATCAGTTGAACAGTCAACAGCAGTTTAACGGTCCCATCAACAACAATAACAACAACAACAACAACAACAACAACAACAACAACAACAACATTAATGAATTTACCACTCAACGAGTGGGTGAATTAGCCGGTCATACCATTGGTCAGATCCGCAACCAATTCAACAACATCCAACCAACTGCTCAGTTTACCGGTCAGCAACAACAACAGTTCAACAATAACCTACCCGGCCCGGCGCCCGGTCAACAACAACAGTTCACCAATGCTCAACCGATAGTGAACAACAACAACAACAACAACAACAACAACAACAACGACCATATCCGTACATTCCCCATATCGGAGGAGCTGGTAACTCAACTGATCGCTAGTCGATCCGTTGGTAATCTGCCCGATCCATCCCAGGTCTTGCCGGTACCTGGATTCACTGGTCGAAGTTCCATCGGCGAGTCAGGTGCCGTGGGATTCGAGGAACGAATCGTGCCAGGACAGAATCAGGGTTTCAATCCGTTCCCGACTGGTCAGGTTGGGATTCTAACGACTGACTGACTCACTCACTGACTCACTCATTCACTCACTCACTCATTCACTCACTCACTCACTCACTCACTCACTCACTCACTGCACTCATTAACTCAATCAATAACTCACTCACTCTTTCTGTCCTTCACTCACTCACTCACTCACTCACTCACTCACTCACTCACTCACTCACTCACTCACTCACTCACTCACTCACTCACTCACTCACTCCCTGCACTCACTCACTCACTCATTGCACTTACTCACTAACTCTTTCACTAAATCACTCACCCACCTACTCAATAACTCACTCTCTTGCTCACTCACTCACTCACTAACTCACACCCTCATTCACTCACTCACTCACTCACTCACTCACTCACTGCACTCATCAACTCAATCAATAACTCACTCACTCTTTCAGTCCTTCACTCACTCACTTACTCACTAACTCACTCACTCACTCACTCACTCACTCACTCACGTCACTCATGCTCACAGGTCGAACACCGTTTTGTGTTCGGCCCGACGACACCAGCTGGACAACCACGACCACTGCTTCAGCGTTTCGCCACGGCATCACCTCGAGGTATCGGCGAATCCTCCGCTGCCACGGTAACGAATCCTTGTCTAAATAATCCATGTCCCCAGTGCCATTCCTGCTTCTCCGACGAAGGATCGGCCGGATTCTGTTGCTTTCGTTAGTGCAGTGAGAGAGTGAGTGAGTGAGTGAGAGAGTGAGTGAGTGAGTGAGTGAGTGAGTGAGTGAGTGAGTGAGTGAGTGAGTGAGTGAGTGAGTGAGTGAGTGAGTGAGTGAGTGAGTGAGTGAGTGAGTGAGTGAGTGAGTGAGTGAGTGAGTGAGTGAGTGAGTGAGTGAGTGAGTGAGTGAGTGAGTGAGTGAGTGAGTGAGTGAGTGAGTGAGTGAGTGAGTGAGTGAGTGAGTGAGTGAGTGAGTGAGTGAGTGAGTGAGTGAGTGAGTGAGTGAGTGAGTGAGTGAGTGAGTGAGTGAGTGAGTGAGTGAGTGAGTGAGTGAGTGAGTGAATGAGTGAGTGAGTGAGTGAGTGATTGATTGACTTGCAGCCCAATCAGCATGTACCACCCAGTCCACAGCTCCGCCACCTCCTCGACCCCAACCCGATGAAACCGTAGCTCCACCTGGTACGGCACCTGATGTACCTGAACGAGGGAATCGAGCGTCCAAAACTCAACGGCCCATTTCTTCTAATCAGCTGAATGCCGAAATCTCATGTTCGACGAAAATCTGCCCGTCCGGGCTGGAATGTACGAGAAAGCCTAATTCCAATGCGATTTGTACAGTGCCGGTGAGTGAGTGAGTGAGTGAGTGAGTGAGTGAGTGAGTGAGTGAGTGAGTGAGTGAATGAGTGAGTGAGTGAGTGAGTGAGTGAGTGAGTGAGTGAGTGAGTGAGTGAGTGAGTGAGTGAGTGAGTGAGTGAGTGAGTGAGTGAGTGAGTGAGTGAGTGAGTGAGTGAGTGAGTGAGTGACAGAGTGAGTGAGATAATAGAGATATGTGAACAGGTATCGGTGGCCAACCCTCCTCTGCCACTAAGTCTGGCTCGAATCCACGAGTGCCGTGTGGCTCCGATGTTCCATGACTGTGTGCCTGGTAGTCAGAGGAAAAACTGGTTGGTTTATAGACTTTTATTTATTCCCGATTAATTTAAGGTTTATGTTTCAGATTTGTATTTAGATCATTTCATTATAAATATGAGATATATTGAATAAACGCCTTGTTCTCAGTTGGTTTGATGTCACAGATTTTCCTAAAGCAGCCAGAAATTTCGCTGAATATATTTTTGTAAACTTTTTTCCCGATGAATTTGTCGCACACTGGATGAAGTTCATTCACTAGACGTTCGTCCGTTCTATGGGGTACATATATTAATCTTATTTAAAAACCACCTCATCCGGCAGGATTGAACTGGTTCCAATGGCCGTTCAAGTGCATCGTTACTTCATTCAAATATGTATTTTTATGTCTTTGATTTAGAAGTGAGGGAGAGGTTTCACCACAAAAATGTACCGGTGAATGAGTTTTAATTTTTTAAGAGCCATTCCGTGTAAGCGGCGGCCATTCTGGATCACGAAATGCACGATGTCAAAACTGGACCTAACCAAGTATACCACCATGTAACTACATATGTTTGATAATCCTATGCAAAATTTTAGCTCTATATCTCGTCTGTATCTTCTATGGCACCGTGTTGAAGTGTCTGAATCGTGCAAAAAAGTGGAAAAATCGTGTTTTTCCTTTTTCGTTAATAACTTTTTCTCTTTGTGTGCTATTCATTTTTCGAAAAAAACATGTTATTTCTAGTGTAATTGCGGTTCTTTTGAGCTCTAACAGACGGTGATTTGACGGTTTTTCAAAAACCAAAACTCAAAAAAACGTTTTTTTGAAAAATGAAAATCGAAGGTTTTTTTTAGTTTGCTTGGAAAAAAATATTATCAACCTCGTTTGCCACGATTTTACTAAACAGTCCAAGGTTGGAAACACAATAAACTAAGAAACAACCATTTTTGAATAATATCGGTTAGAAGGCAAGATGTGTAATTATGCGTCAAAACTGAAATTTATTTTTGAAAAAATTATTTGTTTTTGAGCGAAAAATTTTTTTCCTTCGGATTATTAAAATGAGACGTTGTCTATCAAATGTAGCATCCTATTTCACGTTTATTGAGTCCTAACAGAAGGTAATTTGATAATTTTCAAGAATAAAAGCTTTGAAAACCGTTCTCCCGAAATTTTTCAAAAATTAGAAATCTGAGGTTTTTGCAGTTTTCTTGGAAAAAAGTATACTCAAACACGTTTGCCACACTTTTAACCAATTGTCAAAGGTTGGATACACCATGAACTAGAAAGAAACACATTTTTATTAAAATCGGTCAAAGGGCAAGTTGTGTAATTCGGTGTCAAAGTAGAATTATAATTTTTGTGAAAAATAAAGATTTTTGAGCGAAATTTTTTTCGTTCGAATTATGATAAGGAGAGGTGATTTATCGAGTGCAGCAGCTCATTTCACGTTCATTGAGCCCTAACAAAAGAAGATTAGATCATTTTTCAAACACAAAAATTCAAAAAGAACGTTTTATCAATTTTTCCTTCAAAAAAACGTCCATTTCAGTTTTTATTAGTTTTCTTGTAAAAAAAATTTTCAACCACGTTTGCCACGATTTTACTCAAATGTCCAAGATTGCATACACAATGAACTAAAAGGAAACTAATTTTGAATAAAATCGGTCAGTTGGCAAGTTGTGTAATTCGGTGGCAGAGTTGAATTATATTTTTTTGTGAAAAAATAAAGATTTTTAAGCAAAATTTTTTCGTTGTAATTATGATAAGGAGAGGTAATCTATCAAATGCAGCAGCTCATTTCACGTTCATTGAGCCCTAACAAAAGGTGATTTGATAATTTTTCAGAAACAAAATCGAAGGAAAAACGTTTTTCCGAAAAAATTAAAACTACAGTTTTTTTCAGTTTTATTGAAAGATTCTTATCAACCACGTTTGCCACAATTTTTATCAATTGTCCAAGGTTGGTTACGCAATGAACTAAAAGGAAACAAATTTTGAATAAAATCGGTCAGTTGGCTAGTTGTGTAATTCGGTGTCAAAGTTGAATTATATTTTTTGTGAAAAATAAAGATTTTCAAGCAAATTTTTTTTCGTTGTAAATATGAGAAGGAGAAGTAATTTATCGATTGCAGCAGCTCATTTCACGTTCATTGAGCCCTAACAGACGCTGATTTGATAATTTTTAAAACAAGATCGAAAGAAAAACGTTTTTTTTTTCAAAAATTTCAAAATTTTTGACATGTAATCACACAATTTGCTCACTGACCGATTTTATTCAAAAATAGTTTCGTTTTAGTTCATTGTTTACCCAACCTTTAAAAATTAAGTAAAATTGTGGCAAATGTGGTTGATAAGAAAGAATCTTTCAATAAAACTGAAAAAAATGTGGTTTAACATTTTTCGAAAAAACGTTTTTCCCTCGATTTTGATTCTGAAAAATTATCAAATCACCGTCTGTTAGGGCTCACTAACCGTGAAATGAGCTGCTGCATTTGTTAGATGACCTCTCCTTATCATAACTCGAGCAATTTTTTTCTCAATTATCGTTATTTTTTACAAAAAATAAATTCAACTTTGACGCAGAATTACACAGCTTGCCCACTGATCGATTTTATTCCAAATTTGTTTCCTCTTAGTTCATTGTGTATCCAACCTTGGACAATTGAGTAAAATCGTGGCAAACGTGGTTGGTAATATTTTTCTTCAAGAAAACAGAAAAAAACCTGAAATTAGCTTTTTTCAAAGAAACTCGAAAAATTGTTTTTTTCAAAGTTTGGTTTTTGAAAAATGATCGAATCACCTTTTGTTAGGGCTCAATGAACGTGAAATGAGCTGCTGCATTTGATAGATTACATCTCCTTATCATAATTCCAACGTAAAAAAATTTGCTTGAAAATCTTAATTTTTTACAAAAAATATAATTCAACTTTGACACAGAATTACACAGATGCCCACTGACCGATTTTATTCAAAATTTGTTTCGTTTTAGTTCATCGCGTAACCAACCTTGGACAATTGAGTAAAAATGTGGCAAACGTGGTTGATAAGAATCTTTCAATAAAACTGAAAAAAAATGTAGTTTTACATTTTTCGGAAAAACGTTTTTCCTTCGATTTTATTTCTGAAAAATTATCAAATCACCTTTTGTTAGGGCTCAATGAACGTGAAATGAGCTGCTGCATTCGATAGATTACCTCTCCTTATCATAATTACAACGAAAAAAAATTTGCTTAAAAATCTTTATTTTTTCACAAAAAATATGATTCAACTTTGCCACCGAATTACACATTTTGCCAACTGACCGATTTTATTCAAAATTTGTTTCCTTTTAGTTTATTGTGTACTCAACCATGGACGATTGAGTAAAATCGTGGCAAACGTGGTTGAAAAATTTTTTTTTCGAGAAAACAGGAAAAACCAAAATTAGCATTTTTCAAACAAATTTGAAAAAACGTTTTTTTTTTAATTTTTGTTTTTGAAAATGATCAAATCACCTCTTGTTAGGGCTCAATGAATGTGAAATGAACTAATGCATTTGATAGATTACCTCTCCTTATCATACTTCCAAAGAAAAAATTTTTGCTTGAGAATTTTTATTTTTTTACAAAAAATATAATTCAACTTCGACACAGAATTACACAGATGCCCACTGACCGATTTTATTCAAAATTAGTTTCCTTTTAGTTCATTGTGTATGCAATCTTGGACATTTGAGTAAAATCGTGGCAAACGTGGTTGATAATTTTTTTTACAAGAAAACTAATAAAAACTGAAATTAACGTTTTTTGAAGAGAAAATTGATAAAACGTTCTTTTTGAATTTTTGTGTTTGAAAAATGATCTAATCTTCTTTCGTTAGGGCTCAATGAACGTGAAATGAGCTGCTGCACTCGATAAATCACCTCTCCTTATCATAATTCGAACAAAAAAAATTTCGCTCAAAAATCTTTATTTTTTACAAAAATTATAATTCTACTTTGACACCGAATTACACAACTTGCCCTTTGACCGATTTTAATAAAAATGTGTTTCTTTCTAGTTCATGGTGTATCCAACCTTTGACATGTAGTTAAAAGTGTGGCAAACGTGTTTGAGTATATTTTTTCCAAGAAAACTGCAAAAACCTCAGATTTCTAATTTTTGAAAAATTTCGGGAAAACGGTTTTTAAAGTTTTTATTTTTGAAAATTATCAAATTACCTTCTGTTAGGACTCAATAAACGTGAAATGAGATGCTACATTTGATAGACAACGTCTCATTTTTATAATTCGAAGAAAAAAAATTTTTCGCTCAAAAACAAATAATTTTTTCAAAAATAAATTTCAGTTTTGACGCATAATTACACATCTTGCCTTCTAACCGATATTATTCAAAATTGGCTGTTTCTTAGTTTATTGTGTTTCCAACCTTGGACTGTTTAGTAAAATCGTGGCAAACGAGGTTGATAATATTTTTTTCCAAGCAAACTGAAAAAAACCTTCGATTTTCATTTTTCAAAAAAACGTTTTTTTGAGTTTTGGTTTTTGAAAAACCGTCAAATCACCGTCTGTTAAAGCTTAAAAGAACCGCAATTACACTAGAAATAACATGTTCTTTTCGAAAAATGAATAGCACACAAAGAGAAAAAGTTATGAACGAAAAAGGAAAAACACGATTTTTCCACTTTTTTGCACGATTCAGACACTTCAACACGGTGCCATAGAAGATACAGACGAGATATAGAGCTAAATTTTTGCATAGGATTATCAAACATATGTAGTTACATGGTGGTATACTCGGTTAGGTCCAGTTTTGACATCGTGCATTTCGTGATCCAGAATGGCCGTATTTTGCCGCCGCTTACACGGAATGGCTCTTAAATAATCCGAGAGAAAAATAGGTACTATGATGTCGGGTTTCATCGTTGCGTGGAACAAACTCATCGATGCTGCACGGGTGTCAACTGTTTCGTTACCGAGTTTGAGTGTATACGAAAGTCAGAGGACTGCGAGAGAGTGCCAGGTTGAAGATCTCACTCACTATCTCACTCACTCTCTCACTCACTCACTCACTCACTCACTCACTCACTCACTCACTCACTCACTCACTCACTGATTCAGACTGTCCCATCCCGACCATCATTCCCAAGCCACCTCACTGTCGTTACACGGGCTTCCGCGACAGTACAGGGTGTCCGCAAATAGAGCTCATTTGTGATAATAGCCAGTGTCGTGGAAGATGCAAATTCTGTGAACGATGTCACAGTGAAATACCGACTCAATGTACCATTGAATCACTGAATGGCACAGCATGTGCGCAGACCATCGAGAAATGTGTCAGTTAGTGTTGTTGTTGTTGTTGTTGTTGTTGTTGTTGTTGTTGTTGTTGTTGTTGTTGTTGTTGTTGTTGTTGTTGTTGTTGTTGTTGTTGTTGTTGTTGTTGTTGTTGTTGTTGTTGTTGTTGTTGTTGTTGTTGTTGTTGTTGATGCTAACGGTGTTGTTGATGCTAACGGTGTTGTTGTTGCGCAGGTGATGAGTTCTGTCAGCGCGAACGTTGCGAGGGCATCGAATGTGGCCGCGGCACTGTCTGCCGAATTTTGGATGACGGACTTCCCAGATGTGTACAGGTGACACCTGAACTTGATTCTGCATCCATGTGCCGTCTGGTCATACATCAAGGCGATCTGGTGTGCAACGGTAAGTGAGTGGGTGAGTGAGTGAGTGAGTGAGTGAGTGAGTGAGTAATTGAGTGAGTGAGTGAGTGAGTGAGTGAGTGAGTGAGTGAGTGAGTGAGTGAGTGAGTGAGTGAGTGAGTGAGTGAGTGAGTGAGTGAGTGAGTGAGGGAGTGAGTGAGTGAGTGAGTGAGTGAGTGAGTGAGTGAGTGAGTGAGTGAGTGAGGGAGTGAGTGAGTGAGTGAGTGAGTGAGTGAGTGAGTGAGTGAGTGAGTGAGTGAGTGAGTGAGTGAGTGAGTGAGGGAGTGAGTGCGTGAGTGAGTGAGGGAGTGAGTGAGTGAGTGAGTGAGTGAGTGAGTGAGTGAGTGAGTGAGTGAGTGAGTGAGTGAGTGAGTGAGTGAGGGAGTGAGTGAGTGAGTGAGTGAGTGAGTGAGTGAGTGAGTGAGTGAGTGAGTGAGTGAGTGAGTGAGTGAGTGAGTGAGTGAGTGAGTGAGTGAGTGAGTGAGTGAGTGAGTGAGTGAGTGAGTGAGTGAGTGAGTGAGTGAGGGAGTGAGTGAGTGAGTGAGTGAGTGAGTGAGTGAGTGAGTGAGTGAGTGAGTGAGTGAATGAGTGAGTGAGTGAGTGAGTGAGTGAGTGAGTGAATTCATCGGTTCATTAGTTCCTTAAGTCATTCATTCATTCATCCATCTATACAAACGTTCAAAATTACATTCAACGTAATTGCAGAACAACAATCAGTTCGATGGGCGTACAACGTGCAACAACGTCGATGCGTTCAGTTCGAATTCAGTGGTTGTGGCGGCAATTCAAATAATTTCCCTGATGAGGATTCCTGTACCTCGCAGTGCAGCGTGATTGAGCGTGAGGCGAGTCGAGAGCACTGCTGGCCAACGCCCTACTGGCATTACCCCAGGCCGCCCGCTACTTTACACTGGACAAAATCCCACACCCTGTACCGTTCCGATTGTCCTGAATTCCATGAAAGCATGATCAGACTCTGTTGTCCACCATGAGCTCAGCAACTAGCGGACGAGAAGGGATGGAAAAGTGGAATTTCCCCTCTTTAACGTTTTTAAAAAAGCTGGATTTGTTTCGGAAGGTGTAGTTAAAATGGCCTGAAAACTGCTGATCCCCTGTCTTCGACGAAAATCCCCACCCTTTGGGAATTTAGCTCGTCCGCTAGTGAACTCAGCTCAGCCCGCTGACTGGCATGGTATTATCCGTTGATTACCAGACTGAATTTGAATGCGTGCACATTTCTCTGTGTATAAATCAGACATGAAAAAGAAAA
>OZ038444.1:22996446-23022798 GCA_964036265.1 Daptonema setosum
TGATTTTAGGTTCTAGGTTATCACTCTATTCTAGATGATTTTTTACTCTAAGTTTCCACTTTATTATTTTCCCAGTATAATGAGTTACAGACAGTAACTGAGATCACCTTCGTCATGAAGCTTTTGTAGGCGTTAGCAATTAATTTTAAAAGTAACATAACCCGGAAACAAAAAGGTCAACGTCAAGTGAACTATAGTTCCCTCTCCCGCAACCTTTCGCAATTTGTTCTTCTCAGCACATCAGAAACACTAATTTTTATACGAAACACTCAACTATTGATTGGTCATCATCCCCTCATAACATCACGGAATGTTAATCATTCAATAACACATCAACACTCAACTCGATATGTACGCCCAACCGGTCCATGCCCAGCCGTATTATCAGGGTGGCTATGCTCAGCCGTATTATGCGTAGGTCACCGTTGACTCACTCCACTCACTCACTCACTCACTCACTCACTCACTCACTCACTCACTCACTCACTCACTCACTCACTCACTCACTCACTCACTGCCTCACTCACTCATTCACTCACTCACTCACTCACTCACTCACTCACTCACTCACTCACTCACTCACTCACTCACTCACTCACTCACTCACTCACTCACTCACTCACTCACTCACTCACTCACTCACTCACTCACTCACTCACTCACTCACTCACTCACTCACTTCCTCACTCACTCACTCACTCACTCACTCAGGCAACCACCACCACAACACGTTGTTGTTCAGAAGCGAGGTGGTGGAGGGAACGACGCTGCAGCCGGTTTCTGTTGCGGCATATTCGCGTGTTGCGCCGCGTGTTGCCTACTCGACTGCTTGTTTTGATCAATTTTTGTTACGCGTAACATCATTTTCTGATTTCGATTAAGTTGTTACCGTAACATTGTTTTCTGTTTTTTTCTTACATTGTTACGCGTAACATTAAAATTTTTGAATTCTCTCAATTTGTGACGCTTAACATTATTCTCTGGGTTTGCTCAGTTACGCGTAACATTAGCGAACACATGGATTCACGTGAAACTTTACACGAAAAAAACGTCACTTACATACTTGACTTCAAAGGTCGACTTCATATCGATGATGACATGATTGCGCAAAGTATTCCTGATGTGATATATTATAGTGTTAAGACCTTTTGAACTGATAATGATGAAAATAGAACACTATTATGCTGTATGATGAGTTATTTGCATAGTAAATTGATAAAATAAATCATGCTATGCCAAAATCGTGGTAAATGAAACATAAATCAAATTGGGTTTTTTACTGATAAAGTTTATTTAGTAGCAAAAACTTGCACTTTTTAATAGATAACTCGATCAGAACAGGAACAGACACATGAACACTCACAGAACTCTAATTAAGCTTCATAAGTTAAACTCTAATTGAGCAAAACTATCGAGAATACTTGCTCAGTTAAATTATAACATTTGAAAAAAAAATCATTGTAAGTCTCAAAACCAGCTTGAAGATAGCTCTTTCTAAAAGTATTTTTTATATATTTTTTTTCACTGCAAGAATTTGGACATTTTCAAACATTTTGTTTAGTGTGCTCCATTACTTTGTAACAACAACAGACTAACACGGCTCAAAATGCCCAACCCTCAGATCATCGTGTTCCGCAACCACGTCAAAACAACTCAACTCCGGCAAGAACTCAACTCAGAAGGTTGACCAGTTCGTTGAACCTCCTGTTTAGAAGGTCCTAAAAGTAGAATTTATTTTGTTACGTGTAAATAAAATGGCCTAGAAACTGCTATATTTCCCTCCTCTTCGCATACGTCCACAGTCCGATACGACCACAGTCTACCCCCGGACTGTGGACGTGCACGCACGACTGGGAAAGGTGTGTTCTGGAGGCTTGGCTTGTCCGCCTGTGTTGAACACAATTTTATTGCTGATTGATTTAGTCAGTTCTTGTCGATTATCGAATACTCTATTCACTATGTAAAAGTTACATGTGTACCTAGTGTATCACTGCCGGTTCGTCAAGTTCCGTATTTTATAACGAGTGGTAAAATTTGAGTTACTGTATTACATGTCAGTCCATCAGTCAGTCAGTCAACCAGTTCGTCAATCAGTCAATCAGTAACTCAGTCATTCAATCAGTCAGTCAGTCAATCAATCGGTCAGTCAGCCAATCAGTCAGTCAGTCATGTTGTCAGTCAGTTAATCAGTCAATCAGTAACTCAGTCATTCAATCAGTCAGTCAGTCAATCAATCAGTCAGTCAGCCAATCAGTCAGTCAGTCATGTTGTCAGTCAGTTAATCAGTCAGTCAGTCAATCAATCAGTCAGTCACTCAGTCGATCAGTCAATCGGTCAGTCAGTAAATCATTTATGCAGATACATTGTCGCCAGTCCCCGCAGCCATCATGGCAGCAGATACCACCATACCGGAACCCAATGTGCCAAAAAAGGTCTACATGCCTGACCAGGACGACCACACGGCATCCAAAGTCAACGTGGCCATCTGATTCCTAAACTTAGCACATTCCCTTGATTAGGAGACTGAATTGGAATCCGACCTACTTTGCCTACGATTTCGGCTTGAGTATGTACATAACTTCGTTCAATCACAGAAAAATTTTATGTCACATAATCTAGAATAGAAAATCTGCCACAAATGACAAGTAAACGGATTCTGTTTGGTGATAATCATATATTAGCCCAGTGTGTACAGTATGTGAGGTATTATGCTTATCTGATGAAACAAATGTGAAATGAAACAAAGGTGCTATAATCAACCAACACCCCATCGTTATATTACCAAGTAACTTTCTAACTGTCCTACATATAAAAAATCATTGTATGTTATTTTACAAAAAAACGTGTTTTATTCATCAACTCCTAGTTTGCTGTGGTCAGCTGGGTTTTTTTACCTGGCCTGATCTGATATTGTCTGGTCAGACTTACTGCCGCAGACATCAAGATTCGGTGTCCCTGGCACTGAATCTAGTTTTTGTGTAAACCGTGTATATTAGAGCTACTATCATAAGTCAACGATCATGTTACAAGAAAACCAACTCATAACTCGACAAAAATAACTGTACCGACTTTTTACATGTGCCAGTGCCAATATGCGAGAATTGAAGCGCCGAGTTGGTGGCGCCTTTTAACATCATCCCGTTCAGCCATTTTCTCTGAGTCCAACGGCATATATGCCAACGGCGAAAAAGTTAAATAGACCAAGGGAGGGAGAAACTTTCAAGTGGCTGTCAGTTTCAATTTCTATCGGTTTCTTGCGAAAAAAATGCTTTCGTAGCTTTTGAGGAAGGGGGATAAAGCAATGTGTACCCCTCCTGTTCCGCCACTGATATATACCACGCTGGCATAATGCATCTGTGTGACGCGGCACTTTAGTTCGAGAGGAGGGGTGGGGGGGGGGGGGGGGGGGGGAGTCAGCTCCTCCCGTCATTAGCGGACGAGAAGGGTGGGAAAAGTGAAATCCCACACTCTTTGGTGTTTTCAAAAAATAAAATTTGTTCCCTAAGGTGTAGGTAAAATGGCCTGAAAACTGCCAATTCTCCCTTTCTTTGACGAAATTCCCCTCCCTTTGGAGGATTAAAAACTTGTCCGCGAGTGCCTACCATTTAGGCGTATCGTCACACTAGAAAAAGTGGTAGAATTAAACAGAAAGTTTCTGTTTTGTTCGAGATGAAGATTTACCCGGATATCTGATTTGTTTCATATCCCATCCAGTTCAGTTAAAATATTCGGATGAGTGATGTTGCCCCATTTCATCTCTACTATCACAGGCCCATCTCCTATCTCTTTCACAGACGCTACTGTAAAGCGTGAATAGACGGAAAAGGTGAGATTATTCATGCTAACTTTTCAAATATAATTTTAAACAATAATAATAGATTTATATTCAACTATTCGCCACTCATTCTCACTGTTAAGCCCCCCTCGCTATCGGCGAAACAAAAACACTGCCACTGCAACTTTGTTCTACGGGGTTCGCGTGCTGATGCAATCAGCTGACAAGACAAACTAAACGAACAAAATGAAACAATTCTGACTCAGCAAAACAACTATTTTGGCAAAAAACTAACATTTCTGATGTAACTTGAAACTAAATGACGTTCATATGAGTTAGGATAACTTGGAACGAATTTTACTCGCCCCCCCCCCCCCCCCCCCCCTCTCTGTACATCAATTCTAATGGATGCACTTACGGACGAGCCAAAGTTCCAAAGGGATGGGAATTTCATCAAAAAGGGCGGAATTGGCAGAAATAAGGTAATTTAACCTACACCTTAATGAACAAGCTTTCGTTTTTTTGAAACCGCCAAAGAGGGGGTAATTATACTTCTCCCCTTTTCGTCCACCAGTGAATGGATGAACTGTTGGCTGGACCAGAGAAACTTTGGCCAGTGCACTGGCGGACGAGCTAAATTCCCATAGGGAGGGGAATTTCGTCAAGAGGATAGGAATCGGCAGTTTCCAGCTCAATTTACCTACACCTTAGGGAACAAATTCTACGCTTTGAAAACACCAAAGAGGGGGGAACTCCACTTTTCCCACCCCTTCTCGTCCGCTAGTGGGCCAGTGTTACTTACTGGTGGCGTGTTCGCATTTTGGCTTTGTGCCAGTACCACCGAGTCAAGTTGTGCCGGTCAGCTAAGGCGTAAGCCAACTCAGAGTTCCATGGTATCGAAAAGCATATTCACTAGTGGACGAGAAGGAGAGGGAAGAATGAAATTCTCGCCCTCTTTGGTGGTTACAAAAAGTAGTTTCTTCCTTTAAAGTGTAGATAAAATGGCCCAGTTTCTGCCCTCCTTGGAAAGATTCCCCTCCCTTTGGATGTTTCAAAAAAAATTCTCGGTAACAAGGAACCCTGTATATGCTACTGTCGATATACTCATTGTACAGTACCATCAAATGGTTAGGACACTAAAGTCAGAAGTTCACTTCTGATTTTTATTACAGCCATTTCTCATCGTTTCGGTATTCAATCTCTCTAAAGGTCTCCGAATAAGCAAGTGCACTATATGGATCTGAAGAAGTATGCTCCAGCGTCAAGTACATAAGATAACGGATGTCCTGAATCCAACTCGTCCATGCTTTGTCTCTGTTAAGTTACATGTGTCGTACCAGCGTGACGTATTGTGTCATGCACGTCTACTTGAATTATGCCCACAGATTTTGAAAATAGTGAGGGCGAACCACTAGCAACTCGTTTGATCACACGAACGAAATGAAGTAACCCAATTATGAACGTTTACATTACGGATACACACACGTTCATCACTGACGGTGACGCATTTAAATATCAAACATGATGGCAACTTCTGTTCTATTACAGTATCAACAAATTGTATAGTTCAGCTACTGGTACATTCATTTTTAGCTTATTCAATGTCAAAAACTTAATTCCCACACATTTCGCTAGTTTTATTTCATTGTCATTAGTGGGTGAAAGTAGAAAAATAAAACATAAAAAATCTCTCCAGTACAGCAATGAAAACGATATTTGATTAATTTGAGGGGGATTGGCAGGGAACCGCATAAAAAAGGTCTATATATTAAAAATATGGTGTTTTGTGACAATGCACACTGAATCCATGAATAAATATACCCTGAAAACTAAAAAACCAAAAGCGGTGACAGCACGGACTAAAGTGATTTTATTTATAGCGACTTTTTCAATTTTGTATCATTTTACCACGACACCAAAATACCGAATCACACACACGAAAATCACAACGATAAACGACTGGTAATACAAAAAATATAAGAAACAGTGAATAAATTTACAGAGATATAAAAGGTTTACAGGAAAAATCTTACACTGAGATGCTAATTGCATGACATGGGTTGGTGTGCCGAGTGTCAGAATCTTAATCAGAATTAATTTCAATTATTATTATTCTATAATGATTTTTACTATTATTTTCTACATACGAACACTGAAAAATCCGTAGGTAGATTACCGGTGGGTTTACTAAAGTACTAAAAAATTCTCACACCTAATACTGACATGAAACTGAAATGAGAACAAACGAAAATAAGATGGAGAAAAACTACTATAATATTACGAATACAAAAGCAATAAAATAGCCACGACAATAATTGTATCGAATAACTAAAAAAGTTCGACGTGTCTGTTTGTTGTTGAGGTGAGCAGCGTTCAAATACGGAATACATGTCATTGTCAACGACTGTTGTTGTTGTTGTTGCAAACTGTTGTTGTTGTTGTCTAACAGCACGGGGTGTACTCCAGACCCAGACCAAACTTGTGGCCGCCCTCGCTGAAGTTGGGCACGTTGAACAGCGCCGACAACGTCAGTGACAGGTCTGAAAATGTAAAAATATATTACAAATATAAATTATGCATTCATAAGTTCAATTATTATAACCAGTCACATGTTCTATAAGCCACCCAACATCACTTTGAAATTCATATTCCACCGTTTTTGCCTGCCCCATAAACGTTTTGGAATACATATTTTGATGTCGAAATCAACAAAATTTTCAGCTCTCAGAGAGGAAGCCTTTTCATATATTTCAAGAAGAGAGGAAGAAAAAATATTGAACCATTCATATTTTTGAAACCCTAGATCAAACTGAAAAGATTAAGCTAATTCTAGTAAGGAGAAAAAGGTAGCAAGTGAAATAATCATAAGACAGATAATGTTTCAACCAACGATTGTTAAGCGCGTGTTGGGTGGAGAGCGACAGTTGGCTCTTGTTGTCGAGCTTGGCGCGCACCTTCCAGTCCTTGTCGGCCTTGTACAAACAGGCAAGACCGAATGACGTGTTGGTCTCTCCCATCTTCCAGCTGCCCTGCGCGGCGATCTGAAGAATAATTAATGAAATACAATAATTTTAATAATTAAAATAAATAAAATTTGACGATTAAAAAATTATCAACAAACCTCGAGTTTGTCGTTGACTTTGTGGTACATGCTGCCGCCGAATTCGCTGGCGTCATTGCTGGAAATAAATGTTATTAATAAAAAAATGTTCAAATATATTTTATTTGTTGGTGTTATTCTACTCCTTCTAAGATAGCCGTTCCACATATCAGCGTTTTTATGGAGTCACTTGGATTGGAATGGAAGCTGATAAGAATAGTAAGAAACTGTTTTTAATTTTTTCGAAGAAGATACAAAAAAGATGAAGCAAACGGCCTGAGAACAGTGTCACAATTTTAGGCTAATGTAGGACGAAATTTGCAGAGAAAATCCATAACACTGAAATCGTTCATCATGCACAGCACAAATAAAATGTAAATGTATAATGCCTCCAAGTGATAGAACAATATCATAATTCATACTACATAATAAGTAAACCGATAACTACACTGAACGAAGAATTCAGAAAATAACACCACCACCATCACCAACTTGAAAAATCTGCCAGAATCAAGAATTTCAAATTACAGAAAAAACATAGCAAACATCGATTCATAAAAAAAATAATCAAATATAGTGAAGATAAAGCGCAAAGAAACCTACGTTCCCAAAGTCGGCGTCAGATTCGACCTAGAATAAAGAATAAAACCGGTACCCAGATAAAAAAACTGAAACTAAACAAAGTGTTCGGCAAAATCGACATGAATTATCAGAAAAAGTAAAGTTGGAAAATATCAAAGCCCCGAAGCAAATTTCGAAAGTGCACCAACATAGCTTCACTGTATGGAAAGATCACTTTTCAAAAAGCATTGTGAAAAAAAAATTTCATAGTTTTCTGTCGAAGTTTGCGGCAAAATGACAAACTATTACGCGATTTCATGAATGAACCACACCCTACTATATTTGGAAAAGGCTCAAACTTTACTTTATAAGTAGTAAACTATAGTAAACTATAACCCTACAACATTTGAATAAAATTGAAAATCAAAACTATTCAACATCAGTAAACCAACACGTAAGTGTGCAGATTGTATGATCCGTAGGCACGGCCGAGCGCCACGTTGTTCGATGTCGGCTTGTTCGTCTTCGTGTCAAAGCCGGACGACAGACCCAGCAGCCAGCCCTCCCAGCTGAAAACAATTTTATACCCAATAATTAAAAAAATTATTGTAACACTTTATGTTTAGAAAAAAACGATGTCCGATTGAGAACATTGAGGATTTCTAACTACGTAGATTTTCTTGGCCTCTCTTTCTCTAATCCATTATGATTTTGGATATCTATAGTTCATCTAAGGGTGCCTGCATAGTCGGAGTTGCAACTTTTCCGTAAACCCTTTCCACGTCACAATTAAATCCGAAACGTTTTCGAAATCGAAACAGAAAGAAAATTTAGGAAATTGTCGAAACGAAACCAGAAAAGGTTTACAGAAATGTTCCGAAATAAGTTGCAACTCCGACTATGAAGGCACCGTAACTGACACAGTTCACCAAACGGATGAGATTTTTCATCACATGAAAAAAATCTATTTGATAAATTTATTACTCAACTCATCTGATTACTGATCAGTGATCAAGGATTATCCTCATACATAATTAGAGTGACCGTGACCATTATTTCCCTAAATTTTGTGATTTGGTACTTTGCTGAAGTGGCATAAAAACTGGATTTTTATTTATTAATCTTAATTAAATTAAATAAACCAACGCAAAGACGGCGGATGCGTTGACGACGGGTCCGGCGTTCAGACCAACATCGGTGTTGAGCTTGAGGTTGTCCTGCGTGAACTCGCCCTTGACCTTGGCCGTGCGTTTGCTGAAATGGAACGACAGTCTGGTATGACGACGATACACCATCGAACCACTCGCACCCACGTTCACTTCACTGAAATCCGTGAACGAAGTCGGATAGCGAGGGATCGGTGAGAGAGAAAAGATACAGATACATATACCAGTGAAGGCAGCGTATTGGTTTTGGTGTCGTCTCCCGCCGGCTTCGACAGTGTTCCACTTCACTTCACTAGTCATATGATGACTTCCCTTTGTGCATTCTCTCAGTTGATTTTTTCAACCTTGACGTTTGTTCCATACTGTCGTACGGTACCGAGTGACATGACACTCGTGGATCATTGTAATTTGAACGAAAATTTTCGTACACTTTTGTGACGAAATATCATGTTTTTTTTTATCAATTCAGTACATTTTGGACACTAAAAATAAGCCCACATGCCACATGTTTTGATAGGCATGTTTTTCGCCACAAAATCAAGGTGACGTTCTGACGTACCCCCTAAAAAGACTGTAATGAACGGCTTTATGCCATTATAAAGATTCCGTAATAAAAACTTTCAAAGAAAACGTTTCTGTAAAACATTTACCAACCCGGAGTTGGGTGCGAAGGACGAGTCGAGCGTGAGCTTGGTGCCCTTGGCCACCTGGTCAACGGCCTGGATCTCCGTCGACAACGTGTTGTCCGTGTTCCACTTCTCCGTCAGGGTGACGCCTGAATCATGCTGAATTTTAAGTTGTAATTTTTTTTATAATTAGAGCAAATCTTCATACTTCACTTTCAGTAAACCGCTTAGTTAGTTACCATTTTTCACCAAACTGAACACCATACTGCAACGCAATTAATCAATCAATGATATGATGACAGATGAGATGGGACCGCCAATAAATCAAGTTATTAATCGATATGATGATTGATAACGCCGTCAATGAATCAATCAACAAATTATCAGTGGTATAACTGATGAGATGAGATCTAACCGTATTTGGGTACTTTGTATTTGAGATCGAGGGAGCCGAACAGCTTGCCGCTGCCGATGTTGTGCGAGCTGGCCGTCTTGAACTCGAACAGATCCGAGGGCTTGGTCGTGCTCTCCAGCTTCAGGAAGCCGAAGTCTATAATAAGAAATATGGGTTGAATTTGGAGTAGAATGAGTGAATGTCGTATTACGCATTGGCTAATAAGTGATTGTTTAACTGAATTAACCACTAAATGAACATAGTAATAAATAAGATAACCGGCTAAGCGAGTGACTGACTGATTGACTGAGCGAGTGACTGACTGTTTGACTGAGTGAGTGACTGATTGAGGAAGTGACTGACTGACTGAGCGAGTGGCTGATTGATCGACTGAGTGAGTGACAGATGGACTGAGCGAATGATTGAATAAGCGAGTGCGAGTGACTGACTGATTGACAGAGCGAGTGACCGACTGATTGACTGAGCGAGTGATTGACTGATTTACTGCGCGAGTGACTGGCTGAGCGAGCGTCTGGCTGAGCGAGTGACTGACTGGCGGCTGATTGAGCAAGTGACTGATTGACTGACTGAGCGAGTGAACGACACAAACAGTCTAGTCACTGACAGTGTTGTCGAATGACATGTCAAGTGAATATAATATACCGACTGCTTAGTGATAAACACAACACAAGTTCAACAAGGTAATAACGGAAATTGAAAAAAAAAAACCAACTGTATCCCTTGCTGAACAGGTCCTTGGCGGGTTTGCCAAGATCATTGTAGCTAGGTGGGGCCATTATGTGCAGTAAAATATAACAAATACAGGCGGAAAATCAAAAAGCAATGAAGGCGAAAAGGCGGCGCGGGCGGAACAACAACCACGGACACGAAGAAACTGAAAATAAATGATTATATTAACACACGATCAAGATCCGGATTTCTATATCGCCTTTATTGAGCTTTTTAAGGAGAGTAAACTCCGAGTTAATTATGTGCTTTAAATGAATTTACATGTTTTCAGGATGGCCATATCGACGCTCATCAAACTGGTGATTCCATTTTATCAGGAAATACACGTTAAAATCAACAGTTAAAATTATTACAATTTTAATTATAATTAATCATAATTTTTGGTTTTTACCAATTTTTCTTCAATTTCTGACTTTTTTTACAGCTTAGAGTGTCCTGTAGCAAACTGACAGCGCTTTTTCACATTTAACAACAAAAATACCACTAAATCTAGCCTAAACGCGATTAAAACGGCCTTCAAAACCTATCAAAAGTTTGCGCGTGTGCAAAAATTGCACGAGCCGTGTCAGGCCATAATTTGGAATTGGAAATCGTCGTTTCGTGCGCGTGCATGGCAGGAGTTGTACAATTTGAACATGCCGCTCAAAACCAGGCTCATGCTTGTTGCTATAGAAACGCTCTGAGATAATAGGATTATATGAACGATTTTAGGAATTATTAGCACTAATATTGTGTAAGGTTCTAACTGAATCATATCAGAATTACTGTATGTTTATTTATGGTAGAATAGAAGAAGTCTCATCGGAGCAGAATTGAACCTAAGTTTTGATTTAATGACTAGACTAGACTAGACTAGACTAAGTTGTTGTTAAAATTAGATATGAATGACACAAACGTTGTCTATATTGTTATTGTTATTTGTAGAACCTAAGTGATCTGGAATCTGCGTAGAATTAGGACTTTGGAACTACGAATACAACAACTTTCATGATAGCACTTGTTCATTCACTGGCGGACGAGAAGGGGTGGCAAAAGTGGAATTCCCCCCTCTTTGGCGTTCTTGAAAAGTGGAATTTTTTCCCTTAGGGGTAGGTCAAATGATCTGAAAACTGCTGACTCCCCCCTCTTTGACAATATTCCCCTCCCTTTGAAGGTTTGGCTCGTCCGCCAGTGTGTTCATTAAATGTTAATCAAGAAGATTCAAGAACATCAATTCAGTGTGAACATACGCATGTAAAAGATCTGTTTCCGCCGTTGCCATTTTAATATAGGTTTATGTCATTTATTATGTTGCAGGTCTCTCTGCACTCAGCCACAATATGCTATGACCGATCATAATCTGTTTGTTGCTCAACTCCTAGTCCGCGCCTTCCTAGTCCTAGTTACGGTCATAGCCTGGATCTGCGTTATCTGGTCAGGACTGCAGATCTGCGATCGTTGGCTTAATGAGCTGATCATCGAGAAGGAACAACGCGAATTCGAAGACTTGCTGAAGGACTTGGATGAACTGCAGACGACTTGAGAAATCAACAAAATGACTCTGTATGAGGTGGGCTAAACTTAAGAAAACTTTGAAGTGAAACGTTTCATAGAAGTTAATTTTTAAATGGTGAAACGTGGATCGTGAACTACAAAAAAACTTGCAATGCGCTAAGCCGCTTCAGTGTCTGTCGTTACCGCTCAACTTGACTAGAGGTTATCTTCCAGTAATCACAAAGACAACAAAACAAAACCTATATGATTGATGAAACGTGAACTGTATCTATACAGTGGGCTAAGCCGATTCAGTGGCTGTCGTTACCGCTCAATTCGACCAGAGTTTCTACTCCAGTGTTTTCACGGAAAACGTGAACTGTACATAGCATTTTCAATTGATTACGAGACTAAATGTAGAAGCATGCCAATGTGACAATATCTTTCTGTACAATGTAAAAATCATAATTTTAGGCAGAAGTACAACTCGGTTGACACCATAGTTTAACACAGTGTAGCACGGGGTGATAATGATTGATGTGCGTGTTAACCTTGATTGTCTAATGTTTCATTATCCGACGTTTTGGGCAATATTTTTGCTTGCTGAAACAACATACGGCTTTGCTAGCAGTGCCTTGCAATGTCAAGAAACAACACGCAGTGTTCATGTTTTCAGGTGTATCGTGTGCCAATCCGACAAGCATATCGAGCCACCCTGTGTTCCGGTGCCACCGTGGTACAATTCGTTACCATCGTACTTACCATAATCCTGCCGATAATCATTGCTTTCCGAACCCATGGATTTTGGCTGACCACCAACACTTATATGGAACAACCCGAAGTCCACTTCAAACATCAGTTCATTCTCCTGTTGCAGGTCAGTCAGTCAGTCAGTGAGTTAGTGACTAAGTAAAAGAGTCAGTTATTCAGTCAGTTAGTCACACAGTTTTTGCTGACTTCCAACACTTAGGTTGGTAGTCAGCCATACTACAGCTTGAAGTCCATTTCAAACATCAGTTCCTTCTACTGTTGCAGTCAGACAGTCAGTCAGCCAGTCAGTTAGTCAATCAGTCGATGATGTTCAGGGTCGTACACTTGACGAGTATTACCTGTGGTCAACATATCCAGCCATCAACCAACTGGCCGAAACCCATCAACGAATCAGCAGTATCACGGCACGATCCTATGATGAGAACCGGGATGGCAAACCAGATGGTTGGCGGGGTTCATATAGAAACGTGAATGTATGAAAAAAGTGGTTCGGGCGGCACGTTATGTTATGACGGTAAAGATAGGCAGAAATACATAGTGGTGACTGACTGACTGGCTAACAGACTGACTGACTGACTGACGCATGATTACAACCCCCACAGATTTTTCGAAGTTTTGGTTTTCTCGAGCAACATTACTACTCCATGTAAAGTTTTACTGTCTGCGAGCCCCCGATAATCTGTGGGGTCTGAAAAATTGCCTGGCTGACTGACTGTCTGACTGACTGGCTGACAGACTGAGTGACTGACTGACTGAATATCGGACTGACAGACTGAATGACTGATTCCAGGTATCACGATCACCCTGCGTACACCGATCGACATCACCACCCAGATCCTGAGCGTCCAGGCTCTGCTCATTTTCGACTACAAACTCGAGCTGCAGTCGCGATTGCAGATGGAAACAGCGGTCATTATTGATGAGACCAACATGCAGCCCAGCATTAGGTGACTGATTGATTGATTGATTGACTGACTGACTAACTGATTGATTGAGTGACTAACGAATTGACTGACTTACTGATTGACTGGTCAATTCGCTGTCTGACCGATTGACTGGTTAACTGGCGGTTTGATCGACTGATTGATTGGATGACTGACTGAAAGTACTGTATACTATACCGGTCATTATTGATGATACCAACATAAAACAAGTCACTGACGGATTTTTTGATTTCCTGACCGACCGACAGTTAGAATAACTGATTGACTGTCTGACTGGCTGCCTGATTGATTGAGTAACTGACTACCCTATTATTGTCCGAAATTGGGTGGAAATCCGTAACCCCAGTTTAATAAATGACTAATTTCTAACGAGCTGGACTCATCCACTTACTCACTTGCACATTCATTCACTGACTCTTTCACTCAGTTACTCCTTCATTAACTGACTCTTTCACTCAGTTACTCCTTCATTAACTGACTCTTTCACTCAGTTACTCATGCCTTCACTGACTCTTTCACTCAGTTACTCATGCCTTCACTGACTCTTTCACTCAGTTACTCATTCATTCACTGACTCTTTAACTCAGTTACTATTCATTCACTGACTCACTCATTCAGCCACTCACTCACTCATTCAGTCACTCACTCACTCACTCATTCACTTACTCACTCACTCATTCAGTCACTCACTCACTGGTTTCAGACTACTGGTCACCGGTGACCTGCACCTGCAGCAACGTGTACCACTTCGATACGCCGGTCGGGACACGGAGTTGGATCAGCCCGTTATTGATACCATCAACCTGAGACCGGAACAGTACCTGTGGGAGAACATACTTCATAATTATTATACGAGGAACCTTACGACGGATTTGCAGGTATAATATTAAGGTCAACGGCAATGTGGCTGTCATCATGAAATACCTGACTTTGAAGTCTGTCAGTAAGTCAGTCAGTCAGTCAATTTGTCAGACAACCCGTCACTCAGTGGTATTTGAAAACATCCACTACGCCGTCAACATTAAAAACCATTTCGAATAACACGGGTCTTCTCAACAACAGAAAAAAGTATCAGCTGGCCGCAAAGTTCTTATGTTGTCCAAATTTCATGTGAACAAAGATATTTATTCTCAAAAATTTGAACACGCGCCAAAAGCAGATTTGAGGGTTGAGGAAAATTGGCCAAAAGGAAAATTGGCCAAAAGGAAAATTGGCCAAAGGAAAATTGGCCAAAAGGAAAATTGGCCAAAAGGAAAACTGGCCAAAGGAAAATTGGCCAAAAGGAAAATTGGCCAAAAGGAAAATTGGCCAAAAGGAAAATTGGCCAAAAGGAAAACTGGCCAAAAGGAAAACTGGCCAAAAGGAAAATTGGCCAAAAGGGAAATTGGCCAAAAGGAAAACTGGCCAAAAGGAAAATTGGCCAAAAGAGGAAAATTGGCCAAAAGGAAAATTGGCCAAAAAGAGGAAAATTGGCCAAAAGGAAAATTGGCCAAAAAGAGGAAAATTGGCCAAAAGGAAAATTGGCCAAAAAAGGAAAATTGGCCAAAAGGAAAATTGGCCAAAAGGTAAGTTGGCCAAAAGGAAAATTGGCCAAAGGGAAAATTGGCCAAAAAAAAGAAAATTGGCTCACTCACTCATTCACTCACCCAATCACTCACTCACTCACTCACTCACTCACTCACTCACTCACTCACTCACTCACTAAATCAATCAATCAATCACTCACTCACTCACTCACTCACTCACTCACTCACTCACTCACTCACTCACTCACTCAATCAATCACTCACTCACTCACTCACTCATTCACTCACTCATTCACTCTGTCACTAACTCACTCACTCACTCACTCACTCACTCACTCACTCACGCATTCACTCACTCACTCACTCACTTCTCACTCACTCACTCACTAACTCACTTACTCAATTCTTCTCTCACTCAGTCAATTACTCACTCACTCACTCACTCACTCACTCATTCGGGGTCGGGTAAATTTGCCAAAAGGAAAACTGGCCAAAAGGAAAACTGGCCAAAAGGAAAATTGGCCAAAAAAGGAAAATTGGCCAAAAGGAAAATTGGCCAAAAGGAAAATTGGCCAAAATAAGGAAAATTGGCCAAAAGGAAAATTGGCCAAAAAAAGGAAAATTGGCCAGAAGGAAAATTGGCCAAAAGGAAAACTGGCCAAAAGAAGGAAAATTGGCCAAAAGGAAAATTGGCCAAAAGGAAAATTGGCCAAAAGGAAAATTGGCCAAAAGGAAAATTGGCCAATTTTCCTTTTGGCCAATTTACCCGACCCCAGATTTGACTTTAAATTATGCGCCAAAAACTTTTCGGGGTAACAAGAAACATTTACTAGATTGTAGGCCTAAACCCTTCAATCATAATTTCAGCCATACTACCGTACGTGGTCACCGGCATCGACCCAATTCTCTACCACGGATCCAAAATCGGCAGCACGTCACTTTGAGCTTCAACTCACCATCAAATACCCCGAACAACGACTCACTTACTATTCTGGATTCTGGGAACTCCTGAAATGGGCCTGGATTCAGTATCTGAGCTTATTGGTGATCTTCATGCTGATTTTCTCAAAGCTCAGAGAGATTATCTTCACGAGTCGAATGGTTACCGTAATACCGGATCCTGTACACATTGCCAAGGTTGTTGATCAATGATGACACTAGCCGACAAGAAGGGTGGGAAAATTGGCCTTCCCCACTCTTTGGCGTGTTCAGAAAGTTTAATTTGTTCCCTAAGGTATAGGTAAAACAGCCGTTTCCCCCTTCTTTGAAAAATTTCCCTTTATTTGAAGGATTGGCTCGTCCGCAATTGAACGATTAGTAAACCTTTTTGACGAGAAGAAAAAAGACCATCAAACAAAGCTTTCATAAATGAATGAGAGTGCTCCGAGTCTAAAACTATTCCATTTGTTCTTTCATAAATACATATTGTTCTTTTTAACTATTGTTGTCTATTTATCGTGTCTTATGTTAATTTGTGTTGGTGGGTTACTCATTACGTTTTTGTTACATCTTACTTGATGTACTGATTTCTTACAATCGCTCATTTGATGTTTGAACATATTTTTTCCAAATAAAATCGTCAGATTTTTGTTTTTATAATGTTGTAAATTGAGAGTAAGTTTTTACATTGAATCTTATAAATAATTTTCACTGTACATAAAGTTACACAATGTATGCATGTATTATAATACCCGAATAAAATGTATATACAGTCACAGATGGAAGATGCAAATGAGAAAAGCTTCAATGGAGTTGGATAAAAATTACACAAGAAGCTACCTATTAACTCCGATTTCTAGGCATCATTTTTATACAGTTTTTTCTTGAAATACCTTACCTTTACCAGAAACAATTCATGTGAATTCCATTCATAATTTTTCTTTTTTACAGTCTTCTTATAAAGAAACTAGATTTATGGACAAAAACAATTATCATAAAGTGATAAATTCGGTAGCCTGTTGCGTGTCCATTCGTTCCACAACTTTCTCAAACCTCTGCATCAACGTGTCTGCCTGTTGTAAAGTTGATGAGATCTTCTGGTGTTGATTGAGTTGCAGGTCCAGCACCTGAATTAAGGAAGAATGTTTAGTAAGTTTTTCATCAGATGTCAACATGTCCAGTAAGTGTAAAACTGTCATGTACGTCGACAACAAAATAAATATGATTTATGATATTAACTAGTTAGCCGGTAATAGTTGATTCCGGTAACCGCTAATCCAGACCAGAGCCAGAAACTTTTAAGAAAAAACTTTTTTTCCTCCACACCAAACTTTGAAGAGTTGAAGACAATACATCTTAGTGGCAAATACAGTTTTTTGTGAAGGAAGTTTTTAATCAGCGCACCAAACATCCAAGACAAAATAGATCACATTGGCATACAAACTTGTGTGTAAAGATTTTTGACCAGTTTTTCGAAGCAACGATAATTCACTTGCCAGCATGGCCCAAATTTGATGCGCAGGAAAATTATTTATAGTACGAATACGAACCTGTGCTTTTCGTTGCAAGATGTACCGTTGCAGTTGCGAGTTTGACATCTGCGAGTATCGGACATCCAACGGTGGTAGACTATTGTTAGTAGTATTTGTAAAATCGGCTGATTGATCGACATTATCATTATTATTATGCTGATCCCCACTACCCAAAGTCTCATATTCGTAAGGATAGTCTGTTGAATCATCGATTATCGTTGTTGATGTCGTTGTGTTTAGTAACTTGTCAGATGAATTATCTTTTGAATTTTGAGCTGACACTCCCTCGGGCGCGCGGAAGGCGGAGTTGGCGGACAAAATGTTGGATTTTCGGACGCCAAGACGAGCGGATTTGGTCGCTGGGGCGGAGCTTGGTGGTGTTGGTGAGCGAACCTTGGTGGCTGTGAGGAGACGCAGTAGGGGCTTCGTGGAACAGTAACCGTTGGAGACGTTTTTGGTGCTGATGCAATGTGGATTCAATGGAAAAGGCAATCGTAGAACATTTATTAAAACGTTGAGGTCAACCATTCCGTAAGTCAGTCAATCATTCGGATTGTCAGTCAGACAATCATTCGGATTATCAGTCAGACAATCATTCGGTAAGTCAGACAGACAACAATTCGGTAAGTCAGTCGGTCAATCATTCGGTAAGTCAGTCAGTCAGACAATCAATCAGTCAGTCAGTCAGTCAGACAATCATTCGGTGAGCCAGTTAGTCAATCTTTCGGGAAGTCAGTCGGACAATCATTCGGTAAATCAGTCAGTCAGTCAGCCAATCATTAGGTAAGTCAGTCAGTCAGAAAATCAATCAATCAGTCAGTCAGTCAGACAAGACAATTATTCGGAAAGTCAGTCAGTCAGTCATTCCGTAAGTCAGTTGGAAAAGCATTCGGCGAGTCAGCCGATGCTTTGTTAAGTTTTTCGATCAATTCAATCATTAGTTACACACGTCGTTTGGATTATGATTCGGGGAAACGGTTAATCAAACGGTAAGTCAGCCAAAAAATGCTGATTCGTTAGTCAAGTCCGACGATTGTATGTCATTTACACAATAACCAGGTGTTTCAGTAAAATTTTCAGTCAGTAAGTTTAACACCCAGTCAGTAATCAAACAATCATAGATAGAACTAGATAAAATAAGATCAATCAATCAATCAATCAATCAATCATAATCAATCAGAATTACCTGTTGCGATGTGGGAAAGCAATGGCACGTTCTGCATTGCCAATGTAGTGTGTAACCATGAAGCGTTCGTCGTCCTTCAACCAAAAATCAACCTGCAAACAAACAAAAATCTTCATGCTATCAGTCAAAAGAAAATTTTGAAAGCGTTCTTACATCAACTAACAGAAGTTAGAACGGGGATTTTTTTACAGATTATCAAGTTAAAATTCACATGGGCAACAAGAAATTTTAAGTCCGAAGAGTGAAACAACGGATATATCGAGATTTACCACAACATACCTTCGTAAATTGCTGATCTCCGGTTCGGGGTTTGCCGGGGTGATCTATCCAGTAGTAGTTACGATAGAGCTGCGACTTGAGCAGACGACATCCCTTCGACGTCCAGCGATATTGGTCACAGCGAGCAATACCTGAAGTTAAATAAATAAACTCCTTTTCATATTTTTTCACCTCTTTATATCAGTATAACTTGTTATTCATAATTTGTAAGACTGATTATATGCGAGACAACACAATGAACTCTTTGAAATCTAAAAAAATCGCTCGATTACACTAGCAATCGAATGAGTAACAAATGTAGAACTTCCCGGTATTTGTGAGTTTCAATTTTCTCCTTAGTGTGTTAGTAGAATCGTATCAAATTACCACCCCTCGTCCAATAGAACTTGCTTACAAGCTCAGATTGAAGTTTTAGTTTCATGTTCAGGTTTATAGTAACCTGACGCGGGTTCCAGAGCTTCACAGCAATCAGCAAACGTCGTAATCCTTCACTCGAACAGTGACAGAAAATGCAAAGCCTTTTTTAATGCGATACTTATTTATTTGCCTCTAAGGTGTGAGTCAACGTACCGTAACCCGAACCATGAAATCATAATATTCTTGATTGGACTTTAACTCTGGTAATTTCTTTCCTCTTTCGTTTGTCCACTACTGTACCAGCAGACTCATTTCATCCCAACTATATACTTTTGAAAAGTTTATAAAGGCTAGATAACCTCGTCTATGACGTTCATTGAGGCGCTTCTGGTAGCCGAGTCCATACTCCACTACCAGAGGTCGCGTATCAAATACGAACACACAGCCTTCCCTCGGTAGAACGGGAGGTGTCGAACAGATAAGCTCGGCTGGAGGGTCGCCTGAAACAACATAATAACACCCCAAGATAAACCTGAAAATGAAAAAAATTTGTTTATCGTGAGAGAAAACGGAATTCGATATTAGCTTGTTTCCATTATAGTATGAAAGAGCTGTCATTCAGTTGAACACATGTAAAGTATGCAGTCATAATGTTAAGTCTATTATAAGATAATAATAAGAAGAAAAGAAAAGAGAAAAACCAACGTAATAACTCAATAACGTCGTCCTGACTCATGACCGAAAACTGATCGTTTCGAAATGGCACAGCTGGTCCGTCAGTCAGGGTATCTTCAGAAGTATTTCCGGCATCCATTGAATGTCCTTGAAGATCCATACTCGAAATCATGGCAGATAAAATGCCTGTAAATAACGCTCTCTTTTTTACAACAAGTTTTTAATTATAAAATTTTGGTTATGGTCTGCGTTTAAAAACTTTCAACAAAATTTTGTTATGGAATTGTGATTAGTAGAACTAGAAAAAGTGTACGGTATATTAGATTACGGTAGATTTACGGTAGGTTTATTTACAATTCAAGTTTTCGAACACATTTGCAAAACAACGTGATAATCGGCATCAAGTGTTAAGTGCTAGACTCTGAAACCACCTGGCGGCCACACATTGGTTCGAATCCCGGAGCCGTCAAGAAAAACAGTTAATGACTGTCAAAGAATTGTGATCTACTGGCGGATGGTCGTTACAAATATGCCTTGAACATTCGATGGAGTGACTTGGAATTTGATTCTATGATATGCCTATGGCAAACACCATTCGTGGTTGGGACCCGGCGGCATATTTGGAAACTGCTGCGACCCGGCGAATGAGACAACCAAACAAAAAAATCACAATCATCCTTTTTTATTTTCAATTATCATCTGACCCTAAACTTGTGCCTTATGCAAAGTGCACAGCTCAACTCAACCACTTCTATGCCTAGTAAGAGATTAATACGAAACAACCAAAAAAATTAAACTTTTAGTTCGCCATACAAAATGAACTGCGTAAGGAGAGAAAACTACTATAACACTTGATTGGGCACTCTCTGTGGTATTGGGGACAGTGAAGAGGATCCCGTAGAGGGAGGACAGTGAATAGTCCGCTGCGCGGCTTGGGCTGGGATTGCACGGAGAGGCCTTTATCATCATTTGCAGAGGACGAAGGAATCCAAATAACGTCAACTATCAGTTGTCAATCAGTAAAAAAGGTCAGTAAAATGTCATCCGAAAGGCGTACCAGATCAGTGGAAACTAAGAAAGAAAAGAGACGCGATAATAAACTGCACAACCATAACGGAAAAAAATCACTCCCATCAGATTTCTCATTCTATCAGCAGTAAACAAAATCTGTCTAAATCTTTAATTGAGGTTCGTTATTCTAATATTTAGTGGCATATACATATATAATGATTAAGAACATTTTCCACACGTGGCGTGCGATTGGTTGTAAGAATGTGTGTGTCAGTTTTAAGAGTATCAGCTTTACTTTCAAGAAGTTATCGTAAAGATATAATGATTTATTGAGCAAGGAAGGTGAGCAATTAAGTGGATTGGTTGAATGGTTGTTCGGTTTGCTGCTGAATGAATTAGTGGTTTGATTGTTGTGTTAGGCGGTTGTTGATTATTTTATGGGTGTGTGGTTTGATTGGTGATTCGAGGAGTGTTGGTGATCGGCTTGAAGGGATCAGTGAGTGTGAGTTATTCATCCTTCGAACCCCTAAATATTTGGTGGATGTAAAGATGGATTTAGAGACATATGTAAATGAAATGTGCATTACGTTACCGTAACTATAATTATTATTGATGCTTACGGTATTTTAACTTTCATTAACTGACTTACAAAACTAAAAAAACACGCGCCAAACGCAGACGAGGACAGAAAATTATTTTTTAATTCAAAAACGACAAAAGCGAATTGAATTTTTTATAATTTAGAAAATTATTCATGAACATATTCTTCAACTTATTTCTCGCATTTACTTGGTCTGTGAATAAACAGCTGTTTATTTTGCAGCAAGATGCCGCCACGAAAGCAGACGCCCAAAACGCTGGAGGATGTCGGCGACAAGTTCAACACGAAGGTGAAGGACTCGCTACAGGATCTGCATCACACCGTGCACGAGTCGGCAGAGAAGAAAGAGAGTCTGGATGTGACGTTGGCTGGTTAGTGCTGTGACTGCTAGAGGGAGAGATTGTTCGATTTGAAGCCGTTTTACCCGTTTCTTAAGAGTACAAGTAGAATGTGTTTCAAACAGTCAAAAGGGGCGCATCCATAATATTTTGTTTTAGCACTAGAAGAGCTGCACGAAGTGATACGCACGGATCGCAAGCTCTCAAATTATCACCAATCGAAACTCAAGAGTCAGTACACGAAGGCGCTCAAACAGGCGGAAGAGGAAGCTGACGTACTGCGGGAAAGTCTGCGGCAGATTCAGAAGATTCGGCGACTGCGTACTGATAAACGGCTGGCCGTCAAACAGTTTATTGCTGATAATCAGGTGCGGGGAATGAATGAACTGTTTTGACTGTCTGATTAAATATCTGAATGACTAATTAACTGATGATTGAATTTGAAATTGTTTGGTGCCTGGTGGATTGATTATATAAACAATTGAATGACTGACTGGTCAGCAGACTGTCTAATTGAGTGGGTAAGCGAGCGGCGGAATGACAGAATTTTTGAGTGACAGTGAAATTGACTAGCAAACTGCTAAATTGTGTTGATCAGCGGTTTGAATAGTCAGTTATTCTTTATCGCCCACGCCCGACTCCTCATTCAATGACACTTTATAACTAAACTTTAATTGTACCACCTACCTCAATTTCCAGGGATCCTCCGACACACCCAAAGTGGCACCAATACGTCGTGGCATGCTGATGGTCATGCTACAGCAGGCGGCTAATACGATGCCATTATGGATTGGTGAGTTTACATAAAGCATTCTCAATTGATTAGGAAACCGGAAACCAATGATTTCGAAAGTGCACCACTTTTCTCGGTGGTTTCCGGAAGACTACCCGTTGTTCTTCGTCCTGTGTTACTGTGTGTGCGTTACATTTTTTGCAGACAGATAGACTGAGTTATTGGCGAACCCGACTTATCAAGTCTGAATGACTGCAAATTATGAAAGCCGCAAAAGGTATAAACGAAATAGCTTCGGGTTACATAAACGGTTTTTAATAGCATTTGTGAAAATAGTTTGGCGTGCAGTTTGATTTCAAAATGCTTTGGGCAGGCGTTCAAAATAGTCAGCAGACAACATTTGCACTTTTCAATTGCAAAGTGCGCAACGGGTGCATACAAATATTTTTGATTATTTACACTCGCTATCATGTTTATACATGCTTGTATTTACCCAACACCCAAGGCAGGTATGCTGAACGAATGAAATGGAATGAAATAAGCTTTATTTTAAGGCAAACTGGGCGAGAATCCACCACACCTGTGCGGTGCCATACCCGAGGCGCCCAGCCACATCGCCGAGGAAGGCAGTTCGGTGGCGGCACTGGTCAAGGGCAATGAGAACGAACACAACTGGATTTTGGCTGAGGTGATCAGCTTTAATGTTGGTGTAGTTGTAGTGTATTTAAAATTACCAAAATATGGTGATTTATTTCAAGTGTCTGAAATGTCGTTAACTGCTGGAAAACACATGATATTTTGTCAACAAGTTTACTGAAAATTTTTCACGTCGTTCAAATGACATCCTAAATTGAGTGTCATTTGGACGACAAAAAATCATAGCATTTATGATACGATCGAAATTTTCCACAAGCATAAACTCCGTTTAGTCATTCATACCCGACCGCATCCTCATTTCTTTACAGTGTTGGCAAGTATGGTGCTGTGATAAAAAATGTAAAAAAATTGATTGATTCTTGCAGCAATCGACCGGCAAATACGACATAGAAGACGTGGACGAAGAGCAAAAGGAGCAGTATACCGTACCGAAACGCAAGGTTAAAAAGCTATCTTCGTAGTTTTTTTGGTTGAGTTTCCTATCTTGAATTTTGAACGGTGAAACTGTGATTCAGTACAAAATGCTTAGCGTTGGAATTTCGCTACCGTGTCAGGTAAGCGGAAAAGTGACACCAAACCAGTTTTTCAACCAGATCAACTCAAATCGTTGTTATTTTTTGGCTAAACGTTTTTAGACTTTCTGTTACCTTTTTCAGAGTTAACGCATTCATCTCTAATAATCTTTTTAGTTATTACTTTGGGTTCCAGGTGATTCCGCTACCGCATTACCGGGCCAATCCGCAAACAGATCCCGATGCTCTGTTTCCAGTGGATGCCATTGTACTCGGACTATACCCGCAAACCACCTGCTTTTATAAAGGTTAACTCGCTAAATTCACATAATTTGTACTGTTCTGGGCGAAATGGTCAAGTCTGACTGGTTCATTAATTATGGTTATTTATATAACAAACTGCGGTTTCAGTGAATGGTCGCTTCGTGAATAAGTGACCGTTGAACAGAAAGATTATGTACACGACTGACTGACTAACTTTACGATATTACTTTACAGTTGTTTCAAAATCACAAGATTCAATAGTGCGAACTTGTTTTTTAATCCTTTTTATTGACATATCAGCTTGAGTCATTCACAAAAGTAGACGGACATTCGGACGGACACTTCCTCTGAAATTGAAGATGCGTGAACCCCGTTCATATCCATTCTTCCAATGCGAAGAAAAGTAAATTTTTCGAAAAATGAATTTATTTAAGGTGTTATCGAGCAACAACCGATCTGTCCCACGGCGGATTATCTCGTAGCGTTCGAGGATTCGAGTTTCGCCAACGGATACTCCCCGCCGTTGCCCGTGCCGCAACGATATGTGGTGGCTTATAGGGAGGTGGCCGTCGGAAAGTGATGTGTTTTTTGTATTCACTGGCGGATGAGTAAATTCTCAAGGAAGGGGAGTTTTGTTGAAGAGAGGGGAATTGACAGTTTTCAGTTCAGCTCAACTACACCCTAGAGAACAAACTCTACTTTTTTAAAACGCCAAAAAGGGGGAGTTCCACTTTTCCCACCCTTCTTGTCCGCTAGTGCTTGTATTTATCATTATGTTTTCTCATTCATTGATAAGTGTATGTACTTTTCAAATAAATTATTTTTGACTTGATAATATAACGAGAACGGTTTCCATTGCATACTTTACTTTTAGTGGGACTTTTTTTGGTCCCCTCTTTGATTTTCATGTATCATGATTTCAAACTTTTTTGTTTGAGCAAATTTTGTATATGTAATTTTTTTTAAACATTGTATGTTACATATTCCAACTTTTCATGTTACAATTTCTTTTTATTCTCACACGCGCTGTTTTGCTTTACGTGCTACTTAATCTCAAATTCCTGTTCCCTTTTTGTAATATAATTGTTAACTTGTTAACGTTGTGATGTTTTTTTGTATTTTCCGATTCAAGCCAGTTTAAATGATTTAATACCAAACTGATACATGAATGACTGACTTGTATGTAAATAAATGAAATGAAACTAAACCAAAATGTTGATGATTCTTTGGACTTATTGGTATATTCTTTCCCGGGTTCATCCCATGTCGAGTCATTACCGTAATCATGTTTATTAATCAGATATCTTAACCAAACAATCATTTACTAACTAACAAAAAAATTTGCTCCATGTGGTTTCTTGTTGGATCTATTAATTATTCTATTCTATCCTAATTAAGAATACCTGAAGATGCGCACCAATACATCGTCAGGTGTCACTACCGTAACCTGCACGAGTCGCGAATGTGGCTACAAGAAGAACATGGCGGAAGATGTGTTCTGTCGGGCTTGCGGATACAGATTACGAGTGCCGTGTTGGTTTGCCTCTTATTAAAAAGCTTTCTTTTGTTTAAAACTGTTTTTACACTGAAAGATTTAGAAAGTCAGGTCTTTAATATGTTCATGATAGGTCACGGCCCGACAAGCAAATCGTTAAAAAAGCAAGAGTGACAAAGCTGTCCTTGAATTATTGTCTTAATGCAAACTACACCAAACACTACTATAAACGTCCAAAAACACTTGAATTTTTCAAGTTATTACACCTTTTTAGTTATTTGTCAGCACCTTATTTCCATCAAGAAACCATTTTCGTTCCGAACAATTGACCGAGTTTCGATGTTGATAAAAACTACGCCAATATTCCCTTGTAAGCATGCATATATAAATTAAGGTGGTAATACGAAGTAAAACTAAACTTATCAGGTCTGTGTACTGAACAGAAGGTCGTGAGTTCGAATCCTAAACAAACCTAAAAAATGAAGAATAATAACTACATGATTGCAGGTCGTTCTTGTAAGTACCAATGGATGTACATCATTGACGAGTACTGTGCCAACTGTGGTTCGGACAACAAGCAATCGTCATCCTTCGAGCTCTGGACGTTGATTCTCTGGCCAGCCGTCAAAATTCTCTTCCAAATCCTACTTTTCATGATCTGCCTACTCGAAATCGGCAACAGTTTCT
>OZ038444.1:23022998-23050498 GCA_964036265.1 Daptonema setosum
AGAAGGGGTAGGAAATGTGGAATTGCCCCCCTCTTTGGCGGTTTAAGTAATAGATTTTGGTCCTTTGGATGTAAAATGGCTAAATTTCTGCAATTCCCCCCTTTTTGAAAAAAAAATCCTCTCTTTTTGGAAGACTAGCTTGTCCGACAATGTCACATGATATCATAATACGATTTCTACGTCATTCTAAAGTCTATTCGCCATATTTCTATTCGCTTGCCATGTCTACATTATGGGTATTTCTTCATAGTACTTCACTCAAATTGAGATTCTGATTGTCAGTGATCAAACTAGTTTTTAGCATATTTTGTTAGTTTTTTTCTGTTGTAAATGTTTGTTAACCAAATTTATGTGTAATGATATATTGCAATTATTACATCATGTTTTACATTCACATAGATCGATAATTTTTGATTTCACTTTTTTTACTTCTGTTCGGTTATATGGAAAAGTTCTTTGTGGTTCAGATTACCAATCAGTGATAATGTGGTTTTCATTGTTAAAAAGTTAGCCAATATGATAAAAAAAAATCGTGTACATTTTGATTGACAATCGGATCAACATTATTGTCATAACACTTTTAACAAACCAGTTTGTGTAGCTCAAAGTCAATAATAGAGCTTCATAGGTAAGAAATGGGAATCTACAGCAAAAAAAAGAAAATATCCTTGCATAAATTTTTTTTTCATTTTATATGATGTTCAATTAAATTCTTTGAATTATTTATTTGCAGTTTCACCAGATATCAAACAGTTACCATTCCCCAATTGAAGGGTTGGTATGTATTTCCGTCTTCGGTTTCACTGAAAAAGTACAGAACTATTTATAGTCCAAAATGAATTCCTGTTCCTCAAAAGATGTTTCATTTGTGGCAGTTTTTATGTCAATGCAGTATTCGTTTCTTCAATTTTTCGAGTTATACTCAGCGAATTCGAAAAAAGTTGCCGTTTCTGAATTTGTTACGTATATGTAGCTTGTAATATAAAGAAACGATTATTGCATCCACAAAAATATTGACACTAACGAAACATTTTTGTGGGAACAGTAACTCATTATGGACTACATTGCTACCAATATCAGCACAGTTATCTGATTAACAAAATTTCTCCAAAAACTTTGATAAACAACAACTTCTGAACAGGCATACACTGGCATATACATATTAAAACATCAGAACGTCCATCCTTATCACTAGCGGACGAGAAGGGTGGGAGAAGGGGAATTCCCCCTCTTTGGAGAGTAAAAAATGCAGTTTGTTCTTCAAGGTGTAGGTAACATGGTCTCAAAACCGGCAATCCCTCTCTTTGACAAAATTCCCTTTCCTTTTACAGCACTGGCGGATGAGCAAAACCACTAAAGGGAGAGGAATTTCGTCAAAGAGGGGGGAATTGGCAGTTTTGGGGCCATTTTACCTACACCTTGAGGTACAAATTCTTTTTTTATAATTGCCAAAGAGGGAGGAATTCCACTTTTCCCACCCCTTCTCGTCCGCAAGTGTCCACTAGTGATCGTTATCACCTTGATAGCGATGGGCATATTTTCGTCTGTCAACAACGGATTGGCCTTACTTGGACAAACACTGGAATGTTTATAGTATTGTTATTCAGTTATGGCACTAGCGGACGAAAAGGGGAGGGAAAAGTGGAATTCCCCCTTCTTTGACGGTTTCAAAGAGTAGAGTTTGTTTCTTAACGTGTAGGTAAAATCGGCTCAAAACTGCCGATTCACCCATCTTTAGAGAAATTCCTCTCCCTTTGGAGGATTCACTCGTCTGCCAGTAATGGTTAATTAGCTTTTAAGTAAATGACAATGATACATCCCGAATTGACTGAACAGTGAATAACTTTAGAAAATGCAAGCTATTTTTCAATCACAAAAAGTCGGCACATACAAATGAAGAATAAAGAATTTTCCAAGAATCTATAAACCATTACAGACATATAAGATTAATAGATCTTCAACTAACTGAAAATGATGTTTGCATGTTATCTTATGGCATAGCACTAACGGACGAGAAGGGGAGGGAAATGTGGAATTCCCCCTTCTTCGGCAGATCCAAAATTTTGAATTTGTTCCTTAAGGTGTAGGTAGAATGGCCTAAATTCTGCCAATTCCCCCTCTTTGAGATCATTCCCCTCTCTTTGGAGGTTTGGCTCGTCCGCCAGTGTGCCATCAAAATACAGTTGGCTGAGTTGAGGCGACATTGGAGGGTTCAAAGTTGGGATAGTTAAGATTGCAACGTTTCACTAGTAGTAGTATCAATGCGAGCTCCCTAGGTTTCTTTCTTTCATTATCAGCAACATCAAGTCAATGCCGTTCTAACGCATCACTCGATTCTGATTACACCGCTTCCAGTTTCGAAACTTCTACCACTGCTGAATCACGTTAGTTTTTTCGTACAGGGTCATCGCACTGGCGCACTAGCGGACGAGAGAAGAACAAAAAGGTGGAATTCCCCCTTCTTTGGCACTTCCATAATGTAGATTTTGTTCCTTAAGGTGTAGGTGAAATGGCCTCAAACCTGTTCCCTTCTCTTTGACAAAATTCCCCTCCCTCTGGTAGATTAGCTCGTCCGCCATTAGGCTTAGGCTTAGCCTTTGAAGAAGGGCTCGGGCGCTACGCGCCCAAGCCCTTCTCAAACCTTAAGCCTAATCCTAAAGGCGGACGAGTTAAATCATCTAAATTGTGGGGAATTTCATCAAAGGAGGGAGAATTAGCAGTTTTGAGGTCAATTTACCTATCACCTTAACATATAAATTTTACGTTCTAGAACTGCCAAAGAGAGGGGGTGCTCCCTTTTTCTAATTTTCCTCGTCCCGCTAGTCGGTCATCGCTATATCGTGGACGAAACGCTTATCACTTTCCAGTATATTTCGCCAGACGTTACGTGACATGGCTTCGGTTGTACTTGCCAAATAGATCTGTACCGTATATACTGTCATTCACCATTGATTAGAAGATTGATTTTGAATATGTGCCATTTTTTTAATTAATTAATCAATACGTACATATGGACGACTTTCCGATTATTTTTGTCATTTTTCATTCATGATTCACTATAGTTGTTATTGAGTCTGTTCCTATGATAAATTATGACACAATATATAATATATGATGTGTGAAAAATGTTTAAGGAAGTTTAGTTATTTACACGGTGACCACACTATGAATACCATACTTCAATGCTGCACCATGTTTACACTGTAATGCAAGTTGGTATTCGTGATGAGTCAGGTACATCAACTCTGTATCTCCAACGCCATCTGATAACATGGACGGCTGAATCATCAACTTGGTGACGTTGGTTGACTGATATTTCCACATTTGCTCCAGTTCATATAAAAGCACTTGGTTGATTTAGACGAGTACCATTGTGCAGTTCAGATGATTTAGTACATATTTTAATATTTTTTATTTCTATTTTTCTATTTCTATTTTTCTATTTCTATTTTTATATACATTAGTGTCATCTTAACGAAATCGTTCCCCGGCACCTTTTGTCACATAAGCACTGCACTGCATTTTTATAGTTTCCATGTCATTCATCTAGTATTCTGAGGCTGTAGAATTTTTTCCGAGGCGCTTTTGCTGGATTTTTCTCAAGCATACTATGTATCAGCTAATTATAGTACATTGTTTCATTTACCCTACAAATATGACGAAAAACTATGCAAATGTAAACATTAGCGAAATATTTCGTGCGGAAAACTTATCGGAAAAAATTCGGAAACCATGCTTCGGATATAAATCTACGGATTCCGATTCGTAATCTAATGTTACATACAGGGTGGCTCAGAAAAAACGTGTCGCGTTTGTGCAGTTGCTGTGAGAGTTATACATGAGATGTGAGATTGCGGTAAAAAGCATTCGATTAGACATGTTTTGGCCTACAAAATGATGTGCTACTGAAGTTTTTTCTCTCAGTTCCTAATTTTTACAGGCGATTATATATAAACACCGAATTTAACATCAAAAAGTTCGTATTTTGTGGTAAAACTGAATAAATAATCGAAACTATTGCAAGAAGTTTTGTCCACATAAACATATCACAGACGAGAGATTACAAGCAAAAAGAAAGAGAAAATGTTCAGAGAAATATAACGAATCACGCAAAAAAGTTCGGTCAGTTTGGTCTCCTTCAGAAGCAATGACAGCACGCGTGGAATGAACTCCCTAATGGCAAACTATAAAAGCGATTTTTTTCTCAAAACAAATTAAAATAAATCACTTTTTACAAACGAAAATATTTCAATTAAATAAAAACATTAAACAAAGCATAGACACCGACAACTAAGTAAACGAACAAAAAACACGAAATAGGGACTTTTTGATGCGAAATTCAGTGTTTTTTCACTAATCGCGTGTAACAATTAGGAGCCGGGAGATTTAATTTCAGTAGCACATCATTTTGTACGCCAAAGCATGCATAATCGAATGCTTTTTACCGCAATCTCATACCTCATCTATAACTTTCACAATCACTGCTCAAACGCGACACGTTTTTTTTGAGCCACCCTGTATGTTTACCCCCAGACTCAAGGATGACAAACCGTACATACCAAACCGATTGTTGTCATTTGTCACCATTGCTTAACTATCGGCTAAATAAATATCGGCGTTGAGTCACCGTTGAATCGCGTGGGTGTTGCGCCATCTTCACAACATTTATTCCATAAAATTTTACCCTATATATAGTTATATATTTAGCCGGATATATGTATTTTTTTATTTGATTTGTTGAAAAAAACATAAAAACCGAAAAAGATTGTTATTTAACCGGATAACACTACAATCATGTTTAACAAAAACAAATTATAAGGTTCGTCTTGTTAATAAATAATGATTTTGCAAGAGATTCTTGGTAAATATTGCACAACCTTTTTGACAGATTTGCCATTGAAATTCCAAACGTTGCTTTGTGATAAGAAAGGCTTGTGGGTTCTGGCCAAAGTCATCGCACCATTATCAGCAGGCAACATTTACGCGTTGCTGCAGCTTTCACTCGAGTTCGTACACCAGCAGTATTTTATAAGTTGACGTGTAACATTTCATTTTTTGGTTGTAAATTAAAATTGTGCAAACTTCAGGTGTAGTTTATGGTACCTTCAGTTCTTGGTGTGCAACTACGTTCATAGTAGGATGTGACAAACACTAAGCTTTCAAGAATGGTAACATTGGTGAATCGGACTAAAAACTTTACAATCTTCATAACTTTGATTCGGAACTACAGTAGTATTTCTATTGAATACAACTTCTTTAGATTAAGAGTGGGCAACAACAACAACAACAACAACAACAACAACTTATGAAAAAAAATAAATCAACTGTTTTATTTCAGGCAAAAAAATTTGGCATGCTCAGGGCGTCGTTATTTTTCTTGGAACCCGTTACTGTTTGAGTTCTCCTACTGTTTTATTTACATGGTTCCATACAAAGGTACTCTTATTACCCAAAACAGGTTTCATCCACTTGATACGGTACATATGTATAGAAACTGTAATTTAATATGTCACATATGGACTTGGAATAACTATGGATACTGTCTAGCCGATTGTATATACAATTTGCATTCAACATTTTGACAGAAATATTCCAATTAAAAACTTTACTTTTGTATAATCAAAACTTTTTTAATTTCATCACGCTTTTCAAAGGTTCCCATAACTACGGTACATACAGGGCATGTTTTATTCACTTTTATACAGTAACAATGCAAATAGTGAATCACTGTTATTCCAACCCTTACTTCTAAAACGATAATAAAGCGTAATAAATTATCGCTTATTTCAAATTCGTTTTATTCACTATCACAATGGAAATAGTGAATCACTGTTATTCTGTTCATTGCTTCAAAACGAAATGCTTTGATTTTTTTATTCAGAGAACCAAGGAACGTTTTGTTCAGTTGGTACATTGACTTGCTACTGTTTGTGGCAAAGAACTGTTTGGCTAAGTTTACTACGTACATATGAACAGCCAGCTCTCAAGCCGGTCTTCTTGTAGAAAATGCAGTTATAGGCCTCTTAATTGTTTATAAGAAATGGTTTAAAACTGCGAGAACCCATGGCATGGCCAGAACCAGATTCTCAAGTTCAGAACCGGATTCTCAAGTAAGAAATTTTCTGTGCCACGTTTTGGGTTTTCTTTTAAACAATTACGAGGCCTACAAAAGTGGGTACATATATATTTCTGCAACTGATGGTCAGCATTCGAATTTTCCAACATCCCAAGTCATTTTTTACTCCAAGTCAAGAAAGCTGTTCCAAATCAAATCAAAATCAAGTTTATTCAGTTGTTATGCCATAACCGCAAAGTAGGATACCAAGTCAAAAATAGTGAAATAGCGGTCATGTTTTACACGGTACCTATGTTGTGGAATCCTGGAATCCTCAGAATCATTGCCTATATAAACTTACTGGAGATCACGAAATCGGTTGCGGAAATGTTTTCACAATTGTTTAACCTATGAACATATTCAACTGTATGATCTGTATTTAAATTGGTAAACGAAGTTGTAAAAATGTGAGAAACGCCTCGATAATAATTCAACGGATACAGAATCTCATTTGACTAAATGTCAATGCCACATGAATGCATTCAGTTGTAGTAACAGCTGTAGGTCTGCGTTTTTTTGTTGCCCTAGGAGCACTGGCGGACGAGCTAAAGCTACAAAGGGAAGGGAATTCATCACTTCGTCAAAGAGGGAGAATAGGTTGTTTTCAGGTAATTTTACCTACACCTTAAAGGACAAGTTCTGTTTTTTTCGGAAACGCTGAAGAGGGGGATTTCATTTTCCCACCCAATCTCGTCCGTTGGTGCCTATGGGTGCTTTCAGAGTTCAATAGGAAGGAAAAAAGAAGGGAAAGGATAGGAAAAAGACGGTTTGTAAAACTTCTGATCGGATCGGAAAGAATACGATTTTGTTCCTGAAAAAAAGAGTTTTTTCTCTGTTCAAATGTTTACATATTTTTCTTTTCTTTTTACTTTCCTTTGGGCTCTGATTATGCAAGCGCAGTCTATGATTCCTAGGGCTGTTATATATTATTATAGATCATAATTTTTATTTATTCAGCAAGCTCGATTAATATTTACGTTTTTATCAGTGTCCCATTCGATTCATTATCACCCTATTGTTAAAAAGTAGCCCTATTTTGGCGTTGTTGGTCCTTATGTGTTTGTACTGTTCTTGCCGTTGCACCAAATATGATTACATCCATATTTTTATAAGCCTTTTTATTCAATGGAACTTCTTGGATACTTTAATGTTTTGATTAAAAATCAAGGAAAGAACTTCAATCCGCTTTATGTAATTCTAGTGTTTTGTTTTTCAAAAAGGAACATTACATGCTTGAAATCTGAATTACTAATCTGGCTCGGTCTCTCAGTGGTCCCCGATTCAAGTAGTTCCCGGTAGAACGACCCACTTTTTTCAATAGACAAATTCTTTTCGATTCTTCTACGATCCAGATGCAGTTATTTACTCAACTGTTTGATCATACGAGCCCACGCTTATAGAAACACGGTTAATCGGGTAAATGTGCACAATCTAAACATCTGTTTGGTCTTTCATTCAAATACAGCCAATCGGTATTTCCCATTTTTTGTCTAGTTGTAATTGAATGGGTGCCATTTTTGTAAACTTTATGGATTTTACGATTTGGACTCCTAGCCTGCGTCCTCAAATATAAATATACAAGTTGTGAAGAAGACCAAGAGAGAAGATCACGTATAAAAAATCTGATTTGTAACAAACTTAGGAACGCTACACTAAAAAATCATTAGATTAGACGGAAAAAATACCATATCAGTGTAAAATGATTATGGACAAACAAAGGAGTACGTGTGATGTAGCGGTTTGCAAGTCCGTGTACTGAACGGAAGGTCGTGGGTTCGAATCCTGCCAAGAACTTGAAATTTTTCACTTTCTTGGTTGGACTAGAATTCGTCAATAAGTACATACTTCTTGGCGGCCATCTGGACTTCCTAATAACTGTTTGAATAAACTGCATGCACCTTACTCTTATCAATATTTATCAGTTTTGCTTCGACAAACCCACCTACAGAGGCGCCTTGTTATATAACGTTCATAATTGATTAAGAGATTGAATTCGAATACGATCCAATTTTTTCATGAGGTTTTTGACAAATAGAAAGTTTATTCAAAAACAGTCAATGAAGTTGTGAATCATTCCTAGTCTGCGTCTGCAAATGTATTAAAAACGCATCACAAAGACTAGAACTTTAACGAAAAAAATCAGACTCTCAATCAATTATGAATACAAAAATTCTCATTGTTTATCAATGTTTATCAGTTCACCTGTTACATCGTCTAATTTTCTATATGCCAAGATCACTGATAAGAAATATGACCAACCCCGTATTGAAACTGGGGACATTGTACAACTTGAAGAAATTTATGACAGTTATAATATAACACATTAGTTATGTTTTTGTTGGGCTTTTTCATGTAATTTTTATTTTCGACTGCTACGAAAACACTGTTACGATTAGTGGAGTTCAGACTTTTCACGTTCTTCTTAAAATGAACAAGGTATCTGAATCTTAATTATTGCCATCAAGTGTGATTGTGTTGTGATGAATTGGTCAAACTAAACAGATTCTCTATTTCTCTATTGTTTAGAATTTTTTCTGATTTTCACGAGTTATTGTTACGTTTCAGTTCAAATTATTCCAAATTCGTCGAGAACCAGCTTAACTTCAAAATGCCGTTGACTTGTTCAGATTGTCCGAAGATTTGTTGTTCGGTGATTATTCCCGTTGGTGCACTCACTCACTCACTCACTCACTCACTCACTCACTCACTCACTCGCTCACTCACTCACTCACTCACTCACTCACTCACTCACTCACTCACTCACTCACTCACTCACTCACTCACTCACTCACTCACTTCAATGAATGTGTTCCCATCCTTGTCGGTGAGCTTCACATCGTGGTTTTCGGTCAAGTTTTTCATGGTCTGCATGAGTTGAGGCATGTTTATGTTTGGGTCAGGGGGTGATGATGATCAAGATCAAAAGTGAATGATATGTGAGTTGAGTTCTGGTTTATTGGGCATTTTGACTTCTATCCCCTCGGCCACTGAAGGACGAGTCAACCTTCCAAAAGAAGGAGAATTTCGTCAATGAAGGGGTTGGCAGTGTTCAGGTCATTTCACCACTACCTTGAGGAACACTTTTTGAAACCGCCAAATAGGGGGGAATTCCACTTTTCCCTCTCCTTCTCGTCCGCCAGTGCACACGTGTGACAAACAGAATCTGCGCGCCAATTCAAATTTCGGCTGGATTGCACTTTTTGGGTCCGAACCCCTATTTGACCGACCCCTGATTGACCGACCCCTATTTGACCAGACCCCTATTTGACCCGGTCAATCAGGGGTCTAGACCCCTATTTGACCACGGTCAAATAGGGGTCTGTTGTCCTCATGGACCCCTATTTGACCCGGTCAAATAGGGGTCTGGTCAAATAGGGGTCTGGTCAAATAGGGGTTCGGACCCAAAATATGCAATCCAGCCCAAATTTCTCATGCGCGCATTCTCATTTTGCTGCATGCAAATAAAAATTATCGAATATAGAATTAATTAACTATAATTTTAAATTAGTTCTTCACTACATAAGCTTAGTGTCCATTTCCATGTCTGCTTCCAGACAGCAGCTGGTCAACAAACAAGAAGCAAACAGCCCTGAAAATGGACCAGGAAGAACCGAACGCCTCGGCACCGACCTATTTCGAATCAACCTGTCAGTTGGTGGGCAACACGTTGCTTCTGCTGTTGCGATGTCTGATCGATTACGCCGTTTATATGGTCTGCGATAAGCTCTTCGTCGGACCGCAAGTCCGGTCGGCCACGTTGGTTTCTTTTACCGATTTCTATGTTGCACTAGCGGACGAGAAGGGTTGAGAAAATGGAATTCCCCTCTTTGGCGAGTTCAGAAAGTACAGTTTGTTCCCTAAGGTGTAGATACAACGGTCTCAAAACTGCCGATTCCCCCATCTGTGACGAAATTCCCCTCCCTTTGGAGGTTTGGCTCGTCCGCCAAAGCTCTGTTGTGCTGTTTGCGAAGGCAAAGAATACAATCTAAAAGGGTTATCCCCTCTTTCATTTTTTTACTTAACGAGTTCGTGGTACAGCTCACAGTGACAGTATTGGTCGGCTCCGTTTCGCGGTGCTCGGAAATTCGGGGTATATGTTATTGGGGGTTAACGAAGCTTACAGTTATTTAAAGATTACCTTTTTGAAGCAACCAAAAAGGCAGTTTCACCCTTCACTTCCTATCTCTCGTCCGCTGGTTCTGGCAACCCCATTAAATTTTTCATACTTGGAACTGGATTGGCACACTTTATTTGACTTCTTTTCAGATCCGTGAAGGAGCTGAACACAGCGGGTCGTGTGTTTTGTCTGATTCTGTCACTGACCAGCGTCGTGCTGTACCAGTTCTACACGCCCTGGTTACTGTGGCTGATGACCGTGATCACGCTCATCATCACACTCCGGACCAACGTCAGCGTGCAACACTTTATGACAGCCGGTAATTTGATTTTGTTTCGTTTAGTTATTTGATCAAGTTTATTGCCAAATGATAAAAAAACAAGAGAGCTGAGATAATAATGATGTATAACTTGGTCAAGGTTTTTTGAATAAAAACATTTTTATATGCACCCGTTAAGCACATATGGAATGATTTATGTGCCATGTATTTACGCCTGGAAACTTTCAGTAATATGAAACTATCGATAGGTTATACCTGTCCACAATACAATCTGTTTCTAGTTTCTATGTTGATCAGTGGAGAAAACTGCTGTGTAAAAGGAAATGATGTGAAAATTGTGGTGACCGGGATGTTAGACTACTGAAGGATATGATATTTTTGCACCACCATTCCATGAACCACCAATTTGGTAAATTGTTGCAGCCAAACTCGTGCTGCAGCGAGTGTCAGACGTGCTGGGTCTGCTCACCACCATCGTCATCAACGTGTTGTACCTGACCGTGGTGGCTGCCAATTGGGTTTGGAGTGCCGGCTGCTGGGTGTACGAACGCACGAGAGGGGTACGTTCAGTTTTCCTGTTATTTCTGTTCCAACAAACATTGGCTGACATTTATAATGTCGGTGAACCATTGAATTCTCAATATCAATATTGTTACGAGCTGGTAGTCCTGGTTCGAAATCTGACTAGAGACACAGAAGCTGACGCGTTGTTCCGGAGTTTCCGTTATCGCCCCCGTCAGTGAGTTTATTCAACCTCTCTGCTGGCCACTACTAGAACTCTGATACATGGTATTCGTGTGTCTTGATGGCTTGATGACGATGAAGTTTCAGTAAAAACCCGTAACTAACATTATGGGCACTGGACACAAATTGATTTACTTCTTGTTCGATTCCACCATTCAAGTGAGCACTAGCGGACGAGGGAACAACAGAAAAGTGGAATTCCCCCCTCTTTGGCAGTTTCACAACGTATAGTTTGTTCCCTAAGGTGTAGATAAAATGGTCAAATTTCTGCCGATTCCCCTCTCTTTGGAGAAATTCCCCTCCCTTTGGAAGTTTCGCTCGTCCGCCAGTGCAAGTGAGTATAGCTTGGTCAGGGTTTCTTGTTGTCAAAAGTCGGTTACGCAATTTTTGTATGTTGATCAAATGCTATGTGAAAAAAGATTAAAATTTTCGACCTTTTGAAAGTGCGCCAAAACAAATTTGAATTCAAATTGCGCGCCAAAAAGTTTTTGACTAACAAGAAACTCGCTTATAGGCGTTTTTTAACGGATAGGCTATAAAGATGATTGATTGTCTTCCAGGTCTACAAATCGCAGCGATCCACTACCTCGCTGGACTATCGTCGTAGTGCGATGGCCGCTTCATCGCGATCCCGACGTCGACCCATCGAATCCACTCGTTGGGCTTCGTTTTCAGACGACAGCGTGCAAGAAACGGACACTCGGACGGCCAGGAAATCGACGATCGTCGGGGCGTCGATTCGGTCGCGCAAGGTTGGTAGAAAACATCAATAGCGGACGAGAAGGGGTGGGAAAAACAGAATTCCTCCCTCTTTGGCATTTAAAAAACTATAACTGTTTCCTTAGGTCATTATGTGTATGTAAATGAACTGAAAACTGCCAAAACACACTGACACAAAGGTGTACAGTTTGTTTTGAAACGGTTTGTTATAATCTAATACAAATTTAATTAATTTCAGACCGCTGGTGGCGGTGTTGCTGTGCTGCCGGTTGACCATCCGCTCAACGAAACGCCCATCTTTGATAACGTTGGCAGCCATAATTTTTATTGTAGTTTCCGAAATGTACAATGGAGATCATTTACAAAAACAGAAGCTGTTTAACTTCATGATATTTCATATTCATTTCATGCTATTTCATATGTCATTTCAGCTGTCACCCTTGGCCACGGTATCACCGATCGTCGCCGGCGATCGGGCGCAGTTCTTCTGTGAGAATTCACAACCTCCGAGCAGCATGGAGCCGGCCTATCGGTCAGTCTGTTTATTTTTTTTTTATCGGTCTGTCAGTCTTTGGAGCTTCCATCATCTCTATCTTATCTTACCCATTGCAGTCCACCATCAAAATAAAAAGTCTATAGAATCATACAATTTGAAACAGTAGGATAGGAGGTAAGAAACATTTCGACGGAATCAGAAATCTTGACCCAATGTTCCGATGACAAGGCTCCGTCATGTATCACTTACCATATCCCGTTTTTTTAAGTTGTAGTGTGCGTTTTCCTCAACTTCAGCATTCAGATCACGAACAAATCTGACAGATAACTTACAGTATAGTCCAACATTGACAATTCACTCACCAACAACAAATCCAAATCACTAGGTATTCATATTTTCAGTGTGATTCCTCAACATCAACAACAACAACAACAGTCTTCCTTTGCGTCACGTCGTCCACTGCAACCAAGGAATGGCGATGGCGGTGATCTAATGGGTAAGATTATTTCCCCGCGCCACATCACCGACAGTCGTGACTCGGGTAATGGCGTTTCCAGGTATACAATTTTTAATATTTTTTCTTCAATGAAGAAAGCAGGCTCCAAATAAAAATACCAGTATCCAGAGGTTGAATAAACTGACGGGGGCCATACCATAGCTGAATGAAACCTAGGCGTCATGGTCTGTGTATCAGTCTCTTGGTTTCGAATGAGTTTTCATATTTTCACAATACATTTTCTTTTCACATGACATTTGGACAAGATACAAAGCTGAATTCATTTTATCAGTGGTAAATTGTCTGCAAAATTGTTTTATAACGTGATAGTTTGACCAAGCTTATCTTTGATGCGCAGATACGACAGCATGTGCAGTCCGGATGCGATGTCGCCGCCGAAGACGACCAGCACGCCGCTCATGAACCGACATGCCAACAACTTTGATATGGACATTGACAATCAGATGATGAGCTGATATGGATGAAAAATGCAACAACGATCGTCGATTATGAGATACCAATATTAGTTAGGCTTCGATTTTGGGTTGCATTTGACTTTGTTGAAGAGAAACGCTTAGTTTAACTTCAACCGTGTTTGATTGACAAAGTGGTGGAGAGATTTGGTGTAAAATTGTGATTTATATCGATCATGCAAATCACCCATTGCTCTTTCAATCATGATATTTTCTATATGATTACTAATTGTTTTTTTGTCTTGTCGGTAGCAATAATACGTTCGTTTCTATCTCGTTCAAATTTACCATACCACTCTGATATGACATTAAAATTGTCTTAGTGGTTGATGCTTCTGTTTTAGACTAAGCCTAACAGATAGCTGATTCCAGCCCAGGTTCTTTGCTTAATATTAGACTTGCGTTCATTCCCGCAAAAAGTGCTTTCTTGCAGGTTATATTGAATATTTGTATGTATTGAAGCTTGGTAGATAACTACCCTTATTTTATTTCCATGAATTCTCTTTGATTTTACTGGTCTCACTCATTCTTTTGTGGGTTTACTGAAAAGGTGCTTTTTTTCATCTTGGAATTATTGTATGCATTTACTTCGGTTAATTAGCAGTTAAATGGCTTTGTTGGTCATATAACTTCTGGCTTGTGTTTGATTTTGGTTCATTTCTGTATGATACTGTTTCACTTCCACTAATTATGGCACCCTCATTTTATGCAATGGCACCTTAACGATCATTACATCCGTTGCTCAAAATTCAACTCTCAGTGTTGTATTCCTCTCTTCATGATTATTTTTCGTTGGTAATGTTTAACTATGTATTTCTAAAATAATGAATGAATTGAATGTTACTAATTGGCTCTAATTCTATGATAAACAGATTTTTTTATTGGTGTACTTGTTGGGGTACTCCCGCCGAATGGCATATTTAGAGTATTTCAGTTACCAAATATTTAACTTGACTTAATAATCATTATTTACGATTATTTATAGCGAAAAGGCTCATTGGTCATTACACGTACAGTAGTTATTGAAGACATAACGACAGGAAAAAAGGTTAGATGGCTGCTCCGCTGTGGTATATTCCATGCAAAACTAATGTATGATTCACTTCAAGTTGTGCACATTTTCGTTCCCGCGGGATTTTTTCCCAAAGAGTCGTCGAAAAGCGGTCCGGTCGAATGCATCGTTCTCCCGTTATTAGGGTTTCAAAGGAGGTGGGATTCGTTAATAACTCGATAACTGCTCGTTTTCATACTGCGCGCGTTGGGGCAAGCTTCCGCTTTATTGCGTGCAGCCAATACGAATACTGCATCGACAGCCTAACGCGTAGTGGTGCACTGTGTTGTGTAGTGTACAGCTGCTGAGCCAGTTTTTATGCGGTTGTGCATAATATCCTAATGTTTTATTAAAAAAGTTTGTTTCTTTACCACTAAGATAATCTGAAGATGTAAAGCTTAAAACGTAAGATTAACATGCTTTCAATATTTGAAAGTCAACTCTAATGGTTATGATACTGTAGTTTATCAAGTGTAGGAAAGCAGTTCAAGTTTTCTTTGCTGTAATTTCGCGTGCAATGTCCGTTATTTTACTTCCCTGAAATTTGAGGGGTGATATACCATTATGGTGAAAAAATGAATGAATTCTTGGAATCTGGGTTTATACTGTAGTGTAGCGGACGAGTTATTTTTTTTTATCAAAGGGAGGGGACTTCGTCAAAGAGGGGGGAATTATCAGTTTGATGTCATTTTACCTACACCTTAAAAAACAAATTGATTTTTTTGAAACTGCCAGAGAGGGGGAATTCCACTTTTCCCACCCTTTTTTGTCCGCTAGTGCTGTAGTGTGATTTTTTCCATATACCAATCAGTTTCAATAAATTCCTTCAAGTCCTAGTGCGTGTGCGTTATTACGGTGCAAATTTTTTGTTAGCATACGATATTTTCTGCCACATCAGAAGGCTATTATTTTATCATTCAATGTCTCAATGAACCATCAAGCAAATGATGTGATATTTCATATTCCGCGATTTCAGTCCTTGATTTCAAAATTTGACTTTGATGTTGCTCACTTCAGTTAACCACCATACCTCCGTATTTAATAATGGCCAAACGCAAGGGTGCGCGCGCACGGGCCACGGCTGCGGCCAAACGAATTGTCAACAGTCCACGAATCGTCCAGAAGTCGGATGATGACGATGGTCAGCGGGCATCGGGATCTGCCGTCGTCGGTGTCGGCAAACGAGGTGCCGTAGCCGCCGATCTGGACACGAATTCGCTGGCTAAACGGTCGGTTTCAAGTTAAGGCACTAGCGGATGAGAATGGGTGGGAAAAGTGGAATTCCACCCTCTTTGACGCTTTCAAAAAGGTGAATTTGTTTTCCAAGAAGTAGATAAAATGGCCTCAAAACTGTGAATTCCCCACTCTTTGGTGAATTTCCCATATCTTCGAAGTATTGATTTGTCCGCCAGTGAGTTAAGGTCTCAGTCCTGTCTTTGTCGGGTCACCGTCAGCTTGAAATAAGCAAAATGGGAATGTGAACAACTTGAATTGGTCCATTAGAAAGAAGCTAAGGAGTGAAAGAGGTGGGAATTCATCTTCTTTGGCGGTAATAAAAAATATAATTTAACCGTCAACGAAGTTAGGCCTCATCTTAAAAACGTTATCGTATGCAACAAGAGCTTTGCAAATGATTATCACAACCACTAGCAGACGAGAAGGGGAGGGAAAAGTGGAATTCCCCCTATTTGGCTCTTTCAAAAAGTTGAATTTGTTCCCTAAGATGTAGGAAAAATGGCATGAAAACTGCGAATTCCCCCTCGTTGACGAAATTCTCTTCCCTTTAGAGGATTATCTCGTCCGCCAATGATCACAACCACAATATAAATACCTTTCTTTCTGTTTTCCAGTTCCCGTCGTGCCATCACGATCGCCCAGCAGAAGAACCAACGTCACGATGAGCTGATGCGAATGCAGACTCATCAGGTTAGACCACTAGCGGACGAAAAGGGCGGGAAAAGTGGAATTCCCCCTCTTTGGGATTCTCAAAAAGTAGAGCTTGTTCTCTATGGTGTGGTTAAACGGCCTGAAAACTGGCAAACCCCCCTCTTTAACGAAATTCCCCTTCCTTGGAGGGCTGGCTCATCCGCCAATGGTTAGACTTGAACAGACTTGAATTGTTTATGCAGCTAGAGCTAAAATTTCTTTATTTTTGTCACTTGCCTAGTCTATTGCGTAGGAATCAAACTTTGAAAACTGGTGATCCTGGTTCGAAACCTGAGCTGACTGTGTCTGGCTTCTCTTCCATTGCCCGTCATTTTGTTAAACCTATGCTCATCGTGAGAACACCGTTCTGATGTTATATTTGTTAGCTCTGATGACTTTAGTAAAGCCCGTATGTTGTTTCTGCAAACAAAAATATTGCCCAAAACGTCTGATAATGAAACATCAGACAATCAGTATGCCGGTGGGGTATGTCAACGGCTCGTCTTCGTAAACTTGTTACTTCGGATCGAATAAACAAAATAAATCTTACAGGCCGATATCTCTCCGCCGTCACCTACGCTGGCGCAGATCGACAACGACGGCGCGTCCGATAATGATGATGCTGGGCTCAAGGTAAAAAGTTACAGTGATTAGTTGTTACGGTGTCCACTTTTCTAACCCGTTTAGGGAAAAATCTTAATCATCAACGTTGACATCAATTGATAAGTATTAAATTTGAATGTAACAACCGTTGGCAGGGAAATTTTCTGATTCATATGAAAGAAATCGTGATTTTATACGTTACAGCCTGTCATAATATGTAATCCAGGATGTAATGTTACAAAGCCTATGGTCTGAGTAACTATTTGTTTCCCTTAACATCCGACATTCGATTATTCATAGTGTGTTTTATGAAACCAATAGTTACTTAGACCATAAACGTAGGCTTTGTAACAGTTAATTAGACCATAAACTTAAGCTTTAACAGCAATTTAGAATCTACTGTGTATTTTCAGAACCTATCGGACAACACGCACGACCTGGCATCGGTGAGTCTGAGCAGTGCGTACATCGACTCGGCTGGCAACAACGAGGAGGAGACACAGTTCATTGAGGTGCAGGACAACCTGGACGCTCTCAATGCGTCCGTTGACTCCGCCGTGGTACGTTGTTTTGAGATGATCTGAACTTTTTTTACTGTAAATAGGTAAATCACTTCGTAGATGTGAGACTGTAATTGAAAAGAGAGTGTTCGAATGGCTATTTTGCAAGAAGATAACGTGAAAAATGGGTGTCCACGTGCTTTTTTACATGAAAATTAATGAAGAGTGGGAAATTTGAATGCTCATACTCAGACCCCAGAATTACTGTTGGCCTATCGCATCTTGTTAACTCAGTTTCAATCCAGGCTAATGTCTTATCAAGTTACACCTTCTTCACCGCTACAATAATTTCATTTGATTATTGTTGTTGTCAGGGGCGGGCCGCTGGGGGGGGGGGGGGTTGGGGTGGGTTACCCCCCCCACTTTTCAGGGTCGGCGGGTAGCCTACCCCTCCCCCCTAGACAAAAATTTAGGTCGCCTACCCCCTCCCCCCCCTACTCGAAATTTTTGAGAAAATCGACCTCAAAACCTCGATTTTGAGGCTCATTTTTTCAAAATTTTTGGCTGTGAGAATTTTTTTTCGAACAAACACGTTTTCTGGGTCAATTTTATTGGTTAAAACTTGAAAAAACCGGTACATGTGATGTTTATACCCTAAAATAGAAGATTTTTTAGCAAAAACGAACAAAAAACAAAGCTTTTTTGCAAAAAAAATTTTTTCCTACCCCCCCCCCCCCCCTTCCCGACCGTACCCCCTCACTTTTCGGACAGGGCGGGTAGGACGGGGTTTTCGGTCGGCTACCCCCCCCCCCCACCCCCTGCAAAACGCCAAAAAACCCGGCCCACCCCTGGTTGTTGTTGATGATCGGTGATTGTCATTTGAAAATCGGATGACCGATATTTCACTATTTGTGACTTAGTATTCTACTTTGCTATTATGGCATAGTAACTGAATAATTTTGATTTTTTTGATTTGATTATATTTTCAGACGGACACCGGTCCACCGGTGTTGAGTCCGGCGCACGAACCCGAGCATATCGAGGTCGATGACGAAGTGTACGAGGATGTGGATGAAAACGGGGATGTGGGCATTGATGTGGATGATGAACCCAATGTCGTCTACCATCTGGTGCCAACTTCGTTCATGGATATGATGCCGTCGCAGCAGATGACATCGCCGACTTATTCAAAGGTGGCTTACTTTAGGGTTCCATTATTCCTTTTGGTAATGACATCACGAAAACAATATATGGTATTAGTGTCTCTTATGGCTTCAGTTAATGAAGAAGTCCAAAATAATAATAATAAACTAAATACTTCAGCTAAGTCGCGCACCAGACGATCTGGCGTGTGAGTACGACCCGGCACTGTTTGACGTCGTGGATCAGTACCTCGTGTCACCGGGTACATCGTCGGGTGCCGTCGATCAGGTGCCCGTGTCCAGTCAACACGAACACATTCATACCAGTCTGGCACACTACGCCCATCAGGTTAGGCGCACTCATACCGCACGCAGGCGCACGGGTATTGCATGCAAGCGGCATCGGTACCGCAAACAGGCGCACCGGTACCGCACGCGAGCGCATCGGTACCGCACACAGACGCACTGGTACCGCACGCAAGCGCATCGTACCGCATACTGGCGCACTGATACCGCACTCATGTGCACTGGTACTGCAGTCAAGCGCACTGGTACCGCAAACAGGCGCACCGGTACCGCACGCAAGCGCATCGGTACCGCACACAGGCTCACTGGTACTGCACGCCAGCTTACCTACTTACCGTAGCCAGCGAATTATTTCGTATTCGTATTGGATGTGATTATGCGCACCTGTATTATCATGTTACCTGTGTTTCATATGTTTGCAGCAACAACCGAGCACTTCGTATCACATGTCCAACATGTCCAATGTTGCGGTCACTTCCAGACGATTTGTGCCGCAACAGAGCTCGAAACACCCTGAGGGTTGGTGTTTTTTCAATATGATTTATCAATCTGTCATGTTGATATGATCTATCAACCTAACTTATCGATGAACCAGTGCTCATGTTGGGATTATGTAGGAAAAGAGAGAAAGATAACGTCAGTCGGTATCACAAAGGTATCCTGTTATTTTCTTTGGCGGCTCTAGTACTCGACCTTTGTCGCTTCTCTAGTATAGTATGTAGATCTAATCTATCGCGTTGCTCTAGGGCTTCTGCCATTGCCCGTCAGTTTATTCATTTCTCCGGCCACTACGAAAACACCATTCTGATATGGTATTAGTGTGCCTTAATAGCTTCAGTTAATGGAGAAGTCCAATACACAGGCGATAAGATCAAAAAATTCAGTTCAAAACTAGTCTAAACTAGATGTAAGGGAATCGGATGTATTATCATTGATTAATTCCACAGGCATAACGGTAACGACGAAGAATCGAGCGCGCATCACCAACGTGCCATCGAGGATCATACTGAAGTTGGAGGAGGTGGATGGACTCGACGAAGAGCTGCAGCAGCTGCCCGCCTCAACGCCAGTTACCTTAAAGGTTGTTACTCATTAACTCCTAAGGGTCTATTAAGGGTATCCGTCCATCTATTAGGGTCCCTATTAAGGTCCCACTCAACAAGTTTCACTGGTACTTCTTTATCAAACGAAAACATCGTCTACAAACTATCCTGAGTGAAAAGAAACCCTGGACAGGCTGAGCGAACTGTTTGAAATAAACGGTTAAGTTTATCAAAAAGGATTGGATACAGAACACATTGTAGGATAAAATCACCTATTTGTCCGGTAAAGTGTCTGACTTCACTTCGACTTTCTTGGTGCCACTAGCGGACGAGCCGAACATCCAAAGGGAGAGGAATTTCGTCGAAGAGGGGGGAATGAGCAGTTTTCTGACCATTTTATCGACACCTTAGGAAGCAAATCCTACTTTAGAAATCACTAAAGATAGAGAGTTCCACCTTTCCCGCCCGTTCTCGTCCGCTAGTGCTGACCGCAGTGTCGTTCTGCTAGCTGTTGCGGATATTCACACGGCCTAATATTGCCGTGAGTTTGTGTTCCTCTTTTTGTTGATCACCATTTGCTTATATTGTAGAATGAGACACCGAGTCTGTCGTATCGACGAGTGGTGCATCGGCCGGCAACGTCCAGCAGTGAAGTTGATCGATCCAATCAGTTCATATATCATCAGGAAAAGGTTTGTTGGTTGATATGTAGCATTTATAGTCTGGTGGATAAGGTGTCGCACTCGTAACCCGCGGGTCCTCGGATCGAAACCTGCCAGATGACCCCGTCTCTGACGGCGTTGCTCGTGTGGTCTTGCCGGCACCTGGACTCACTGGTCGAACTACCATCATCGAGTCAGGTGCCTTTTTCTGGCATTGCCCGTCGGTTTATTCAAGTCTCAGGCCACTATGAAAACACCATTCTTATAAATAATAACTGTGCCTCGTTGGCTTTAGAAACGAAGAAGTTCTATTGAAAAAAGATGAAAAATTTATTCTGATCTTTTGTTCTCAGAATGCCACCAAATCACCCGCCAAAGCCCGACTGCTCGGCTACGGCCCACCGGTCGTGCACGCCGCAACGCATCGCCGATCCGACTTCTTACTGCCGGTTCGCCAATGTTTTTGGTTTATGAAATATTTATTATATTCTTACGTTTTAATATAGAAATTGTTTATTATGTTTTTCACAGTTACTGTTTGTTAACACTGAAGTCGACTAGTAAAATTATTTTGGGTGGTAGTTTCATTTTAGACGCATATAATAAGATCGGATTCAAAGAGGTTATTAGGTAGTCCGCGAGGCGCGAATCTTGTCAACTTTTGACCTCTGGGAGAGATTCTTCTTTACATATCGAAAGACCGTTTTAAGTAAAGATAGGCAGTATGTAGAAGATAATTAATAAATATATATTCCATTACATACATATTAGAATAATATAATATGAAAATTCCAGCAACATCTGGGCGGTCGCGGGCATTTCGGTGTGTCGTCGGAAGGCATCGCCCCGATACCGGCCGTGATCGAACGGGCCGAAGACTACGTGTCGTTGCCACCGAGTGTGGCCGCCGATCATTGCTATGGAAAAGTACCACCGCCGGCTGGTTCGTTGACTGAGAGTTTATTTTCAATTTGTTTAATTCGTTTTCGAGTTGGTAAAATGAAAAAATATATCACCTTATATTTTGGTCTTCGTTGCATTGCAATTCAAAATATCAGCTATAGCTAGCTTATGATAGCTATTAAGTCTATAGCTTGTTCATCAAATTTTGACAAATGAAAAGGTTAATTTTTTTGTTTTTATCATTCTTGGTTGCAGTTTGATTTGTGCGAATGGAATGACATATTTGTGCTATATATTTATTTTTTGTTTAATTGCAGGTCATGTAGTGTACCAAACATTTACCACGTCGGGTCCGGATTGTCGACTGCCGCCTGCTCACTTACTGCCCACCGCACCCGGAAGTATGGCGCCGCCCAATATTAAACGAATTGTTCTTAGTGGTTAGATTTTTGGCTTTTGGCGCGCAATTAGAATATAAATGTGCGTGGATTTTTTCGACATCACACGCGGATAACATATACGAACGGTATAATCGGTTTAGTGGAAATAAATTCCACGTATAAGATAGATAACATTGGCTTAGATACACAGTAATCATCAGAGTATCTGCAGAAACTCCGGACTCTCGAACGTACGTGCCGGCGAGTGCGAGCGAACGTCGACCGAATCTGCAGCGACGTGATCGCAGCATGAACGAACCGATGATCCGTCAATTCCGAGTGCACAATGTTAATCACCATCAACAACAACAACAGATACAACAGCAACAAAATCAGCTGAACCCGCATCAACCGATCATACCCGTGGCAAGGTTCGATATTTTTATTTTTATTATACTTTAATGGCTTATAATTTTCAGTTTAGCGCGCTAAAACACTGTTCTTGAGAACTGGTGGTGCAAGGTTTGACACCAGGGTAGTGACTGAACGTGAGGCGTTTCATCTAGAAGGGGAAAGTTCCAACTTTACACAAGCAGCGAAGTATAGTGGAGAATAGAGTAGTAATATGGAGTAGACTGGAAGTGTAACAGAGAAGTGACTAGCATAGTGGAAAAGCAGAGTGGTAGAATAGTGGTACGGAACATAACAAAACCGAACATTTTAACGAATAGTTAAAGTCTGGTCAGGACTTCTCATTACTGCGAAATTTGTACCGTAATCCTTTTGGCGCGCATTCAAATTTTGGCGCGCGTTCAAACCACACCAACAGTTTCTACTGTTCACACAGCATGTGGTCAACTTACTAATAATTAATTCCAGCGCATAAATCGTATAGTAAATGGTTTTCAGAAAAAAAGGTTTGTAACAAGAAACCCTGACCAAGCCACACATTTTCTAAATGCGGCTTATAGATAAATTGCTCGCAATTTGAGAACAGTTTATCATAATTCATTATATATTCGAGATGCATTTTATTTGATTGCAGATTGCAACTGTCGCGCGTGTGCATGCCGACGACGACAAGTACGGGCAGCGGCACCCGTCCGTTTGCGCGCAACATGTCGCAGATACGACGAGTCAATCTGATACGATCGTCGGTGCCTCTGACGTCACATCAGTCTACTGGTTGGGAAATCATTACATTTTTATCTTGTTTAATTACGTGAAAAAAATATCGCTAATAAACGAAATAATCGGTTGATTCTGCCGTCCCATTGCGACATGCCGTTGTTACCAGCTTTGCGATCCGGTGGTTCTGACTTCTTGGTGCTAAATCTGGCATGTGACACAAACCCTGAACCCACAACCCATTGCAGTTTCGCAACCGTTTACCCGACCGACGGCCATGTCCGTCTCGTCCAATCATCTCAACCGTACGACAACAGTACACGTGCCTTCGATGCCCGTTAATATGCAACAACAACAACAACAACAACAACATTTGAATGCAACAACAACACATCAGATGAACCACAACAACAACAAAATTACCAATCACAACATTATGAACGTGACAACCTCCGCGGACAATAACCACAATGGTGGCAATAATGTGGTGTTCATCAGCAGGTTAGATGGGGAAAAGGCGTTCATTTGTGGTTTTAGCTGTGATTTTGGTCAATTCGATTGGTAGTTAGAGAAAAAAACTCCAAAAATGAAAGAAAAAGCAGTAAAATATGTATAAAAATCTCGAACCCGCGGCGTCTTGCATGTGAGGCGCGCGTCGTGTCACTGCGCCATGGTGTGTCAAGTTCAGTCGCTCATTCCAATCACTAGCCGACGAGAAGCGGTGAGAAAAGTGGAATTCCCCCTCTTTGGTGTTTTCAAAAAGTAGAATTTGTCCTCTAAGGTGTAGGTAAAATGGCCTGAAAACTTTCAATTCCTCCCTTTTCGACGGATTTCCCCTCCCTTTGGAGGATTATCTCGTCCGCCAGTGATTCCAATCCTAAATTTACAGAATCTCCACCAGCGATCATCGCATGGACGATATCGACATCGACAATAAGAAGGATGTGAAACGAAATTTGAAAACTGAGAAAAATGACGATTCGATAGCCGCAACGACGACCCTGTCTTCACCATCGGCCGTGGCGGCCACTTATTTGGTGGCCTCGAGCACAACCAGATCCAAAACGGTCGATACCGTGCCCGTGATGATGACGCCCGTTACGATTAAGGTTGGTGTAGCTAACGGTGTCATCCCGAAATATGCATTATTCTGCTGACTTCACTCATTCGCTCATTAAATCACACACTCGAACACCTACTCACTCACTCACTCACTCACTTATTAACTCACACTCTTACTCACCCATCAGCATCACTCACTCACCCATCACTCATTCACTCACTCACTCACTCATTCAGTCACTCGCTCAAGAGCTCACCCACCCAACTCAAACACCCACTCTCACTCTTTCGTTCACTCACTCACTCACTCATTCACTCACTCACTCACTCACTCACTCACTCACTCACTCACTCACTCACTCACTCACTCACTCACTTACAGACGCACAGCTCGCCCGCCGTCCTGGCGTCTTCCGCCGCACCCAGTCCACGTCTGTCATCCGCCATTTCTTCACCGCCGCCACCGCCCACCTCCTCAACAAATACTGGGGCCTCGAGCTCCACCAATCCACTCAACATGGACGATGATCACACGTACGAGCAGTTCAGAATGCCTGAACATGGTCACTCACTGCGGACAGTGCCTGTGCTCGTGGACCAACTGCCCGCCAATATATTGGACGACGATGAACATGATAATGAGAATGAGTGAACGGAAAAAGCTGAGTTTTGAAGAAGAATGTTTAAAATTAAAAAAGCGAGCTGTTGAAAAAAAACGAAGGTGTGAAAACATTCGGTTAGATCCGGCAAAGTAAAAAGCGGGGTTTGCTTCGTGTGGCGAATATGTAGTTCTTCTTGTTCTTCGGATGCTTGAAATGATTGATTCTTGGGAGAAGACGGCCACTATAAAATATTATATCCATCAAAATATTGGTATTAAGAATTCCCCGTGATTTTATGTTTTTTTGTTCATTTGAATGTACTACTCGTATCAAATCATAAATTTATAGACACATCTTCCCATGTTTAGTCATTCACTGCCACTCTTTTCTTCACTGCGCTTTGTCTCTTACATTAAAATTTTAAGTTCAAATTGAATCTAAATTTGTCTCTTATTGAATCGTACTTTTTCCTCCGGCATTTTGTAAAATTATGCATGCAATGATCTGAAAATCAGGGTTTACCTATATGCGCTGTTTTAGAATCATGTTTATTCGAATGTTTATTTCAATTATATTGTTTTTTACATATGCATGATGTAAAGCTTTTCTATGTTCATCCTTTTAGTTTTCGTAAACGGGTAATGGTTCACAATTAACAAATATTTATGGGATTAGATTAGTGAATGTGAAAATACTTGTAAATGGAATAATAAGTTTTAACTTCGTAGTCGTTTCTGGTATCGAGTAGCAACGAGTACAATGCGTTGGAGCTTATATCTAAGTGTGCTTTTTTATATTCTATATTTTCGAATTATTGTCTTTATCAAATGTGTTTTTTTAAATGTTTTTGTACTTTGATGATTTTGTTGCATGGTAATGTTTTGTTGTAGTCCTGTACATAAATGTGCCAGTTTTATTTGTTATTAGGTTATATAACTATAGCCGTCTCAATTTTATACGGGATTGAAATTTTATACTGAGAAAAATACAACATGCAGTAAGGGTGCCTTCATAGTGAGTTGCAGAAAAGTTGCAGAAAGGTTTGTTATGCGCAGCATCCACTGCAACCCATATACCCTGCGTGGTAAGTTACGGTAGTTGCAGTGGATGCTGCTTATAACAAACCGTTCTGCAACTCACTATGAAGGCACCCTAACAACCATGTATACTTTTCTTTTACAATAAAACGATATCTCAAGAACGGCGAGCTCTCTAATTCAATCTCGCATTCAATTGAGGATGCTATTATCCATAGTTTTGTGCTATTTTCAAGGCTTTAGAGTATTGCATTGATAGTTGGGATAATGATTATTGTGCAGAGTTGTAAATTTTTTATTCTCCATTTATTTTGTACAAAGTCGAATAAAATAATGGTGAAATCGCTTAAATGGTTGACTTTTGGTTTTCTCGGAATCAGTTGGTTAGTAGCCGTTCTTCGGTCACTACTTGATACATGAAAATCTTATTTCATTATGTGGACTCTGGTTAACTTTGAAGAATAATCTAAACTGTTCATGGGCGTAGAAATTATGAAGCCATTCAATTATCTCATGGTATAGCTGAACAAGAGACATGAGTTAGTATTTTAGAAACAAAACATATCCGACTGCTTGAAGTTGCACTTAGGCTTAGCAATTTTTGTTGTCTGCTGGTCTCAATCGGATCAAGACTTCGCCGGGTCTCACTCACGAATGGCGCTTGCCATAGGCATATCATGGAACCAAATTCCAAGTCACTCCATCTGATGTTCAAGGCGTATTCTTTAACGACCATAAGCCGGTAGGCACACTTCTGTTTGACTGCAATGCTTTTTGGCATATCAGGCAAAGGCTCCTGAAATATTCATTCAAGCACTTACAAGAACCTACAGCTACAGCACCTTATAATTAATTCCCAGAATATTCAAGATTGTTATCAATGGTTTGACATTTTTCATTCCGACTACAACAAACCAAACGAAAAGTGAACATTTTCAAATAAATTTTCAGATAAAGATAGTATATGATCATCAAAAGTACGAAGATGTCGTCATCCTGTATATCAACGATCAGTCGTCGTATGGTGGCCACCAAACCCAAAGGTCGCAATCCCAGTACAAAATCGTCAAAATCAAAACCGTCGACCGGACGTCTTTATGGCTGGGGACTGGCCGCCACTGGTTGGTTTGACCATCCACCGGCGGACGAGCCAAAACCCCAAAGGGAGGGGAATTTTCCCAAAGAGGGGGAATTGGCAGTATTCAGGCCAGGCCATTTTACCTACACCTTAGTTAACGAACTTTTTCTGAACGCCAAAGAGGGGGGAATTCCACCTTACCCAGCCCTTCTCGTCCGCCAGTGAGACCATCGGCTATCTAACTCAGTTGGTTGAGTGTTAGACTTTAGATTAAAAGGTGCCGGGTTCGACTTCCGACAGCTGGATTACATGGTGGATGGCCGTCTAATGTACGGGACACACGGGTCACAACACGATATAGTCCGGGGTTTCTGCTATTAAAATCTTTAATCTCCAGGCTCGTTGGGTGTTCCGGACCTGATCGCACCCGAAGACACCATGCGCATTCCGACTCGCATGCTGCGTAAACCTAACCTGTTAGTGGTTGTTATTGTTGTTGTCATTGTTATTGTTGTTGTTAGTGTTGTTGTTGTTAGTTGTTGTAATTACTGTTGTCATTGTTGTTGTTATTTTTGTTAGTTGTTGTAATTATTGTTGTTATTCTTGTTGCTGTTGTATTGTTGTTGTTGTTGTAGT
>OZ038444.1:23055498-23067998 GCA_964036265.1 Daptonema setosum
TTGACTAGCAAATTTTGTTGAATAATCCTGCAAAAAATGTATTATTTTTTATATAAATTTTTATTATAATTACTATTCAATGTTATTATACATTTTTAAATTACTTATGATTGTGAACTGTCAAGAAAACCGATAGTTTCTTGGAAAAGCAAGACATTGAATTTGAAAGGGCAAGTTTTTTTCTAATTTTAAGACTTTGTAAAAAATATGCAAATAAATCAGTGATCAAACAGTTCTGTTCCCGAAAAAGCATTCAATATTGGATTTTTTGGGCCAGTGAAACTTCAAACTTTCGACACAGGCATAAACGAAAATGTGCCCTGTGATCTGTGGACATCCCTATTAAAAAAAAAATCCGCAGAAATTCACAAACCGGATAGCAAAAAAATATGTCAGAATAAAAATATCACAGAAAATGGCACTAAGTCAAATTTAGTCTTCTAACATATTGGGAATGCTACATGTACATACATAGAATACATCAGTGATGGAATTGAATTTGGTCGGCGCTCTTCTATAGGGAGAATGGCAGAATGGAAGGGCAATTCTATCCGGGACTGTCATAAAAAAGCGGCGAATGCGAAATCAGATTTTGTTATTTGGATGCGACGGACAACATGGAATTGGTTCAGCTTGCCACTGGACATGAACGATATCCATTACATACATGTGGTACAGTGCTCTGTTTTGCTTGAGATAAATGGCAGTGAAATGGTGAAACGGGTGCACTGAAATGGTGAACTGAAATGGTGAACTGAAATGGGTGAAATGAAATGTGTTCACATTGCACATGAAATGGTGAACTGAAATGGTGAACTGAAATGGTGAAATGAAATGTGTTCACATTGCACATGAAATGGTGAACTGAAATGGTGAACTGAAATGGTGAAATGAAATGGTGAAATGAAATGTGTTCACATTGCACATGAAATGGTGAACTGAAATGGTGAACTGAAATGGTGAAATGAAATGGTGAAATGAAACACATTGCACTGTTTTACACGTGATAAACGGCAGTGAAATGAGTGAAATGAAAATGTGTCCGAATGTCTGTCATGTCATGTAAGTACATGATACAGGTTAAATTAGATACAGCCTAACCTAGGGTTTCTTGTTACAAAGAAGTTATTCGCCACATTCGAAATAGATTAGGTGCAACGTTCCTTCCTGTGTCGTCCCAATGTCATGTGAACGTTACAAATTTTCCCGACAATTTTAATGCGCACCCTAAGCAGATTGAAATTTAAATTGTGTGCCGAAAATTTTCAGAGTATTAGGGAATTCTGGATTGGCTGTAGTCGTTTTATATACGACAGAGGAAAAAAACATGAGAAACGCGAAGCTTTGCTGCGGCTAAGAAATGATAATGAACTGAGTGGCAAGATTTTCCTTTAAAAACTAGGCAGCTTAGATCATTGACAAGAGTCAGTCAATTATGGTTATGTAGTCAAACAATCAGTCAGTCAGTCAGTCAGTAAGTCAGATCGAAATCAGCATTGAAACATTTGTTCACATCACAGTTCAAGTGAACACTTGTACTGCCAGTCAGCTATTCAAATACAGCCGCCGCAAATAATAAGCCGTTCTCAGATGTATGTATGTCTGTCTGAATCTGTGAATCCGTCAGTCAGTCACACAGTCAGTGGGTCAGTCAGTCAGTCAGTTAGTCAGTCAGTCAGTCAGTCAGTCAGTCAGTCATTCAGTCAGTCAGTCAGTCAGTCAGTCAGTCAGTCAGTCAGTCAGTCAGTCAGTCAGTCAGTCAGTCAGTCAGTCAGTCAGTCAGTCAGTCAGTCAGTCAGTCAGTCAGTCAGTCAGTCAGTCAGGCAGTCAGTTAGTTAGTCAGTAAGTTAGAAACCAACTACATAGTAAGCCGTTCTCAGATGTCTGTCTGTCTGAGGCTGTGACTCCGTTAGTCACTTACTCAGACAGATAGTCAATTTTTAAGTCAGTCAGCCAGTCAGACAGTCAATCAGAGTGAACACTTGTCTTGTCTGCCAGTCTGTCAAACACAGTCACCGCAAATATTTAGTCATCTGTCAGTCAGTCAGTTAGGTTTAATGTGCATATATGTCATTCAATGTTGCCGAATTACTGTTTGAGAACAAAAAATAAGCATTAAATTTTACTTAAACACTAAAAACGCAGCGAGCTACATGTCTACTAAAATTGCGTTTCTTTTCATAATACAAAAAAGAATTGTTTACGAAATCGTTTTTTATTCTTCTGCATAGTTTGTGAAAAGTTTTTCCGTAAACTGAATACAACAACATACTAGGGTGAAACGACCAACAGAATGACAGATAATTGACATTTGCAATGGGAGCACACAACATTCAATTTCGACATCCGCTGGGATTCGCGGTCTAACTATTAAATATATCTACATATTTATATGGAAGTGTAATTCGAGTAGGGAAAAGTGATTAAAAGATAAATTTTATGGGTGTAAGCCTTGCACAGAAAATTGTATAGATATGATGATACGGAATTGGGCAATTACGATTGCAAATAGGTAATTGTACAAAAGTGTCGGAATCTGAATGTATACAAATAAATAAATAAATAAATGCGTGACATAACATTATAAAGTAACATTTTATTGTATAGCAATACAGCGATTTTTATTTATAATGTTTATTCAGTTTTCGCGGTCGATTGACCTGACCGGTCAAAATCTGGTTATTATAGAAATCCCATTTTATTAAGCGACTGAATTTGAATGAATGAAAGCCGTTGGTTCTAGGCTTCTAGGCTTTGATTAAAACTTTTCCGTGCGTATACATCAGGTCGACATGTGGAACAATGGCTGCTTATGACAAAGAGTGTGACAGGAAAATGATGTGCAAACGGTTGCAATTGGGATATGCCAAGGAAAGCTTCCTCGCGAAAATAGTTTTACTACAGGGTGGTCCAAAAAAATGACAACACTTTGAAGTTGAATAACTCTTAGCACAATGATCAGATTTAAATGAAATTTTCAGGTATTATCATCAACATACTAACTTAGAAAAATATATGAAACCAAGGTGATCGGACTATCACAGCGGCCACCACGCATTAATGTTTGCGAAAATGCGCATGGGTCAAAAACCGCTTAATCGTGCATGCATATTCAAGAGATGATATGCACGTAATAAATGAATCATTAGATTTTGCTAGCCATTGGTAAAAATTCCACGTTTAATAAAAAATTTTGTTGGTATCTAAGCATTTGGTTCAATTGGTTTTTATTTTTTCGTTTTAAAAGTGCTTTTTCAATGTCAGGAGAAGATACACACAGTTTTCACCTCTGAAACAAGATTTTTTCGAATGAAATATAAAATACAAAAAATGTAAACTACAAATGCTTCAGAATATATAAAAAAGACTTTCTATTGATTACATGCTGAAATAACTGAGCTTATTGTTTCACAAATCACGGGTAAACCATGTCCTAAATATTCATGTATGAATCGCTCGGTTTTTGACCCACACGCATTTTCGCAAACATTAATGCGTGGTGGCCGCTGTGATAGTCCGATCACCTTGGTTTTATATATTTTTCTAAGTTAGTATGTTGATGATAATACCTGAAAATTTCATTTAAATCTGATCTTTGTGCTAAGAGTTATTCAGCTTCAACGTGTTGTCATTTTTTTGACCACCCTGTAGTTTCACAAATTCAGTTTTCCAGCTGGTCAATCGTGAATCGTGAATCGTGATTGCGCATCGCACAGGATTTGTTTGCCTAGAAGATTGTGAACCAGACCAGATAACTTATGACGGCTTTCTTGACGATTCACACGTCTTGAAACGTCTGGTGTTCCAGTGAATCCAGGTTGATTGTGTGGAATTAAAAATGTGATTGGTTCAATTTACCGGCGGACGAGCTAATCTTCCAAAGAGAGTGGAAATTCGTCAAAGAGGGGATAATTGACAGTTTTCAGTCCATTTTACGTACACCTTGAGAACAAATCCTACTTTTTGAAAACGTCAAAGAGAGGGGAATTCCACTTTTCCCACCCTTCTCGTCCGCTAGATAATCCAGGTTGATTGTGTGGAATTAAAATGTCATTGTTCCAATTGGTTAAGAGATTTAACTGGAAAGCGTCTTTGTGGGACTTTTCCATGAATGTTTATACTTGTGTCATGGAAAAAGACACTGTAATTTTATGTCTGAGAAAAATCATACACGGAATAGTCTTATAAATCAACGAGAATAGTGATGCACTCTCAAATTCAATCTCAAGATCAATTGAGAATGCTATAGAGGTAGAATTTTTAAAAACTGCTTTTATAGTCGTCGGCTGAGATGCCTCAAAAGTTTCCGCATAAATCTCTAAAACGATGATGTAATAACTTCCAGAAGAGGAGAAGATGTCGTAGTTGGCTGCTATGATTCATGTATTCTATAATGCGGTTAAATCGGTAGACGATAAAAACTTTAAAACTGGAGAGGTTTTGCTGATGTTGTCAAACACCAGGACGCATCGACGGACGAGCTCCAAAGGTAAGGGAATTTCATCAAAGAGAAGGGAATCGGCACTATTAAGGCCATTTATATACATTTTATGGAACAAAATCGACTTCTTGAAACTGCCAAAGAGAGGGGAAATTATGGTTCGCTAGTGGTGTACAGTGAAAGTGTGGTTGAAGATAAAAACGTTAACTGAAGAGGTTTTGCTGACCTTGTCTAACAGCAGGAGGACGCGACTTTTCGTCTGGCGTTATTCAGATGCGCTGGCGGACGAGCAAACTCACCAATGGTAGAGAAATTTCGTCAAAGAGGGCGGAATTGACAGTTTTGAGGCCAGAAAACTTTCTAGTTAGATATTTTCAATTATTTTGTCCACTAGTTCTATAGTTCAGTAACTATAGTAGTATAAAATACGTCGATATAGAGATCTAACCATGCACGATTATAGTACGCGTAACATGCAAACCTGAACTCTGCAGCACGTTGCATGTAGTGAGAATGTGTGATAGATTCATTCACAAAACAGCACACTGGCGGACTTTTCATCCCTCCAGATAAAGGGGAATCCCTTTAAATGGAAGAGCATTATCGGTTTTGAGGTCATTTGCCCTACACCTTAAGGAAGAAAATTCCACTTATTGCGAAAGAGAGGCGGGGAATTCCACTTTTCCCGTCCTCCCTCGTCCGCTGGTCAAACACGATAACACGAATATCGCTGGTCAGGTACTTACGATTCATGGTCACATCAACGCACTCCACTACAGAAGTGGATGAACATGAGAGAAAAAGCGATAGAACTGCCTATTTCATGAGCAAGTTTCACTTCCAAAAAAACTTATTTGGTATGAAATTTTGGGAACTTATTTGGGAGAAAAAGTCATTTTTGATCGGTGGAATTTTGTAAACTGCGATCCGCGATAACATGATTTCAGTGGACATCCTGTGGTTGCATGATCTGAAGAACCGGTTTTGGTGATCGGCTACTGTTGTTGTGGTTGTTGTTGTTGTTGTTGTTGTTGTTGTTGTTATTGTTGTTGTTGTTGTTGTTGTTGTTGTTGTTGTTGTTGTTGATGTTGATGTTGTTGCAGGAAAGATGAGTTATAGAGTGTACGTATTTTAACATTGTATTTGGTTTGGTGGTAAAAATATAGTGAAAACCAGTTTTCATCACAGTGATTGATGCACACTACGTATCTCACGTTTTCCATGTACATACTACAAGTTTATTAGACGAGACGAAAAACTCGTTAACATGTTACATGTTGTCAGTGAACTATGTATGTACGAAAACTGTTGATGGGACAGCAAACTTAAACTCAATTGAATTCCGCTTGTAGTGGTCAGAGAAAATATTACTTGGAACTTGGACATTAACATTAATCAACATTAATCATTTCAAGATAAAACGACACCATGCATCACTTCGTTTACAGTTTTCCCTGTATACCAAATTTCAAATAGACCGTTCTGTCAAGTGATACATTGAGACACGGTAGTATTTCTAAGTACATTTACCTGCTTAAAAGCCAAAATTTTGCTCCAGTCTCGGCCAGTTTTGGTTTCAGAACTAGTTTCACGAGAAACAAATCTATAGCGTTGTTAGCTCAGAAGTAACCTGTCAACACTAGCGGACGAGAAGGGAAGGGAAAGTGGAATTCCCCTTTTTTGGCGGTTTCAAAAAGTGTTTCTTGAGGTGTAGGTAAAATGACCTAAATTTTGCCAATTTCCCCAGTCTTTGGAGAGATTCCCCTCCCTTTGAAGTTTTTTTGCGTTCAAAGATTGTTCCTCATGTGAATGTGCCTATAGGAAACCGATGTATCACGGACGTGGCAATGATTCCCAGAATCCAATCAAGTATGTACAGTACCATGATCCCACTGGCGGACGAGTCAAAACTCTGAAGGGAGATAATCTTCCTAAGAAGGGGGTTTGCTAGAAATCAAGTCATCTTACCTACACCTTCGGGAACAAACTGCATTTTTTACCTCTTCAAAGAATTTTTTTTTCTACTCTCCTCGCCCGCTACTGCCATGATCCATACATTTCCAGTGAAGCTGCGTCATGAAATGGTACAAAAACTCATTATCTGGCTTCCGTGCATGCAGAAAAGCATGATTCATCCAACAGCAAACCGTCCAGTTAATGCGTTTGGCTGAATAAAAATATATTTTGATGTTTCTAGCGGAAGAATGAAATTATAGTTTGAGCTGAAAAACACTGGCTGTTAGGAAGCAGTGCCTTGTTATAACTGAGGTTCGAATATTTCGCGACAAAAGCGACAAATTCAAGGTTTTTTTTATAAAACTCTTGCCACACACCTTAAATTGAAAATTCAAAATTAATGTGCCTGGCAAACATGTTTCAAAAAAACAAACAAAAAATAGTGTGCGTGAAATTTTTTTTACAAAAAAACTGTCCCGACAATTTCCCGGAAAACTGTCGCGAAGTATTCGAACCTCAGTTATAGTAGAATATAAAATGAAATCGAAGAAATAAACCAAAAAAATTATTGCCCAGCTGCAGTACAGTGTACTCAAGCAAAAATCTAATTAATCACTTACGATTGAAACATACGTTCTTTAAACTATTCCTATCTTCAGGTTTTCTTAAAGCAACAACGAGTCAGAATGAAAATATAGTACGTTTTACATATCCTACATCCACCGGAAATTCATAACGCGAAAACGGAAACAGTTCAGGTTATCAAAGCCTGGCTTTCAATAGAGCAGTATAACCATGATGAATATAATGTTTATAAATAATTTTTTCATAAATGACTACATTATATGTACATGGTTTGGGTAATGATTGAGTAAAAACATAAACAAATTGGATGGGAACTATTGAAAAGTGCATTGGGAATATGTGGGTATGAACAATTTGATATAAACAAACTGTATCGTATAGTCGATGAGGAGTTTCTGCTGAGTGAAATTACCTTTAAACAGTTTTCTGTGCACCGATTCTTTCAATTCATTTCGGCACCTGCATTATAAATTTTTTTAGATCTATAAGAATCATCCATTCCTGTGCGTAGAACAGAGCTCTGCCCGATTATCTCTCATGATAGAAATTATCAAAACGGTACACAGAAAACTTCGTACGGGAGTTTTTCTCAGCAGAAACTCATCAACGATTTAAACCTTATTTTTTATACTATCACACCGCACCGACAGATATTTTTCCACAAAAAATCACCTACATAATATTTTTTTGAAATCACAAAGAGCGATTCAAATCAATTGAGAATGCTATATTATGATTGGTTATGCTATGTACATAGATACGGTACCAGGGAAAACTAGAACCAACTCCATAATTAATCAATTATAAAACCAATTAACCGGTTTCCCATTATCAAACAGGTTTCTCCTTTTATTAACAAACCTGCCGCAATTAACATTTCAAATGTTCAAAGGTTACCGCCGACCCACCGGTCAAAGCTTTCAGATATTCTCCCGAAAACAATAATTAATAAAAATTTACAACGAAATTTATCGTGAAAATTGAAAATCCGGTTCAAAAATAACATTTGTCTTGAATTGGAGGGGGGGGGCAGGCTTTTATTGATTAACACGCAACATTTTTTGTTTCAGACAATGCGCAAAATTTTCTCAGTTAATGGCTGTGGGTCAAACGGCAAAGTGAAATCGTTTAGCGTAACATAACTGTAACATGAACCGTAACAGTCTTATTGGGGCGAGGCGGGGGGGGGGGGGGGGGGGGCGAATTGCGTAACATAACGCTGACCGTTGGAAACTACAGGGGAAAAGAAGATCGGAAAATAAATGGCCGAAAACATAGTTTCGATTAAACAAAGTATGAAAAGAAGATTAATGTTATAAGAAAACTTGTGTCATGTAACTTGTAACATCACTACAAGAAGAAAAATAAAACTTGAAAAATATTTGTAGTTATGAAATCGAAATATTGAGAACTTTCGGTACACATTATATATCGTAATTTCCACCAATCCTGTAAGCCACAGAAACTGTTTTCCAGGTTTCAAATAATCTACACCCTGTACCCCTTTTACCACGTTACCCCTTTTTGATGTAAAAAATACATAACGAAACGAAACCGGCATTTTCCCAGAATGGTTGCAGGCATAATTATAAATTTCACAAAATTCTCATAAAAATTTCACGCAATGTTATTTCAATCGCCATGCGAAATAACGAAATTCACGCGCGCGTCACGGCAAAAGTCTGCGCGAAAATTTTCGTTTCGACAAAAATGTCTTGGGTACGGTTTGATGAGCACGAAGACGAAAGTTTCGTCGATCTTAATAGGGGGTACGTTAATGACCGGAATGACCTATGACCGACTGACTGACTGGCTGACTGACTGAATGACTGGTTGAAGATGACCGATCCATAATGACTGATCCGATTTAGGTTAGCGATCGGCCGACCGGCCGGACCGACCACCCGATTTGAATGGATATAAATGACAGACCGATTGGTCAGTCAGTCATTCGGACAGTCAGTCAGTCACAACCAGTCATCACACATTCTGCATATATTGCTACAACAGAAGCAAACTTTTTCCCACGATGATTGCTCGACTGGGCTTTGGTGCCTGTCTACTGGCACTGGCCACCGCCTCCAACTGGCAATGGTATCAACAGGTCAGTCAGTCAGTCAGTCAGTCAGTCAGTCAGTCAGTCAGTCAGTCAGTCAGTCAGTCAGTCAGTCAGTCAGTCAGTCAGTCAGTCAGTCAGTCAGTCAGTCAGTCAGTCACTCAGTAAGTCAGTCAGTCAGTTGGTCAGTCAGTCAGCCAGTCAATCTGTTTGTTTATAGGCCCCCGCGGCTCCTCCAGCCCCTCAACCTTCAGCCTACCACCAGCAGGCACAAAACCCCGCTCCTCAACCCCAATCCTATGCGCAGCCGCCCGCACCCTTGCCGCAACCACCTGCACCCGCAGCGCAGTCATCGTACGGTCACCAACAGGCACAGGTCAGTCAGTCAGACAGTCAGACAGTCAGTCAGTCGGTCAGTCAGTCAGTCAGTCAGAAAGTCAGCCAGTCAGTCAGTCAGTCAGCCAGTCAGTCAGTCAGTCAGTTTGGCAGTCATAAAAAGTTCTATATATTCAGAACCCCGCTCCCCAACCCCTGGGCTACGCACAGGCCTCCGCGGCTCTGCCTAAACCCCCAGCACCTGCTCCTCAGCAGTCGTACGGCCAACAAGCACAGGTAAGTCATATTCATTCTGTCAATCAGTGAGTCAGTCAAGTCAAGTCAAATCAAGTAAAGTCAAGTCAAGTTAACAAATCAATCAAACGGTCAATCAGTCAGTCAGTCTGCCAATCAGTCATTCAACCAGTCATTCAATCAGTCAAGTCAAGTCAGTCACCTATTCAACAAGTCATCAAGGCTAAAATAACTTCAGAATCCCGCTCCCCAACCCCAGGGCTACAGCCAGCAGGCCCCGGCCCCACAGCCTCCAGCACCTCGTCCCCAGCCACCAGCACCAGTTCAGTCATACGGACAACAGGCTCAGGTTCGGTATTTTATTCGTTTTATTCTATAAAGCTCGTAGATTCTTCTTTTCAGCTTGTAAAACATGAGGTTTAGCTATATGGGAAACTTGAGATATGCAGATAGAACAATACATTGTGTAAATTTCTAGAACCCCGCTCCCCAACCCCAGGGCTACAGCCAGCAGGCCCCGGCCCCACAGCCTCCAGCACCTAAGCCACAACCACCCGCACCAGTTCAGTCATACGGACAACAGGCTCAGGTTGGATAATCTACTATAGCGTATCCGCGCCGTCTATGTAAGCGCATGCAGCAGAAAAATGTCGCTCCTGAAACATTACTTTTCCCACGCGCGGATGAGCCAACCCACCGAAGGGAGAGATTTTTTTGTAAAAAAAGAGAATCCGCAGTCTTCAGATCATTTTACACACGCCTGATGAAATAAATAAACTTTTTCCTGGTAAAGAGAGGGAAATTACACTTGTTCTTCTCCTTTTCATCCGCTAACGGTGACAAATAATGTTTCATGTACGACATTTTATTGCTGCACGCGCTTACACAGACGGCGCGGATACGCTATATAGTTTTGCACAGTTGAAACACAAAATCATTGTTTTTATTAGGTTTTGGTTTATTACGAACAAATTACTGGTTTAACAAAAATGAAATGACTCTTCAGAACCCCGCTCCTCAACCCCAGGGCTACAGCCAACAGGCCCCAGCAGTCGCCCCACCAGCACCAGTGCCCCAGCCTCCAGCACCAGTTCAGTCATACGGACACCAGGCTCAGGTGGGATAATCTACTACAGTTTTAAACAAGGTCTACAACAGTTGAAACAATGCATCTCTGTATTTATGTGGGTTTATTACGTAGCTTTACTGATGTAAAAAACTTTAACGACTTTCTAGAACCCCGCTCCTCAACACCAGGGATACAACCAACAGGTTCCTGCTGCTCAGCCCCCCGCACCTGTGCCCCAGCCACCCGCACCAGTTCAGTCATATGGACAACAAGCTCAGGTAAATTACCAATACCATCTTCAAACCTTCTTGAGAAAATTTAAAATGAGCTTCAAATGACTACCATGTGTTTTCCGAAAACAATAAAAACAGTTTTTCACTCGTTTCAGAACCCCGCTCCCCAGCCACAGGGTTACAGCCAGCAGGCCCCAGCCCCACAACCACCAGCACCTCAACCTGAACCCCCAGCACCAGTTCAGTCATACGGACAGCAAGCTCAGGTAAGGCAATTTCTCTACAACAACATTCATTTTTTTCTATCACCAACTCTCGACTAAAATATTGCTTGCTGAATGGAATCGTAAATGAGCGTTTTCAACATGAAAGTATTTCAGAACCCCGCTCCCCAACCTCAAGGCTACAGCCAGCAGGCCCCAGCTCCTCAGCCCCCAGCACCTCGTCCCCAGCCACCAGCACCAGTTCAATCGTACGGACAACAAGCTCAGGTAAGGCGATTTTTCCAATTTATTGACTGAATAAAAGATTTATCTTATTTATGTATTTATTCAGATATCTATCGATTCATTTTGATTAAATTATGAGTTTTATAAATACAACCAATCCAGTTTAAAAACTTCAGAACCCCGCTCCCCAACCCCAGGGCTACAGCCAACAGGCCCCGGCCCCACAACCCCCAGCACCTCGTCCGGAGCCACCTGCACCAGTTCAGTCATACGGACAACAAGCTCAGGTTCGTGATAGTTTGAATCTTCTGTTCATAAACTTATCTTTTAGTATCTCAGAAGAAAAATACTTATTACCACACTAGAAAAAAGTAGTTTGAGCTTATTCCAGAACCCCGCTCCCCAACCCCAGGGCTACAGCCAGCAGGCCCCGGCCGCACAACCCCCAGCACCTCGTCCTCAGCCACCAGCACCAGTTCAGTCATACGGACAACAGGCACAGGTGGGTCAAGTTAATCCTTCGCTCATTAATTCAGTAATGAATTGACAGAAATATTTAAATAAAAAATAAGAAAATAAAAGAAACTGAGTGCACAAATAAACAGGTTAAGTACATTTAGAACCCCGCTCCTCAACCGCAGCAGTCGTATGGTCAGTGGCAAGCCCAGGCCCCGGCCCCACAACCCCCAGCACCTCGTCCCCAGCCACCAGCACCAGTTCAGTCGTACGGACAACAAGCTCAGGTAAAAATATTTTCCACACAACTGATGTTATTATTAGCTTTGCCATTCTCACCCTTTCCATTGCCACAAATCTTTCTAGGATTCTTATAAAAAATTCTGACAGATAAAAAAACTTCAGAACCCCGCTCCTCAACCCCAACAATCCTACGGTCAATGGGCTCCACAGGCTCCCGCTCCCCGTCCACAGCCTCCAGCACCCGTCCAGCAAGGATACGGCCAACAAGCTCAGGTAGGGTAGAGCGAGAAATTGAGCATTTTGCAAAAACATTTGAATTTTAATTTAGAAATATAGAAAACTAACGTAAAAAGATGATAATAGAAGGTATTATTGCAGAATCCCGCCCCACAACCCCAACAGTCATACGGTCAATGGCAACCACAGGCACCCGCTCCCCGTC
>OZ038444.1:23072998-23087998 GCA_964036265.1 Daptonema setosum
AGTTACCTTAGTTATACCTGCCCATTAAACCCAACGAAGCTTTAGGGTTTCTTTGCGTAAAACCATCTCCATGCTGAAAGAACCTAAACTGTGAAAGTTAGAAATCGTATTCAAACTAGAATTTTCTTCAATCTTTATTCAAAATAACCGTGTTTTAATATCCTTACTACAGTTACCGTCCGATCATCATGACCCACCACAATCCATACCTGGTTATATATCATCTGATTACGGTATTATCTATCGTAATACCGACTGTATCTGCCATTATTGGTGACCAGTTAACCCAAGAAAAGATTATCCAGGCGAATGCGGAATCTTGGCTATTTAATCAGCCTATTAATAGAGTGGACCGAATACATATGGTGAGTGAGTGAGTGAGTGAGTGAGTGAGTGAGTGAGTAAGTAAGTGAGTGAGTGAGTGAGTGAGTGAGTGAGTGAGTGAGTGAGTGAGTGAGTGAGTAAGTAAGTGAGTGAGTGAGTGAGTGAGTGAGTGAGTGAGTGAGTGAGTGAGTGAGTGAGTGAGTGAGTGAGTGAGTGAGTGAGTGAGTGAGTGAGTGAGTGAGTGAGTGAGTGAGTGAGTGAGTGAGTGAGTGAGTGAGTGAGTGAGTCAAAATTCAGATTCGCGATGCTCTACTGATGCTGATAGCCAGTAAAAGCGCGGTGCTACAACTGCCCGATATCGCGAAGAATGTGGCTATGATGACTGAATTAAACGGTGGCTTAGTGGGTATTGCCAATAAACGAAAACAACTGGGTGAGTAGCATTTACAATTGTTAACGAGACCGTAATTGAATTTGCGCAAATTTTCGTACATGTGTAGGTGATAAAACAACTTCGCCAGGTGATTTTATGCAGTGAGCTCATCGCATGATTGTACATGCCAACATCTATTTGGTAAAAACATAAAAGATTACAGTAAGTCTCCTAATCAAAGAAACAACATGGTGTTTATGGTCCTTTTTTACCCCTATACATTTATACAAGTGCGTTTTAATGTTTTACAGCCCGAAACTCATCTGTTTTATTCTGCGTTTTGTTATAAATTTTTAAATTAAATTATGAAATGAACAAAATTTGAATTTGATTTTTACATTGTGAAATTCGTCTCTTCGAATCCAGAATCGTTCGTCAACGCACCGTATCCCAGTCAGGTGCCGTCACCAGTGCCGTGGAAAGCATCTGAACCCCAGAAATATGTACCATGTGAACATGAAATTGACTTTCTGAAATGCAATTTGCGTTGGTTTTATCTTATTTTTATTTCAGTCAGTAAGTTATTAATTTGTCAGACAGCTTAGTCCTAATCAGTCAGTCAGTCAGTCAGTCAGTCAGTTAGTCAGTCAGTCACTCAGTCAGTGAGTCAGTCAGTCAGTCAGTCAGTCAGTCAGTCAGTCAGTCAGTCAGTCAGTCAGTCAGTCAGTCAGTCAGTCAGTCAGTCAGTCAGTCAGTCAGTCAGTCAGTCAGTCAGTCAGTCAGTCAGTCAGTCAGTCAGTCAGTCAGTCAGTCAGTCAGTCAGTCAGTCAGTCAGTCAGTCAGTCAGTCAGTCAGTCAGTCAGTCAGTCAGTCAGTCAGTCAGTCAGTCAGTCAGTCAGTCAGTCAGTCAGTCAGTCAGTCAGTCAGTCAGTCAGTCAGTCAGTCAGTCAGTCAGTCAGTCAGTCAGTCAGTCAGTCAGTCAGTCAGTCAGTCAGTCAGTCAGTCAGTCAGTCAGTCAGTCAGTCAGTCAGTCAGTCAGTCAGTCAGTCAGTCAGTCAGTCAGTCAGTCAATCCTTCATTCATGGGTAAGTGGTTAAAGTTCATGTAATTTTCAGAATGTCAACTGCCAAAAGATGTTACCCGGCCCTCGGCCCTGGATATATTGAAGTGGCAGAAATGTACAAAAGGTAAAACATTCTTTCACCTGATGTGTTATTTAATCAGTCAGTCAGTCAATCAGTCAGTCAGTCAGTCAGTCAGTCAGTCAGTCAGTCAGTCAGTCAGTCAGTCAGTCAGTCAGTCAGTCAGTCAGTCAGTCAGTTTCAAACATAATTTTTCAGAGTGCACTCAACATTGTGAAATCTGGCTAAGTAACCGCCGGAAAATTAAGTTATATAAATGAAAACCTTCAATAACTGTTCATAATTGTGTGTAAAAACTTTGCTGATTTTCATAGATTTGTTTCAATGTAAAAAAAACGATGAGTACCCATTTGTAAACAGATTCATATTAAGTATGTCGGTATTAATAATTTTGTATTATACCGTCCTCAAAATGATTTCCCTTGGTCTTTTGAACTTTTAAGAACTCATCTTGTTCTTTACAGACCTGAAAATAATTTTGTGTTATAATACAAATTAAATTGAATGATGTGTGTGCAGAATACGAAAGATAAAAATGTCATCCAGTGCCCCCATCGAATCAGCAATATTTAATTCAAAGTACTCCCACACAATCACTCTCGCTCATTCAAATTGAACTGTGAAGACAGATTTACGATATCGAAGAAAAACTTGCAAAAACAGCGTTTTCGGAGAGCGCACCGTTGAAAGAAGATTTAATGCAATTTTGTGGCAAAAATTAACTGGTAATGCACATAACAATCAAAGACAATGAAACCTCTTGAAAGAAAACTGTTTTTCAAACTGAACTCTGATTGATTTGTGATTTTAACTTCTAGTTTGGATTAATTCAATTGAAATCATGATGTAAAATAATTTAAAGAAATAAATTGCGAAGAAAAACTATCAGATATTTTGACTGAAAATAATGTTAACCTTATTCCTAAAGACCGAAACAACTAATCAAAAAGACAATCGAATATGGTAGAGAAATAGTATATTATCATATATGCTGTTTGCTGAAATAATAATGTAGATTAATAAATCAACCGTAAGAAACTTTCAATAAACTGAGCAATTATAAAAAATGCGTGTTTATATAGACCCACTGTGTATAATTGACATAATTGACAGCAAGAAGCCAATATAAAATTGAATCAAAAATATTAAATCACTATTCTGAAAACATCAATTTAAGGTACATTTTGTGTCTCCAATATGGTAAACCTCTGAAGAAATACACCTGTTCCATTTTATTTCCAACATTCCTGACGACTGCCAAATCAGTCAATGCAAAACGCATCGTTTGTTTTCTCGTGGACCCGTGTACTAATTATCCAATCCTGATTAAATATGATCCAGCGTTAAATCTAATAATTTGAATTCGCCAAAAAAACGTCCGCTGAGAAAATATCGCAACACTTACGGGAGATTCATTTTCATATTTTCATAGAAAAATACTGTCGAAAATCACTGATTGCTGATCAAATCAACGCGGCCGTTAATTCGTTAGAACAACGGCCCGAACGAAACGCGGCTGTAGGTCATTGAGATCAGACGGAGCTCGTAAATCCATTTTAACCCGTTGAAATATCACGATCATCGAAGTCGTAGTATCAGCAGATGATCTGCCGATACACTATACTCAATCAATACCATTAGGTTCGATAAATACCGAACACGAAAAAAATGACATGTGTTCTAATAATCTCCGACACGCCTATCAAAATATTGCATCATATCATATATCATGTAAATTTATCGACCAAAAAACAACAATCTTCGCAACAATGGTGAAAAAACACGGTGATTTCCGTTATCCGAATTCGGCGTGGTGATTGCGACATATTTACATGGCGAAATATGATAGGAAATGGAGTATCGCTAGAGTGAAGTAACAATTCGTGAGTATTTGTGGTAGATTTTACAACTGATATGGGATTTCATTGCATCATTCTGCAATGCGCTCATCAATTCATCGGGGAAACCATGTGTTTTTATAGTTTAGGCACATGTCAAAGTGCGAAGAAGATTTCTATTGATTGAAAAGATTGATTTTGTTAGACATTAATACTTGTGATGGTATGGATATAGTAAATCGCACAGCTGATAAAACTCGTTGCAACGTATTGTTATCACCAAGTTTATCTATTACGTTAACCCTCGCGTCGCGATTATCCCTAAAAGAATCTAATTAAATGACTGGTTTGTTAGTGTGTCTAATTGATGATTGATTTTCAAAAAGGCAACAACAAAGTTACTATGATTGAATGACACTACTATGAAATAAAAATACAACGGAACTTAATTGGTGACCTTGAAGTTAAAACCATTTAAACTAATATTGTTGTTGTTGCTGTTGTTGTTGTTGTTGTTGTTGTTGTTGTTGTTGTTGTTGTTGTTGTTTGAAAACATTTTATTCCGAATATTTAACGTAATCTGACAAAACGAGATCATAAAGTGAGACTAATGAGATAAGATTGTTTGACGAATGAATCATTCAAAGTTGGGGGTTACAAACATCATAAAGCTTTCCCAAGAATGTGAAAATCTAATTTACTTAATCAAGTAACTACCAATCATTATAAGTCATTCTCTCAGTCAAATCGTCATGAAATCACGCAGCGGAAATCCTGCACAAAAAAGCACGATGTCTTAATTTTCTCAACAGTCTTTTTTCGACGATCAAACCGGTTTTCATTTCGTCAACAACAAACACCTGCAAACAAACTTTCTTGATTTAGAGTAATACAGAAAAGGTGGGTCAGCCGATGATCCTGTGTATTCCTATCATTCCAATTGGAATCCATCACATCAAAATCGGCCTTTCTCCCGCGGCGCAGGTCACCAAGGCCGTTAAACATGTCCCACTGTATGACATAAGATTCCATTTCATTATCAGTAATCACGCACACTTGCTCGCCGCGCGATGAACAAATGGAAAAACAACACAGCTCAAACTTATCCGCGCATCGAAGATTAATGAACGAAAAAAACTACACATGCAAAAATGTGCTCTAGACTGATTAACTGCTTCCACGCATGCGTGTATAGTTACACACGTATCGTATGTAGCGTAAGCAACGCACACACACACACACACATACACACAAACAAACAAACACACACTCGCGCGTGAAACAAAAAACAGCGTTGATTTCACTATGTCGGCGTCAAACTGTTGAACATTTAGTTCAGACACATAGAGTTGATGGCAACGATGCAACGATGCAACGATATTACGACGAAACACGCAACGCATATCCGAACATCTGGTAATGCGCCGCGCTCTCGCACGGGGAAATGACGAATGGACAGCACTGGACGGGCCCGGATTACCCGTGAATACGGAAGAAGAAGAACAATAACTGATGCAGATCGCAAAGGTCAAACAATCAGCTGAACGCTTCGATAGTGTTTTTTATCACGCGACGACGATTGGCGCGCCACTGAAAACGACGATCCCGTCACACCGTTACATCGTTCGGTGTAGCGCGAATGCTCAATGAAGTTATTTGGTGTTGTTTGGACGTTGGGATGAAACACGTTTACGAATCACCGACCACCGCCGGATTGGATCAGAATGCGATCAATGATATGACGTAGTCCATCCTTCCGGATGCTCCCCTCACCCCTCATGTCGGATCCGACCGAACGTGGCGAGGGGTGGGTATCAAACGAAGGTGACACGAAGTGAAAATGTGGAACGAGAGTGGTGAACGATCGGCGAATGCTGAATGGTAAATGGTTGCGATCGTCTGGCCGTTTTTTGGGTTACCTTTTGATGTGTGTGCGTTAAATACGCGGTCGTTGCTCCATTGACCATCATTGCTTCACTCCATCCACAGTTGGTTGTTCAGCAAACAGCACAGTATTTAGTAGACTTTCCATTAGGTAGTTCAGCTCAGTTCAAACATCATCTTCCCATTTACCATCAGGGTTCGTTAACGCCATCCAACAGTATTGTCGACTATCAACTTCCGTATCCAGTTATTTCACAATCAACGGTATCGACCATTCAGTTTTCAGCTGAAAAAATTATATAAACCTAAATAAAAGATTTTGTGTTTCAGGTACCACGACAGTACAATTTACATTACCTCATAACATCAGCTACGATCACGATCATGAGGTTGGCCGTAGCCCTACTTGGCTTTATGGCCGCTGCCGTCATGGCGCATCCTCACACAGTGGAAGAATGGGTTTGTATATTATTATGTGTATATAACTAAATAAACTGAAATAAATTCATTAATTTCATAAAACATAAAAATATTTGTATTCAGCTTCAATTAACTTCATTTCGTCAAAACTTTAAGCCTTTAGTTCAGTCTTTCAATATCAACTCTTTTTTCTTCCTGAAGTTCATATCAACAAACTATTGAGGTATATTAATGTGTTTTCATGCAAGTAAAGTAAACACAGGACAGTAAAATACATTATATCCCAAATTCAGGAATGGGCACACGCTAACGACCGTTCACTGCGTCAAGGCCCAGAAGCATATGCCGCTCCATCATCATCACCGCCAGCAGCTCCTCAATCAGCTCCACCTCAGCCACCAGCTCCAATCCAACCACCAGCACCAGTGCCTCAGCCACCAGCACCAGTGCAACAGCCTGCTCCGCAATGGAGGCCTGCTGCTTCTCCAGCATCTGCTCCTCAGCAATACAGCCAACAAGCTCCTGCTGTGGCACCACCAGCACAGATGCCTCAACCGCCTGCACCAGTCCAACAGCCTGCTGCTCAACAATACAACCAACAAGCTCCTGCTGTTGCACCACCAGCTCAAGTGCCTCAACCACCTGCACCAGTCCAACAGCCTGCTGATCAGCAATACAGCCAACAGGCCCCAGCAGCACCTCCAGCACCAGCACCAGCTCAGTCATACAGTCAACAGGCCCCAGCAGCACCTCCAGCACCCTCACCGGCCCAGTCATACAGCCAACAGGCTCCGGCACCCGCTCCACCAGCCCCTATTCCTCAACCGCCAGCACCAGTTCAACAACAATACAGTCAGCAGGCCCCAGCAGCTGCTCCAGCACCAGCACCAGCCCAGTCATACAGTCAACAAGCTCCGGCTGTCGCTGCACCCGCTCAGATGCCTCAACCACCCGCACCCATTGCTCAGCCACCGTCTCAGCAGTCGTATGATCAGGCACCAGCTCAAGCTCCTGCCTCTTACAGCCAACAGGCTCCTGCTCAAGCCCCAGCTGCTGCGCAATATGGTCCTCAGCCACAACCACCAGCACCAGTGCCTCAGCCTCCTGCGCCAGTTCAACAGTCGTATAATCAACAAGCTCAGAACCCAGCTCCACAAGGCTATGGACAGCAGCAGCAGGCAGCTCCTCAACCACCAGCACCAGTGCCCATGCCTCCAGCACCAGTTCAGCAAGGCTACGGACAGCAGGCTCAGAACCCCGCACCTCAAGGCTATGGACAGCAGCAGCAGGCCGCTCCTCAACCACCAGCACCAGTGCCCATGCCTCCAGCACCAGTTCAGCAAAGCTACGGACAGCAGGCTCAGAACCCAGCTCCTCAAGGGTATGGACAACAGCAGCAAGCCGGTCCTCAGCCACCAGCACAAATGCCCAAGCCTCCAGCACTCGTTCAGCAAGGCTATGGACAGCAGGCTCAGAACCCCGCTCCTCAAGGATACGGACAACAGCAGCAAGCCGGTCCTCAGCCACCAGCACAAATGCCCAAGCCTCCAGCACCTGTTCAGCAAGGCTATGGAGAGCAGGCTCAGAACCCCGCTCCTCAAGGGTATGGACAACAGCAGCAAGCCGGTCCTCAGCCACCAGCACAAATGCCCAAGCCTCCAGCACCCGTTCAGCAAGGCTATGGACAGCAGGCTCAGAACCCCGCTCCTCAAGGATACGGACAACAAGCTCAAAATCCCGCTCCTCAAGGGTATGGACAACAGCAGCAAGCCGGTCCTCAGCCACCAGCACAAATGCCCCAGCCTCCCGCACCCGCTCAACAAGGCTACGGACAACAAGCTCAGAATCCCGCACCACAAGGTTACGGACAACAAGCTCAAAACCCTGCTCCTCAAGGATATGGTCAACAGCAGCAAGCCGGTCCTCAGCCACCAGCACAAATGCCCCAGCCACCCGCACCAGCTCAACAAGGCTACGGACAACAAGCTCAGAATCCCGCTCCACAAGGTTACGGACAACAAGCTCAAAATCCCGCTCCTCAAGGATATGGACAGCAACAACAGGCAGGTCCTCAACCACCAGCACAAATGCCCCAGCCACCCGCACCCGCTCAACAAGGCTATGGACAGCAAGCCCAGAATCCCGCTCCACAGGGATATGGTCAACAAGCCCAGAATCCAGCTCCTCAGCAAGGCTACGGTCAACCACCGCGATTCCTTCGCCAGTCGCCCCCGTCGATCCTACCACCCGGTGTCAGTGCTCCATCGTTCCTGCCGTTGCCTCCAGGCGTTTCTGCGCCATCATCTCTTCCGTTGCCTCCAGGCATTTCCGCTCCATCTGTACTTCCTCTCCCACCAGGTGTGTCTCAACCGTCATTTCTTCCTTTACCCCCAGGTATGGCGGCATCATCAAACATCATGCAGCCAGCTATTCTTCCACAGCCACCAGCGGCCGGTCAACAAGGCGGTTACGGTCAACAAGCTAATACAGGTGGTTATGGTCAACAAAATCAGGTTTCGCCCCAGCAATCCGCAGGCGAATATGGTCAACAATCGCAGAACCCCGCTTCTCAGGGCTATGGTCAACAGGTCGCTCCACCTCCGCAGGTTCCAGCTCAGCAAGGCTATGGTCAACAGGCGTCACAACAGTCTGCAGGGGGTTACGGTGCACAGGGTCAAGCAGGTTCCGGTCAACAAAACCAGGCAGGAGCAGGCGGTTATGGCAGTCAACAAAACCAAGCAGCCGCAGGGGGTTACGGTGGTCAACAGAAACAAGCAGCAGCCGGGGGTTATGGTGGTCAGCAAAACCAAGCAGCAGCCGGGGGTTATGGTGGTCAACAGAACCAAGCAGCAGCCGGTGGTTATGGCGGTCAACAGAACCAAGCAGCAGCCGATGGTTACGGTGGTCAACAGAACCAAGCAGCAGCCGGTGGTTATGGCGGTCAACAGAACCAAGCAGCAGCCGGGGGTTATGGTGGTCAACAGAACCAAGCAGCAGCCGATGGTTATGGCGGTCAACAGAACAAAGCAGCAGCCGATGGTTATGGCGGTCAACAGAACCAAGCAGCAGCCGGGGGTTATGGTGGTCAACAGAACAAAGCAGCAGCCGGGGGTTATGGTGGGCAACAGAACCAAGCAGCAGCCGGTGGTTATGGCGGTCAACAGAATCAAGCAGCAGCCGGGGGTTATGGTGGTCAACAGAACCAAGCAGCAGCCGGGGGTTATGGTGGTCAACAGAACCAAGCAGCAGCCGGGGGTTATGGTGGTCAACAGAACCAAGCAGCAGCCGGGGGTTATGGCGGTCAGCAAAACCAAGCTGCCGGAGGGGGTTATGGCGGTCAACAAGGACAATCTAATAGTTACGGGGCACGTTTTCTGCGCCAGTTTTCTCCACCTGGAATCTTGCCACCTGGCATCTCCGCTCCATCATTTCTTCCTCTGCCTCCGGGCGTGCAAGCTCCTTCTGCAATTCCTCTTCCTCCAGGTGTGATGCCGCCAGCAATCCTACCACAGTCACCGGCTTCATCATCAGGCGGCGGCGGCGGTTACGGTCAACAGGCGCAGGCTTCCGCAGGCGGCTACGGTCAACAGGCGCAGGCTTCTGCAGGCGGCTACGGTCAACAGGCGCAGGCTTCCGCAGGCGGTTATGGTCAACAGGCGCAGAACGGTCCAGCCGGCTACGGTGGCGCAGCACCCGCTCCCCAAGTCTCCGCGGGCGGTTACGGCGGCGCAGGTGCCGGTGCAGGCGCAGGCGGCAGCATCCAGCCTCCATCCATTCTTCCTCAACCACCCGGCGGTGCAGGTAGCAGCGCAGGTGGTTATGGCGGCGCAGGTTCCGGTGCAGGCGCAGGCGGTTATGGCGGTGCAGGCGCAGGCGGCGGCATCCAGGCTCCAGCCATTTTCCCTCAACCACCAGGCGGTGCAGGTGCAGGTCCAGCAGGAGGTGTGGGATCAGGTGCCATTCAACCTCCTTCGATTCGACCCGACCCACCAGGCAGTGCCACATCAGGTGCCGGTGGCATTCAGCCACCTTCGATCAGACCGGAACAGCCCTCAATCGAACCAGGCCCACTGGCTCCCGCTCCTCCATCCCTGGTGCCCGAAGAAGAGACGTGCAAGCCTGATCCCAACGACAAACCACTCTGCCGTCTCCGTTAGTTAACATTTTGCCTAGTAATTCGGAATATGATATTCAAACGTGGTGTTGCTTATAGATGAATCCGAATTCGAATCGCACGCTAACCGCGCCATGAAGAATGCAGTCATGTTCGACCGTCAGACCGGCGTGTCATGTTCCGACTGCGAACAGACATGCGCTCAATATCAGGTTTCATTTCACACATTATTGATCACTCACTTTTGACCTTCTCACTATTGCACTGACTTGGTCACAAAGTCAAGTACACATTCATCAACTCACACTCTCTCTAATATTCGCAGAGTGCCGATTCACCATGGATTTGCCGTGCCATCACTTACGATCGTCGATGGAAGATCTGCGACATCTATTCAGTCACCCACTTGACACCTGGCTTCGATCTGGTCTGCGTTGATGGCAAGGACTACTATCGGTTGGTTACCATAAAAGTTCAAGTTCAACAGCACTCACAGGAGTCCGAAGACAAAGAAACACCAGGATCTTCTATTACTGATTTAAAAACACCAAACCCGTTGCAGCGTTGTCAAGGCAAAATCACTTGCCGCTGAAGCAACCACGCCCGGAGAAGTAACAACAACAACAACACCAGGACCCGTAGCTGCGACCGCTGGCGCAGGACCAGTCGCCCCCGCAGTAACCACGGCCACCACTCATAATGCTATAGAAGGTTCGCTGAGTGAAGAACTATAAAAACTTCACATACATTATTTTAATTTTGACAGTTAGTCAATAATTTTTAATAACCTTTGCAGTTGTCACCACGGTTGCTACGACGGCGGCCACAGCCGCTCCCGGCTCCACTCTGGCTCCCATTCCCGTCTGTTAGTACAACGTTTTGGTAACTTTTGCCATAGTTCGGTGGTGGCTCATTATGTCAGAGCTCGGTCGAAATACATAACAAAGAATATAAAAATTGTGCGAAAATCTACGCTCTTGATTCTAAACAGCAACAAATTCCAGCGTGCCCCGCCGGCCAGAAGCCCGTATACTGTCGTTTCAACGGATGGTCGTTCACCTCGCAGACCTCACCTGTTACCGCGCCCGCCGCCGATCTCGCAGCTTGCCAGACCGCCTGCTCCAACTCTGTGGTTTGTTCGGCTTATTATCAGTCATCGCGATATTCACTGAACTCTCATCAATCATATGAATAACCACAAAGATCAAAAGAAAACATCTCTTTCACCGACCACTTTTAAGGGTATGGCACCAACCGTTTGCAAGGCCTACGCTTTCGACGGAACCTGCAAGCTGTCCACCGACCAGTTCACCATCAAGGAAATCAACGCCAAGCTTACCGCCGCACCAGGCAAATTCTCTGCTCTTCAAATATGTATGCCTGGTTGGTTGAGTTACTCACTCACTCACTCACTCACTCACTCACTCACTCACTCACTCACTCACTCACTCACTCACTCACTCACTCACTCACTCACTCACTCACTCACTCACTCACTCACTCACTCACTCACTCACTCACTCATTCACTACGTCATTCACTTGCAGAAGCACTGGTCACTCTGATCGCCAACGGCGTCTTTGAAGTATATCCCAAGAAGATCTTGGTCGGCTACGTGCAGAGGGTCGCCACGGCCACCTCGCTGCTCGACTGCAAGTCTGCCTGTATGAACGAAAAGGGCTTCCTTTGCGAGTCCGGCATGTTCTACCCCGAGGTGAGTTATCCTGAGCTTGTTAAGCTGAAAAGTTGAATAGACGTTTTAGACTACAAACATATAAACAGTATTTGTTTGAATAACACGCGTACTTGCAGGATGCTACCGCCAACTGTCTGCTCAATTCGAAAACCAAGCTCGACCAGCCGAACTCGTTCACCAACGAGGATGTCAAGATTCAGATGGTCTACTTCGACTACCAGCCTTTGGCCGGCACCCGACTTCGGGTTCGACTGACATTTCTGAAGTTCAGAGTCGACAACAACATAAAGAAATATTTTTCAAAAACATTTCATTGTTGACCATGTTTTACTCACCTAATCGTTCGACCATTGCAGGATGATCCATTGACCGAGGCCCAGACCGAGAGTCGATGGACCCAATGGGAGGACTGCACTGACAGCGATAATGGATACGCCACCCGATACATGAAATGCAAGGAAAAGGACATCAGGAAGTGCCCGAAACAGTCGCGCAAGTGCAAATGTTGGTTTTCTCGGTCAGTCAGTCAGTCAGTCAGTAAGTCAGTCAGTCAATCAGTGAACCAGTCAGTCAATAAGTCAATCATTCAACCAGTCAGTCAATCGGTCATCGATTTCAGCTGCCGACCTCATCAACGCCGCCAGGGTCATCGGCGAACAAGTTGAAACACTGAAGGCCGGCCCCTGCTTGGCTGTCAGAGATAAGACTGGTTGGTCACTCATTACTCACTCAATCGCTCACTCACTCACTCAATAACTGACTCACTCTCTCACTAACTCATTCACTCACTCACTCACTCACTCACTCGCTCACTCAACCTGCAGGCACGAAGCGTTGCCCGCACGGCAAGCGATCGCTCTCCGACGGCACCACCGAATACTGCAACCAGCCGGTTGACTGTCCCAGGGTATTTTCAAAATAGTCCATTGTAAAACTATTCCTGTTTTCCTTTCTTGTTAATTTTGACTGTCTTTTCACATTTTGCCGATGTTGAGTCCGGATCGAGTATGGGCCTCTGCTTAGGTTTTAGCTTAACACTGATTTCATGCTAAGCGTTCCATGCTCCTCCGTTATGACATTGCCAAAAACCAACCTGGTGCTTTCTGACACTTCTTCCATACATTCACCAAAAAGAAACTCACTCACCAGATGTGCAATATGATTGACATACATTAATGATATTTTCATTGTGCCTCCACCAAAGATTGACTATTTGATTCGTACTTCGTATTGATTATCGAAGACCAGCTGCATCCCTGTGATATTTTTTTATCATTTTTTTGAAATCCCGGTAAAATGTGCCTGAAAAAAGATTTAAAAGACAGATCAATCAGCTAACAAGCTATACTCAATTGCTAGCCGAACATGATGTTAATGGTATTCCTACTGTTTTAGCGTACCAATGTCCCTGTATCGTTGACCCCTTATTTATTGTTTTACAGTGTACGATGCCACGATTAAGATTACATTGAGCGATCTTGTCACACAATAAAAATTCGAAATATAATAACGTTTGGCGATGATATTGGCTTGAAGAATTTTTAGAACATCGAAATAACAAAGACTAACAAAAACACTTTAACCAACCATTTGTGGCCATGTAGAAATGTCTGGTCAAATGTATTATGGCTTCATAGTTTTATGTCATTGATGTCAACAGTCGTTATCATCATTAATGCTAGCTTCTACGATCAACAACCTTTTCATTACATACAGGGTGGGCCAAAAAAAACGTGTCGCGTTTGAGCGGTTATTGTGAATGTTATACAAACGCTGTGAGATTGCGGTAAAAAGCATTTGATTAGACACTTTTTGGCCTACAAAATGATGAGCTACTGAAGTTGAATCTCTCCTTTCTTAATTGTTACATGCGATTATTGAAAAAAGCATAGAATTTCACCTCGCGAAATTCATATTTTGTGGTAAAACGGAATGAATATTCAAAACTATTGCACGACGTTTGGATCACATAACCATCACATACAAGAGAATACGAGCTAAACATTTTTTCAAAAACGCATAATTAATTACACAAAAATCATGCTCGATTTGGTCTCCTTCATAAGCAATGACAGCACGCACGCGTGTAACTGCTTAATGGCTGACTATAAACAACAATGTTTCTCCAACACAAACCAAAATATATAAGATGTAAGAACTAAAATACTTTATTTCAATGTAAAAAACCAACAAAGCTTGGAAACCGACGACCAAGCAATGGTTTTGAATATTTATTCAGTTTTACCACAAAATATGAATTTCGCAATGTGAAATTCGATGTTTTTTTATAATCGCATGTAACAATTAAGAAATGAGAGATTCAACTTTAGTAATACATCATTTTGTAGGCCAAAATGTGTCTAATCGAATGCTTTTTACCGCAATCTCACAGTGTTTGTATAACTTTCATAATAACCACCCAAACGCGACACGTTTTTTTGGCCCACCCTGTACATAGATGATTAAACAAAACGAGTATGTTAATCAACAAATAATTGATTAAACTGACCAAGGCAAATTCCTTGCCTGTTATACATGAAATTTTCACTTCGTTTATTTTCGAATCAATCGCTCCCATCCAGTGAAAGGTATTCGTTTACTGAAAAAACGTATATTACAGCCTCTGACCGAAAACACTGTGCGCACAAACGAATAGAGTTGAATGAATGTATAGAGTTCTACTTTATGCATATCTCTGAGTGCTACTGAAGAGTAACTATAGTAGTTAAAGGTTCGTGAGAATCGTGTTTTTGCTCGTCGAATCTCGTCGTTTCAGTAAGATTTTCGGAATTTATAAGATTAAAATGGGGGAATCTCTTCTGTTCAGCTCATTCCTGAAATGGAAATCCTGAAACAGAATACATCGTGGTTCGGTAAACTGGTATAATCGAGTGTACCCCTTCATTGATTCATTTACAAATATAATCTGATTTGATGTATTAAACATAAAATGTGGAATAATTCCGTCTCTGAACTCGTTTACAAATATGAACCAAATATAACTATCAACAAAAAATTTTCATTGCACAAAGGAACATTATTTCTTCTCTGTAGTCAATGGATATATCTAAGAAAAGAAATCGAGGATAATGATAGAGACATTGTGTTAAAAGCCTAATCTAGTAAATATAATGCAGAATGACAATTAAGAACAATAATTTATAATTGGATAAAGCCTTCTGACTTATTGATGTTGAAGTATTTGAAGT
>OZ038444.1:23092998-23094021 GCA_964036265.1 Daptonema setosum
GAAACTCACATCGTGTAAATCAGGCATGTATTACCCAAACGTTGGTCAATCAGTCAGTCAGTCAGTCAGTCAGTCAATCAGTCAGTCAGTCAGTCAGTCAGTCAATCAAGCAGTCAGTCAGTCAGTCAGTCAGTCAGTCAGTCAGTCAGTCAGTCAGTCAGTCGGACATTCAATCAGTCAGTCAGTCAGTCTGTCTGTCAACCAGTCAGTCAGTCAGTCTGTCTGTCAACCAGTCAACCAGTAATCAAGTATTCCAAATCAGTCAGTCAGTCAGTCAGTCACTCAGTCAGTCAGTCAGTCAGTTAGTCAGTCAAACAGTCAGTCAGTCAGTCAGTCAGTCAGTCAGTCATTCAGTCAGTTAGATAGTCAGTCAGTCAGTCAATCAGTGATGAACTTCCGGTTAGTCTTAACTTTTTGTTCAGGACCCGAAAGCCAATTGTTTGCTAAACTCCGTTACCAGAGTCGGATTTCCAGCTAGCTTTATCAGTGAAGATCCCAACTTGGTATTGGCTTATTTTGACTACAACCGTACACTGGCCGTTGTAAATCGACAATTGGTTTACTGACTTTTTTTAATTATTTTTTTGAGTTTTTACACAATATTAATGAATTACTGATTGACCAGTTGAGAAATCTCACTCACTCACTCACTCACTCACTCACTCACTCACTCACTCACTCACTCACTCACTCACTCACTCACTCACTCACTCACTCACTCACTCACTCACTCACTCACTCACTCACTCACTCACTCACTCACTCACTCACTCACTCACTCACTCACTCACTCACTCACTCACTCACTCACTCACTCACTCACTCACTCACTCACTCACTCACTCACTCACTCACTCACTCACTCACTCACTCACTCACTCACTCACTCAACCGATTCGCAGGTACGAAACGCTGTCCTCATGGTACTCGACGTCTTTCAGATGGGAATTCTGAATACTGCCAGAATCCGATTGACTGTCCCAAATATACTGGGTTCGCCTGATTCCTAAGCGTATAGGAATG
>OZ038444.1:23094221-23111721 GCA_964036265.1 Daptonema setosum
CTGCTAACTGTTTGCTCAACAGCGAGACCAAGGATTCTCGACCTCAAGTCTTCATCAAGGAAGATCCCACCATTCCAATGGCCTACTTCGATATCGGTGCCAACAGTCGCCGTCTTCGCGTTAGTGTTTTTTGTTGTTGTTGTTGGTGTTGTTGTTGATGTTGTTGTTATTGTTGTGGTTGCATAAACAATGATTTTATAGGACGACCCCATCACCGAGGCCACCGTCAATGATCGTTGGTCACAATGGTCAACTTGCCAGAACCAAGACAGTTTCGCTTTCCGCTACATGAAATGCACGGAAAAGGACATCAGAAACTGCCCTAAGCAGACCCGCCGATGCACTAGTGAGTTATATCTACTTCGCTCTTTTAATTATAAATTCACAAAATAGATAATTATTTTAATAGTTTATTTATGATTTTTATATGGCTAAATCACATGTAACATAATAACTGAACACAATGTAACATAGCGAAACGTAGCGTAACATTGTGTAACATAATTTAACAGCTTGTAACGTAGTGGAACATTGTATTACAGCGTAACACAGTGTAAATTAGTGAACCATCGTGTAGTATATTTTCAGATTGTAAAACACTTTGTAACATCGTGTACCTATCATAACATAGTGTAACAATTTTTCAGCCACACGCGCCGCCGTCCACGCTACCGGACCGTGCGTCGCCGTTGTTGACACCCGCGGTAACAAGCGTTGCCCTCATGGTATGCGCCCATTGTCGAATGGACAGGCCAAATACTGCAACAAACCTATTGATTGTTAGGTGTAACATGGCGTTACATTTTGTGACATTGTGTAACATGGTGTAACGGTGTAACATGGCGTAACATTGTGTGGAAATCAGTGTAACATGGCTTCACACGTTTCAATGTGGATTCTAGTTAACGAAAAAAGTGTTACACAAGTTCCATAATATTACGCTTTTTTCTAAAAGTTATAGGCTATTTATTTATTATGAAACATTACCTTCACACACATTCAGGGTCCCGATCTCTTAGCTCTCAAGGATCGTTTACTATAATTATTTATTTGTATCGTTATTTACCGTTACCAAATATTCCATTGATTTGTGAGAGTGTTTGTTTTTAATTCACACACTCACCACGGTTCTACTGACTTTAAATCAATATTTGAAGTTTTCGTGATACTTCAAACTGTGATATTTATTCATGTGTACATGTTATTTATTTATTTATTTATTTATAATGCTGTGTTGCCAAAGAATTTTTATGATGGAGCGAGTATCATCCACCGATCAATTTGATCAACAAGAACAAAGTTAACTTATTGAACGAAACCTGTCTTTGTCATATTTATAACAAAAATAGCTTAGAGCAAAATTAAATTCAACAAAACTTAGCAGTACCATCGATCAACTAAACTTATAATAACTTCAACAAACTAAAAAAATTCATTTCACTTACTGTCTTGAACAATCAATCAAACGATCAAGTACATTGTGTAACATAAACCCATTCATTGAGTCAGACCGTGAGTCATCAGTCAGTCAGTCTGTCTGTCATCTGTCATCTGCTAGTGAAAAAATACAATCAGTCATTGAGTCTGTCATTCGTATTTTTTCTTGTTAAGACTTTTCCTTGAACGCTCATATGTACATGCAATGAGATCAGTGAACGTCACTGTACAAAACCACACGCCGCATTTTCTCAGGAAACATATAAACGCCATGCAGAAGCGACCCGATTTCAGTCTTCTATTCAATTCAGAATGCTATATGAAATGAATAGATAAAGTTATAAATACATCTCCTAGTACGACCAGCTGTCGTATTGCACTGACTGAAACAATAAAAACATATTACGATTTATTTGACCTGTTTATGCTTTTCCGCCGGTTTATCGCTTTTGTATATAAACAACCATGTGCCGAATGAATCATGAACATAAATAAATAGCCGTGTCAAATGTTTAGGGAGACTAAACTTGAATTTTGGTCAACTGCTTGATGCATGCCCATCAATGAGGACGTCTGCCAAATTTAAATCGAATAGTTTTTAGAAAAGCGCAGAGAAAAAATGTGAATATTCAAATTTAGTCTCATAAATAATTGAAAAGACTAAATGTAGAAACAGTACATATCAACTTTCGCCACCTCTACACGATCAATCTCACAAAATCTAGTAAAACATCTCAAATTATGACCCGCAATCAATACATATTTTATTACTTTATTTGTTTTATTATTTGATATACCGTATTATACATACTGTATATATTAACTTTGTTACACTTACCTTAACGATCATCATGGCATACAATAACCCATACTCGATGATATATCATCTGATTACGGTATTATATATCGTAATACCTACAGTATCTGTCGTTATTGGTGACCAATTAACCCAAGAAAAGATTATCCAGGCGAATGCTGAATCTTGGCTATTTAATCAGCCTATTAATAGAGTGGACCGAATACATATGGTGAGTGAGTGAGTGAGTAAGTTAGTGAGTGAGTGCGTGAGTGGTGAGTGATGTGAGTGAGTGAGTGAGTGAGTGAGTGAGTGAGTGAGTGAGTGAATGAAGGGTGAGAGTGAGTGAGTGAGTGAGTGAATGAGTAAGTGAGTGAGTGAGTCAAAATTCAGATTCGCGATGCTCTACTGAATTAATAGCCAGCAAAAGCGCGGTGCTACAACTGCCCGATATCGCGAAGAATGTGGCTATGATGACTGAATTAAACGGTGGCTTAGTGGGCATTGCCAATAAACGAAAACAACTGGGTGAGTAGCGTTCTCGTTTGTTTTAAGAGACCGAAATCGAATTTGCGCAATTTTTATACGTGATTGGAGACAAGTCAGCGTGTAGTTTCTTGCAGACAAAAAATAACAGTACGCATACGCACTGAGCTCATTGGATGTTTGTACATGCAAACCTCTTTTTGGTACAAACATAAAAGATTAAATCGCCTTATAAAATAATCAACATGGTGTTTAGGAACATATTTTTACCTTTATTCTCTGCGTTATGATTTTGAAACTTTTGATTAAATTATTAACGAACAAAATTTGATTTCGATTTTCACTGTGTGAAATTCGTCTCTTCGAATCCAGAATCGTTCGTCAACGCACCGTATCCCAGTCAGGTGCCGTCACCGGTGCCGTGGAAAGGCATCTGAACCCCAGAAATATGTACCATGTGAACATGAAATTGACTTTCTGAAATGCAATTTGCGTTGGTTTTATCTTATTTTTTTATTTGAGTCAGTAAGTTATTAATTTGTCAGACAGCTTATTCCTAATTCAGATCAGTCAGTCAGTCAGTCAGTCAGTCAGTCAGTCAGTCAGTCAGTCCAGTCAGTCAGTCAGTCAGTCAGTTCAGTCAGTGAGTCAGTGAGTCAGTGAGTCAGTGAGTCAGTGAGTCTGTTAGTCAGTCAGTCAGTCAGTCAGTTAGTCAGTCAGTCAGTACGTCAGTCAATCCTTCATTCACGGGTAAGTGGTTAAAGATCATGTAATTTTCAGAATGTCAACTGCCAAAAGATGTTACCCGTCCCTCGGCCCTGGATATATTGAAGTGGCAGAAATGTACAAAAGGTAAAACATTATTTCACCTGATGTGTTATTTAGGCTTCAGTCAGTCCAGTCAGTCAGTCAGTCAGGTCAGTCAGTTTCAACATAATTTTTCAGAGTGCACTCAACATTGTGAAATCTGGCTAAGTAACCGCCGGAAAATTAAGTATATATAAATGAAAACCTTCAATAACTGTTTTTAATTGTGTGTAAAAACTTTGCTGAATTTCATAGATTTGTTTCAATGTAAAAAAACGATGAGTACCCATTTGTAAACAGATTCATATTAAGTATGTCGGTATTAATAGTTTTGTATTATAGCGCCCTCAAGGTGATTTCCCTCGGTCTTTTGAACTTTGAAGAACTCATCTTGTTCTTTACTTACCTGAAAATAATTTTGTGTTATAATACAAATTAAATTGAATGATGTGTGTGCAGAATACGAAAAATATAAATGTCATCCAGTGCCCCACTCGAATCAGCAAGATTTAATTCAAAGTATTCCCACACAATCACTCTCGCTCATTAAAATTGAACTGTGAAGTCAGATTTACGATATCGAAAAACCCGCAAAAAACAGCGTTTTCGGAGAGCGCACCGTTGAAAGAAGACTTAATGCAACGTTGTAGCAAAAATTAACTGGTAATGCACATAACAAAGAAAGACAATGAAACTTCTTGAAAGAAAACTTTTTTACAAACTGAATTCTGATTTAATTGTGATTTTAACTTTAAGTTTGGATTAATTCGTCATGCGTGAAATCATGATGTAAAATAATTTGAAGAAATAAATTGCGAAGAAAAACTATCAGATATTCAGAAAACAATGTTACCCTTATTCTAAAAGAACGAAACAACTACTCAAAAAGACAATCGAATATGGTAGAGAAATAGTATATTATCATATATGCTGTTTGCTGAAATAATAATGTAGATTAATAAATCAACCGTAAGAAACTTTCAATAAACCGAGCAATTATAAAAAATGCGTGTTTAGACTGACTCACTGTGTGTGTATAATTGAAAGCAAGAAGCCAATATAAAATTGAATCAAAAATATTAAATCACTATTTTGAAAACATCAATCTAAGGTACATATAATATCGTGTTTCCAATATGGTTAACCTCTGAAGAAATACAACTGTTCCATTTTAATTCCAACATTCCTCACGACTGCCAAATCAGTCAAAGCAAAACCCATCGTTTGTTTTCTCGTGGACCGTGTACCGATTGATCCAATACCGATGAAATGTGATCAAGTGTTAAATCTAATATTTTGAATTCGCCAAAAAAACGTCCGCTGAGAAAATATCGCAACACTTCACGGAGATTCATTTTCATATTTTCATAGAAAAATACTGTCGAAAATCACTGATTGCTGATCAATTCAACGCGGCCGTTAATTCGTTAGAACAACGGACGGCACCAAAGAAACGCGGCTGTAGGTCATTGAGATCAGTCGGAGCTCGTAAATCCATTTTAACCCGTTGAAATATCACGAACATTGAAGTCGTATCAGCAGATGATCTGCCGAAACACTAAACTCAATCAATACCATTAGGTTCGATAAATACCGAACACGAAAAAAATGACATGTGTTCTAATAATCTCCGACACGCCTATCAAAATATTGCATCCTATCATATATCATGTAAATTTATCGACCAAAAAACAACAATCTTCGCAACAATGGTGAAAAAACACGGTGATTTCCGTTATCCGATTTCGACGTGGTGGTTGCGACATATTTACATGGCGAAATATGATAGGAAATGGACTATCGCTAGAGTGAAGTAACAATTCGTGAGTATTTGTGGTAGATTTTACAACTGATATGGGATTTCATTGCATCATTCTGCAATGCGCTCATCAATTCATCGGGGAAACCATGTGTTTTTACAGTTTAGGCACATGTCAAAGTGTGAAGAAGATTTCTATTGATTGAAAAGATTGATTTTGTTAGACATTCATACTTGTGATGGTATGGATATAGTAAATCGCGCAGCTGATAAAACTCGTTGCAACGTATTGTTATCACCAAGTTCATCTATTTCGTTAACCCTCGCGAATATCCCTGAAAGAATCTAATTAAATGACTGGTTTGTTAGTGTGTCTGATTGGTGATTGATTTTCAAAAAAGGCAACAACAAAGTTACTATGATTGAATGACACTACTATGAAAGAAAAATACAACTGAACTTAATTGGTGACCTTGAAGTTAAAACCATTTAAACTAATATTATTGTTGTTGTTGTTGTTGTTGTTGTTGTTGTTGTTGTTGTTGTTGTTGTTGTTGTTGTTGTTGTTGTTGTTGTTGTTGTTGCTGTTGTTGTTGTTGTTGTTGTTGTTGTTGTTTGAAAACATATTATTCCGAATATTCAACGTAATCTGACAAAACGAGATCATAAAGTGAGACTAATGAGATAAGATTGTATGATGAATGAATCATCAAAATTCGCGGGTTACAAACGTCGTAAAGCTTTCCCAAGAATGTGAAAATCTAATTTACTTAATCAAGTAATTACAAATCATTATAAGTCATTTTCTCAGTCAAATCGTCATGAATTCACGCAGCTGAAATCCAACATAAAAGTGGTCGACGACGACGTCTTAATTTTTTCAACAGTCTTTTTTCGACAATCAAACCGGTTTTCCTTTCGTCAACAACAAACACCTGCAAACAAACTTTCTTGATTTACAGTAATACAGAAAAGGTGGGTCAGCCGATGATCCTGTGTTTTTCTATCATTCCAATTGGAATCCATCACATCAAAATCGGCCTTTCTCCCGCGGCGCAGGTCAACACGGCCGTTAAACATGTCCCACTGTATGACATAAGATTCCATTTCATTATCAGTAATCACGCACACTTGCTCGCGCGATGAGCAAACAGAAAAACAACACAGCTCAAACTTATCCGCGCATCGAAGATTAATGAACGAAAAAAACTACACATGCAAAAATGTGCTCTAGACTGATTAACTGCTTCCACGCATGCGTGTATAGTTACACACGTATCGTACGTAGCGTAAGCAACGCGCACACACACACACACACACACACACACACACACACACACACACAAACACACAAACAAACAAACACACACTCGCGCGTGAAACAAAAAAAAACAGCGTTGATTTCACTATGTCGGCGTCAAACCGTTGGACATTTAGTTCAGACACATGGAGTTGATGGCAACGATGCAACGATGCAACGATATTACGACGAAACACGCAACGCATATCCGAACATCTGGTAATGCGCCGCGCTCTCGCACGGGGAAATGACGAATGGACAGCACTGGACGGGCCCGGATTACCCGTGAATACGGAAGAAGAAGAACAATAACTGATGCAGATCGCAAAGGTCAAACAATCAGCTGAACGCTTCGATAGTGTTTTTTTATCACGCGGCGACGATTGGCGCGCCACTGAAAACGACGATCCCGTCACACCGTTACATCGTTCGGTGTAGCGCGAATGCTCAATGAAGTTATTTGGCGTTGTTTGGACGTTGGGATGAAACACGTTTACGAATCACCGACCACCGCCGGATTGGATCAGAATGCGATCAATGATATGACGTAGTCCATCCTTCCGGATGCTCCCCTCACCCCTCATGTCGGATACGACCGAACGTGGCGAGGGGTGGGTATCAAACGAAGGTGACACGAAGTGAAAATGTGGAACGAGATTGGTGAACGATCGGCGAATGCTGGATGGTAAACGGTTGCGATCGTCTGGCCGTTTTTTGGGTTACCTTTTGATGTGTGTGCGTTAAATACGCGATCGTTGCTCCATTGACCATCATTGCCTAACTCCATCCACAGTTGGTTGTTCAGCAAACAGCACAGTATTTAGTGAACTTTCCATTAGGTAGTTCAGCTCAGTTCAAACATCATCTTCCCATTTACCATCAGGGTTCGTTAACGCCATCCAACAGTATTGTCGACTACCAACTTCCGTATCCAGTTATTTCCCAATCAACGATATCGACCATTCAGTTTTCAGCTGAAAAAATTATATAAACCTAAATAAAAGATTTTGTGTTTCAGGTACCACGACAGTACAATTTACATTACCTCATAACATCAGCTACGATCACGATCATGAGGTTGGCCGTAGCCCTACTTGGCTTTATGGCCGCTGCCGTCATGGCGCATCCTCACACAGTGGAAGAATGGGTTTGTATATTATTATGTGTATATAACTAAATAAACTGAAATAAATTCATTAAGTTCATAAAACATAAAAATATTTGTATTCAGCTTCAATTAACTTCATTTTGTCAAAACTTTAAGCCTTTAGTTCAGTCTTTCAATATCAACTCTTTTTTATTCCTGAAGTTCATGTCAACAAACTATTGAGGTATATTAATGTGTTTTCATGCAAGTAAAGTAAACACAGGACAGTAAAATACATTATATCCCAAATTCAGGAATGGGCACACGCTAACGACCGTTCACTGCGTCAAGGCCCAGAAGCATATGCCGCTCCATCATCATCACCGCCAGCAGCTCCTCAAACAGCTCCACCTCAGCCACCAGCTCCAATCCAACCACCAGCACCAGTGCCTCAGCCACCAGCACCAGTGCAACAGCCTGCTCCGCAATGGAGCCCTGCTGCTTCTCCAGCATCTGCTCCTCAGCAATACAGCCAACAAGCTCCTGCTGTGGCACCACCAGCACAGATGCCTCAACCGCCTGCACCAGTCCAACAGCCTGCTGCTCAACAATACAACCAACAAGCTCCTGCTGTTGCACCACCAGCTCAAGTGCCTCAACCACCTGCACCAGTCCAACAGCCTGCTGCTCAGCAATACAGCCAACAGGCCCCAGCAGCACCTCCAGCACCAGCACCAGCTCAGTCATACAGTCAACAGGCCCCAGCAGCACCTCCAGCACCAGCACCGGCCCAGTCATACAGCCAACAGGCTCCGGCACCCGCTCCACCAGCCCCTATTCCTCAACCGCCAGCACCAGTTCAACAACAATACAGTCAGCAGGCCCCAGCAGCTGCTCCAGCACCAGCACCAGCCCAGTCATACAGTCAACAAGCTCCGGCTGTCGCTCCACCCGCTCAGATGCCTCAACCACCCGCACCCATTGCTCAGCCACCGTCTCAGCAGTCGTATGATCAGGCACCAGCTCAAGCTCCTGCCTCTTACAGCCAACAGGCTCCTGCTCAAGCCCCAGCTGCTGCGCAATATGGTCCTCAGCCACAACCACCAGCACCAGTGCCTCAGCCTCCTGCGCCAGTTCAACAGTCGTATAATCAACAAGCTCAGAACCCAGCTCCACAAGGCTATGGACAGCAGCAGCAGGCAGCTCCTCAACCACCAGCACCAGTGCCCATGCCTCCAGCACCAGTTCAGCAAGGCTACGGACAGCAGGCTCAGAACCCCGCACCTCAAGGCTATGGACAGCAGCAGCAGGCCGCTCCTCAACCACCAGCACCAGTGCCCATGCCTCCAGCACCAGTTCAGCAAAGCTACGGACAGCAGGCTCAGAACCCAGCTCCTCAAGGGTATGGACAACAGCAGCAAGCCGGTCCTCAGCCACCAGCACAAATGCCCAAGCCTCCAGCACCTGTTCAGCAAGGCTATGGAGAGCAGGCTCAGAACCCCGCTCCTCAAGGATACGGACAACAGCAGCAAGCCGGTCCTCAGCCACCAGCACAAATGCCCAAGCCTCCAGCACCCGTTCAGCAAGGCTATGGACAGCAGGCTCAAAACCCCGCTCCTCAAGGATACGGACAACAAGCTCAAAATCCCGCTCCTCAAGGGTATGGACAACAGCAGCAAGCCGGTCCTCAACCACCAGCACAAATGCCCCAGCCTCCCGCACCCGCTCAACAAGGTTACGGACAACAAGCTCAGAATCCCGCACCACAAGGTTACGGACAACAAGCTCAAAACCCTGCTCCTCAAGGATATGGTCAACAGCAGCAAGCCGGTCCTCAGCCACCAGCACAAATGCCCCAGCCACCCGCACCAGCTCAACAAGGCTACGGACAACAAGCTCAGAATCCCGCTCCACAAGGTTACGGACAACAAACTCAAAATCCCGCTCCTCAAGGATATGGACAGCAACAACAGGCAGGTCCTCAACCACCAGCACAAATGCCCCAGCCACCCGCACCCGCTCAACAAGGCTATGGACAGCAAGCCCAGAATCCCGCTCCACAGGGATATGGTCAACAAGCCCAGAATCCAGCTCCTCAGCAAGGCTACGGTCAACCACCGCGATTCCTTCGCCAGTCGCCCCCGTCGATCCTACCACCCGGTGTCAGTGCTCCATCGTTCCTGCCGTTGCCTCCAGGCGTTTCTGCGCCATCATCTCTTCCGTTGCCTCCAGGCATTTCCGCTCCATCTGTACTTCCTCTCCCACCAGGTGTGTCTCAACCGTCATTTCTTCCTTTACCCCCAGGTATGGCGGCATCATCAAACATCATGCAGCCAGCTATTCTTCCACAGCCACCAGCGGCCGGTCAACAAGGCGGTTACGGTCAACAAGCTAATGCAGGTGGTTATGGTCAACAAAATCAGGTTTCGACCCAGCAATCCGCAAGCGGATATGGTCAACAATCGCAGAACCCCGCTTCTCAGGGCTATGGTCAACAGGTCGCTCCACCTCCGCAGGTTCCAGCTCAGCAAGGCTATGGTCAACAGGCGTCACAACAGTCTGCAGGGGGTTACGGTGCACATGGTCAAGCAGGTTCCGGTCAACAAAACCAGGGAGGAGCAGGCGGTTATGGCAGTCAACAAAACCAAGCAGCCGCAGGGGGTTACGGTGGTCAACAGAAACAAGCAGCAGCCGGGGGTTATGGTGGTCAGCAAAACCAAGCAGCAGCCGGGGGTTATGATGGTCAACAGAACCAAGCAGCAGCCGGTGGTTATGGCGGTCAACAGAACCAAGCAGCAGCCGATGGTTATGGCGGTCAACAGAACCAAGCAGCAACCGGGGGTTATGGTGGTCAACAGAACAAAGCAGCAACCGGGGGTTATGGTGGTCAACAGAACCAACCAGCAGCCGGGGGTTATGGCGGTCAACAGAACCAAGCAGCAGCCGGGGGTTATGGTGGTCAACAGAACCAAGCAGCAGCCGATGGTTATGGCGGTCAACAGAACCAAGCAGCAGCCGGTGGTTATGGTGGTCAACAGAACCAAGCAGCAGCCGGGAGTTATGGTGGTCAACAGAACCAAGCAGCAGCCGGTGGTTATGGCGGTCAACAGAACCAAGCAGCAGCCGGGGGTTATGGTGGTCAACAGAACCAAGCAGCAGCCGGTGGTTATGGTGGTCAACAGAACCAAGCAGCAGCCGGGGGTTATGGTGGTCAACAGAACCAAGCAGCAGCCGGGGGTTATGGCGGTCAGCAAAACCAAGCAGCCGGAGGGGGTTATGGCGGTCAACAAGGACAATCTAATAGTTACGGTGCACGTTTTCTGCGCCAGTTTTCTCCACCTGGAATCTTGCCACCTGGCATCTCCGCTCCATCATTTCTTCCTCTGCCTCCGGGCGTGCAAGCTCCTTCTGCAATCCCTCTTCCTCCAGGTGTGATGCCGCCAGCAATCCTACCACAGCCACCGACTTCATCATCAGGCGGCGGCGGCGGTTACGGTCAACAGGCGCAGGCTTCCGCAGGCGGATACGGTCAACAGGCGCAGGCTTCTGCAGGCGCCTACGGTCAACAGGCGCAGGCTTCTGCAGGCGGTTATGGTCAACAGGCGCAAAACGGTCCAGCCGGCTACGGTGGCGCAGCACCCGCTCCCCAGGTCTCCGCGGGCGGTTATGGCGGCGCAGGTGCCGGTGCAGGCACAGGCGGCAGCATCCAACCTCCATCCATTCTTCCTCAACCACCCGGCGGTGCAGGTAGCAGTGCAGGCAGTTATGGCGGTGCAGGTTCCGGTGCAGGCGCAGGCGCAGGCGCAGGCGGTTATGCTGGTCCAGGCGCAGGCGGCGGCATCCAGGCTCCAGCCATTTTCCCTCAACCACCCGGCGGTCCAGGTGCAGCAGGAGGTGCCATTCAACCTCCATCGATTCGACCCGACCAACCAGGCAGTGACACATCAGGTACCGGCGGCATTCAGCCACCTTCGATCAGACCTGAACAGCCATCAATCGAACCAGGGCCACTAGCTCCCGCTCCTCCATCCCTGGTGCCCGAAGAAGAGACGTGCAAGCCGGATCCCAACGACAAACCACTCTGCCGTCTCCGTTAGTTAACATTTTTATTGGTACTTCGGAATATAATATTCAAACGTGGTGTTGCTTATAGATGAGTCCGAATTCGAATCGCACGCTAACCGCGCCATGAAGAACGCAGTGATGTTCGATCGTCAGACCGGCGTGTCATGTACCGACTGCGAGCAGACATGCGCTCAATATCAGGTTTCATTTCACACACTATAGATCACTTACTTGCCAAGTACACACTCATCCACTCACTCTCTCTCTAATATTCTCAGAGTGCCGATTCACCATGGATTTGCCGTGCTATCACTTACGATCGTCGATGGAAGATCTGCGACATTTATTCAGTCACCCACTTGACACCTGGCTTCGATCTGGTCTGCGTTGATGGCAAGGACTACTATCGGTTGGTTACCATAAAAGTTCAAGTTAAACAGCACTTGGTCACTGAAGACAAAGAAACACCAGAATCTTCGATTACTGATTTATAATAACCAAACTCGTTGCAGCGTTGTCAAGGCAAAGTCACTTGCTGCTGAAGCTACCACACCCGTAGAAGTAACAACAACAACACAAGGACCAGTAGTTGCGACCGCTGGCGCAGGACCAGTCGCCCCCGCAGTAACCACGGCCACCACTCATAATGTTAAAGAAGGTTCGCTGAGTGAAGAACTATAAAAACTTCACATACATTATTTTAATTTTGACATTTAGTCAATAATTTTTAATAACCTTTGCAGTTGTCACCACGGTTGCTACGACGGCGGTCACAGCCGCTCCCGGCTCCACTCTGGCTCCCATTCCCGTCTGTTAGTACAACGTTTTGGTAACTTTTGCCATAGTTCGGTGGTGGCTCATTATGTCAGAGCTCGGTCGAAATACATAACAAAGAATATAAAAATTGTGCGAAAATCTACGCTCTTGATTCTGAACAACAACAAATTCCAGCGTGCCCCGCCGGCCAGAAGCCCGTATACTGTCGTTTCAACGGATGGTCGTTCACCTCGCAGACCTCACCTGTTACCGCGCCCGCCGCCGATCTCGCAGCTTGCCAGACCGCCTGCTCCAACTCTGTGGTTTGTTCGGCTTATTATCAGTCATCGCGATATTCACTGAACTCTCATCAATCATATGAATAACCACAAAGATCAAAAGAAAACATCTCTTTCACCGACCACTTTTAAGGGTATGGCACCAACCGTTTGCAAGGCCTACGCTTTCGACGGAACCTGCAAGCTGTCCACCGACCAGTTCACCATCAAGGAAATCAACGCCAAGCTTACCGCCGCACCAGGCAAATTCTCTGCTCTTCAAATATGTATGCCTGGTTGGTTGAGTTACTCACTCACTCGCTCACTCGCTCACTCACTCACTCACTCACTCACTCACTCACTCACTCACTCACTCACTCACTCACTCACTCACTCACTCACTCACTCACTCACTCACTCACTCACTCACTCACTCACTCACTCACTCACTCACTCACTCACTCACTCACTCACTCACTCACTCACTCACTCACTCACTCACTCACTCACTCACTCACTCACTCACTCACTCACTCACTCACTCACTCACTCACTCACTCACTCACTCACTCACTCACTCACTCACTAACTCACTCACTCACTCACTCACTCACTCACGCACTCATTCACTACGTCATTCACTTGCAGAAGCACTGGTCACTCCGATCGCCAACGGCGTCTTTGAAGTATATCCCAAGAAGATCTTGGTCGGCTACGTGCAGAGGGTCGCCACGGCTACCTCGCTGCTCGACTGCAAGTCTGCCTGTATGAACGAAAAGGGCTTCCTTTGAAAAGGGCTTCCTTTGCGAGTCCGGCATGTTCTACCCCGAGGTGAGTTATCCTGAGCTTGTTAAGCTGAAAAGGTTGAATAGACGTTTTAGACTACAAACATATAAACAGTATTTGTTTGAATAACACGCGTACTTGCAGGATGCTACCGCCAACTGTCTGCTCAATTCAAAAACCAAGATCGACCAGCCGAACTCGTTCACCAACGAGGATGTCAAGATTCAGATGGTCTACTTCGACTACCAGCGTTTGGCCGGCACCCGACTTCGGGTTCGTCTGACATTTCTGAAGTTCAGAGTCGAAAACAACATAAAGAAATACTTTTTCAAAAACATTTCATTGTTGACCATGTTTTACTTACCTTATCGTTCGACCATTGCAGGATGATCCGTTGACCGAGGCCCAGACCGAGAGCCGATGGACCCAATGGGAGGACTGCACTGACAGCGATAATGGATACGCCACCCGATACATGAAATGCAAGGAAAAGGACATCAGGAAGTGCCCGAAACAGTCGCGCAAGTGCAAATGTTGGTTTTCTCGGTCAGTCAGTCAGTCAGTCAGTAAGTCAGTCAGTCAATCAGTGAACCAGTCAGTCAATAAGTCAATCATTCAAACAGTCAGTCAATCGGTCATCGATTTCAGCTGCCGACCTCATCAACGCCGCCAGGGTCATCGGTGAACAAGTTGAAACACTGAAGGCCGGCCCCTGCTTGGCTGTCAGAGATAAGACTGGTTGGTCACTCAATCGCTCACTCACTCACTCAATAACTGACTCACTCACTCACTAACTCATTCACTCACTCACTCACTCACTCACTCGCTCACTGAACCTGCAGGCACGAAGCGTTGCCCGCACGGCAAGCGATCGCTCTCCGACGGCACCACCGAATACTGCAACCAGCCGGTTGACTGTCCCAGGGTATTTTCAAAATAGTCCATTGTAAAACTATTCCTGTTTTCCTTTCTTGTTAATTTTGACTGTCTTTTTACATTCTGCCGATGTTGAGTCCGGATCGAGTATGGGCCTCTGCTTAGGTTTTAGCTTAACACTGATTTCATGCTAAGCGGTCCATGCTCCTCCGAGATGACATTGCCAAAAACCAACCTGGTGCTTTCTGACACTTCTTCCATACATTCACCAAAAAGAAACTCACTCACCAGATGTGCAATATGATTGACATACATTAATGATATTTTCATTGTGCCTTCACCAAAGATTGACTATTTGATTCGTACTTCGTATTGATTATCGAAGACCAGCTGCTGTGATATTTTTTTACATTTTTTGAAATCCCGGTGAAATGTGCCTGAAAAAAAAGATTTAAAAGACAGATCAATCAGCTAACAAGCTATACTCAATTGCTAGCCGAACATGATGTTAATGGTATTTCTACTGTTTTAGCGTACCAATGTCCCTGTATCGTTGACCCCTTATTTATTGTTTTACAGTGTACGATGCTACGATTAAGATTTTATTGAGCGATCTTGTCACACAATAAAAATACGAAATATAACAACTTTTGGCGTTGATATTGGTTTGAAGAATAAGCAAAACATCGAAATAACAAAGACTAACAAAAACACTTTATCCAACCGTTTGTGACATTGTTGAAATGTCTGGTCAAATGTATTCGACTTCATAGATGATTAAAAATATAACGAATGTGCTAATCCACAAATAATTGCTTAAACTGAAAAACATTTGAAGGCACATTTCTGGCCTGTTTTGCATGAAGTTTTCACTTCTTTTATTTTTGAATCAATCGCTCCCATCCAGTGATAGGTATTTGTTTACTGAAAAAAAACATATATTACAGGCGCCTCTAACCAAAAACTTTGTGTGCACAAACGAATAGAGTTGAATGAATGTATAGAGTTCTACTTTATGCATATCTCTGAGGGCTACTGAAGAGTAACTATAATAGTTAAAGGTTCGTGAGAATCGTGTTTTTGCTCGTCGAATCTCGTCGTTTCAGTAAGATTCTCGGAATTCACAAGATTAAAAGGAGGGAATCTCTTCTGTTCAGCTCATTCCTGATTTGGGAATCCTGAAATAGAATACGTAGTGGTTCGGGAAACTGGTATAATCGAGTGTATCCATTTATTGATTCATTTACGAATATAGCCTAATTTGATGTTTTTCAACATAAATTGTGGAATAATTCCGTCTCTGAACTCGTTTACAAATATAAAACAAATATAACTATCGACAAAGTTTGTTTATTTTCATTGCACAAAGGGAAATTTTTTTTCTCTGTAGTCAATGGATATATCTAAGAAAAGAAATCGATGATAATGATCGAGACATTGTGTTAATAACCTAAACTAGTAATAATAATGCAACATAACAATTAAGAACAACAATTTATAATTGGATAAAGCCTTCTGACTTCTTGATGTTGAAGTGTTTAGTTAAGGTACAGGCAGAACCCACAACTTTATAGAACTTCAGCGACTGCATTCGAAAGCCAGTCCTTGGACGTCATAGATACGTAGAATCGTAGATCTTCATGAAGGAAGATCTTCATCTTAATTTAGGTTACATACAATGCATAAAGTTTATATCTTTCTATGTTCGTACCACCAGGATACATCAACATTGAAAAACTCTCATCCCCACACCGGTTGTATTTTAGTTAAGGCAAAGGAAATAGGATGAATGTAGATGACTATGTCATAAGAAACAATTGAATCTATTAATAAACATATCGGACACAGCACAAACTAACAATTTCATTATACAAATGACTGAATTTTCGAAAACTACAATTACAGCCACATAAACTGATTAATGAATTAATTATAAGGATAACTCGATGAAATGATTTCGCGGGTATTAAAAAGTGGTTAAATAGAAAGCAGGGTATGATATACATATCCATCCATCAACGTTTTTTTCCAAAGGCGGAGCACCACAGCCACAAACAACTTGATCATGTTAAAAACGACTCATTTTAATTAACTTTGGCGTTAGTTAATAAGTTAATTAATTAAACTTGCGGTGATAGAATAACTTTATAGTCGGCTAACCAACGACGAAAATCGGTTAAAGTCACACGACGCAGCTCATTCATCACGTTAACAATACATCCAAAAAAATCGGAAACATTGTCAGAACCCTGCAATGAAAAAAGGCGATGGTTTAGTAAAATAACAAGTTGCAAAATAATGAGAAAATAACAATAATCGGAAATCAGGAAAACGGCATATAATTGAGTGGGGCGGGGATCAATGAGACGAATTCGGGGTCACATGGAAGCCGTTACAATTAAAACCGGGATGAAAATTAAAAAAAGTGTTTTTGTCAAGTTAGAAACGGTTTAAAAGGCTGATCAAACGGAGATTCAGGATACTTTTCCAATTCCAATTTCAATCATCAGCTGTGGTCGTTCATTTTATTCTTCACTAAGTTTGCACTTTAGATCACGGATATCGTGACTGTGTTGCTTTATATTCGTTAGGTTTATTGTGGATGAAAGAACGTGAAAACTTTTCTTGTACATACCAAACTTTTTGTGAAATCGAGTCCGAGACAGGATAACATATTCGAAAATAATTACCTCAATGCACTTTCTTTACATTAATAATGATTATTTTAGCTCGACATTGTTGCCGAAATGAGGCCCCTGTTTGCTCTGCTATGTTTGGTTGTTTTGACGACAGCACAACGAAACTGGGTTCGTTAGTTTCAGAGTCACAAGGAAAATGAAAAGAAAAAAACGAACAGTCTAAAAACAACCCAAACGCCAAAATATAGACGTGATACTCGAATATTCAGAATTTGAATTTGACTGGCCAATCAGCGTAGCGCACTAGTCAATCAGAATAGCGCTGTGAGCGCAGCCCTCAGCACTCAATGGCTACTGCATTTGAATTTGAATTATTTAAAAATAGCTAAGTTTAGGAACATTTCGCTGTTGACACGTGCGTTGTTTTA
>OZ038444.1:23119221-23124546 GCA_964036265.1 Daptonema setosum
AATTTTCTGTCGATTTTGAAAATTTTTGCGCCAAGTTATAGACAATTTCTGGCTATTTTGTTTATTTTTTTATTTTCCGAAATCAACTATACGAATCGATTTTTATGACAAAAATTCCCGACACCCCCTTTTTCATGTTTTTGCACTGTAGTCGGTGGCTTCTTAAACGATAGCGTGAGCGTTACAAAAGCAATTTTGATAATTTAAAAAATAATTTCAGTTGAAAAGCATGATTAAAACATGCTATAAGACGGATAACAATCAAACTGGTAACAGTCATCTCACTAACATGCTGCTAAAACTCCGCATCCACAAGCATGCGCTAGCGCAGGGAGCTTGGGTTTCCGTTTGTGAAAGTTTGCACATCAGGTTTGTCTATACTCAACACCGACATGATGTGGTGGTTTCCAAAGCAGAATATTGTAATTCACCGTGTTTTACCGTTATTTAGCGTTTTTTTTTCAATCTGGGTAAGTTAATCTTTCACAGGAAGAAGAAACCACGCTCCCTGCGCAAGCTTGCCGATGCGGAGTTTGAGTGCTTTGTGGTTACTGTCAGTAAGCAGCTTGTTAGTTTTGATGAGTGCTAACAATTTATCAGTATTCCGTATTAAAACAAGATTAAAACGTTATTGCACGGAAATGATGATTTAACTTATGAATCTTGTGTTTATAAAGGTCACGCTATCGTCTAAAAACCACCGACTTAAGTACAAAAAACGTGAAAAACGGGTATGTTGGGAATTTTGTTATAAAAATCGATTTGCGTACTCGAATTTAAAAAATAAAAAATAAAACAAAATAGCCAGAAATTTTCTATTACCTGGCGTTAAAAATTTAGAAATCGTAAAAAAAATTGCGATTGTTATTCAAAATAAAAAACCGGACTTTTAAATGGGACACCCTGTATGTATCGTATGTATGAATTGACATAAGTATGTGCTATATCTATTGCTACACTTTGAAGAACTTTCCTATTTATTTTTTGTTATTACTCAGTGCCTTTTTTATATAACGTGCATTTATTGATAACCTGAATGTTTTATTTAAAACATGCATTTTGATATTATTTGTTCTGCTACTTTATTTTCCTAAACTGTTTTTTGTTAGATGACACTTATTAGTTCAAAGTGTACAATGCTATGTTACGATACACGTTATATTGAGGGATTTTGTCACACAATAAACATACGAAATATATAATTACTTGTGGTGTTGACGAATAATGAATCACACTGAAATAAGAAATACAGTTAACAAGAAATACATAGGTAACAAAGACTAACGAAAACAAATACCTACATGTACATACGTATTTCCAAACTTTTAAAACCATGTCGTCATATGTATCTGGTCTTATGAAAAATACACCCTAGCAACAACAATAACTGCTCAGCAGATTGTTATGGTAGACCAAATTTGTCTTCGAATAATCTACCAACTGTTAAGGAGGTATGACCCGTCATGCGACCACTGCGGAAAGGCTGAGGAAACCTCGGAACATTTCCTTTTCGAGTGCTCGGCCTTTAGGATACAAAGGGCTAAATACAGCATAAGTACTGGATGGAAACTTAAGACGAAACAGTCCATATCTAACCTTATAAAATACATTAAAAGCACGGGCAGAGTTAAGTAAATCACCCTGCTATGTTCAAGAAACTAAATACATCTTTAGAAAAGAACCCTACCCTTAGGGTAAGTGAGAGGTTTTTCGGTTCGCCGACTTTCAGCCGTGCGACCGACCCTCAACAACAACAACAACAGCAACTACAACAACAATCTACCAACTACATACATAAAGCGGGAAAATGTTCTACAGAAAAATTTCAAGGGGGGGAATCGACTTTTTTCAAAACAAACCTGTAAACTTATTCTCGGAAAAAATGTCTACCCCGACTGAACAAAGCTAGAGTACCATTTCTTTATGTGTCTGTCCATAAAGTCCTGTACACCTTTTTGAAATTGTTTATCATAGCCGACTCTAACACAAGCACTGCAGATAACAATCTGCACTGCGCACGAAAATGGCACCGAGACATGAGGTTTAAAGGTCAGTTATTTATTTACACAAAGAACAAAGAAATTCAGCTAAATTTCGCGCAGTGGCCCCTTTGCTCCCGAAGAATGAAACCAGGCTTTACGGGAGAGCCCATAATTAGTCAATTAAAGCCGTCTAACTTTTTGATGTTGAAGTATTTAGTTATTAAGGTATAGGCAGAACCCATAACTTGATAGAGCTTTAAAGGCAATCTTCCAGAATCGGCCTGTGGGGCCACCTTGTAGTTAGATGCCAATGAAATGCAAATGACCATGCCTTAGAAAACACTTTTAATGCAATTAATAAACATATCGACCACAGCACAAACGAACCAATTCTATTATACAAATGATTGAGTTGTTGAAAAAACTATACAGTAACATAATTGAATAAATTAATTACATATATAGGATATACCTAATGAATTGATTTCGCTGGTAACATAAAGTGGTTTCACACGATTCCAAGGAAATCCATCCATCAACGTGTTTTCCAAAGGCGAAGCACCACAAAATCAACTTGATCATGTGAAAAACCACTCATTCTAATTAACTTTGGCGTCCGTTAATTAATAAGTTAGTCAATTAAATTTGCGGCGTTAGATTTTTTTAGTCGGAAAACCAACGGCAAATTCGCACAGCTACTAGCGGACGAGAAGGGATGGGAAAGATGGAATTCCCCCTTCTTTCGCGTTTTCGAAAATTTGAATTTGTTTCCTAAGGTGTAGGTAAAAGGATCTGAAAACTGCCTATTTTCTTTTTGATGATATTTCCCTTCCCTTCGAAGGATTAGCTCGTCCGCCAGTGCACACAGCTCATTCATCACGTTAACAATATCCCAATAAACAATAGGGAACAACATCAAAATCCTGCAATGAAAAAAGGCCACGGTAGAATATGATGAGATGAAGTTGCAATAGGATGAGAAAATAACAATAATCGGAAATCATGAAAACAGCATTGAAACAACATATATGTATCGGCATATAATTGAATGGGAAAAATCAGGCGAATTTGGGGTTGAATGAAAACGGTAAATGCAAAGTGTTTTTGTCAAGTTAGAAACGGTTTAAGAGGCTGATAACAGAGATTCAGGATTCATTTCAAAGATCGTCGTTTTCAGTAATCACCTACATATGGTCATCAATTCCATTATTGACTTAGTTCGGTTTATTGTGGATGGAAGAACGCTTAAAAGTATTGCTGTACACTCCTAACCTCTCGCGAAATCGAGTCCGAGAAAAGATAAAATAAGAGAAGATACTTACCTCAATGCACTTCCTTTTCATTAATCATGATTATTTTAGCTCGATATTGTTGCCGAAATGAGACCCGTCTTTGTTCTTCTATGTTTGGTCGTTTTGACGACAGCACAACGAAACTGGGTTCGTTAGTTTGTGAGAAATCCCCTAAAGGTTTCTTATAGTATAGGTCTGGGTTCCATTGTTATCAATAAATAAATAGATGCTATGCATCAATGAGTATGCAATGCAATGAATTAGGTGCAATTTTTGTAATTTATCGAAATGTTATGTGAAAAAGAGTTTATACTTCTTGACTAACAAGAAACCTTTGATAAGCTATATGCATAGTGAGTTAATGCTTAACATGTGCGCACGATCAACCACAGAGATCACGCAGTGAATGCTCACTCAAAACGGGTCTTGTAAACAATTCATACTATGGAAAACAAGTTGGGAAAACATTTCGGCAGTTTCTTTTTGTATGTCGCCTTAGCAATTCAGTACATGTGTGGTAACAGGCTTACATAGAAACGATCACGAACTACGAGAAACTCTGTAGTCAAGGTTTACCATGAGAAATAGCTGCCCTAATTCCAGTACCAGCAACCACAGCTCGAAGGTTCGCAGAGTTGGTGGAACAGTGCTTACGGTCAACCGGGTGGTAACCAACAACAGAACCAGCCTCAGCCGCATGCAGCCTACCCACCTCAGCAACCTTCAGCTTTCCCGCCTCATTCACATGCCGCCTACTCTCCTCAGCAGTCACCACCAGCAGCTTTTTTGCCCCAACAACCTTCAGCCTTTTTGCCTCAGCCATCAGCAGCCTACGCGCGTCAGCCGGCAGCAACCTTCCTGCCTCAGCCACCAGCAGTATACTTGCCACAAAGTACCGTACAACTTCCCAGCGTGCAACCATCCGCCATCGCCTCAACGCCAACCCCGTGGATCGGTACACCGAGTCATCCGTCAATCCAGCCGCGACCTCCATCGTTTAGGCCCCAGTCCACGAATTCGGCCCAGCCTTCCCTTCAACCGACTTGTAAATCAGACCCACGTGAACAGACGCTTTGCCGACTACGTTAGTTGTTGTTGTTGTTGTTGTTGTTTGTTGTTGTTGTTGTTGTTGTTGTTGTTGTTGTTGTTTGTTGTTGTTGTTGTTGTTGTTGTTGTTGTTGTTGTTGTTGTTGTTGTTGTTGTTGTTGTTGTTGTTGTTGTTGTTGTTGTCGTTGTTGTTGTTGTTGTTGTTGTTGTTGTTGTTGTTGTTGTTGTTGTTGTTGTTGTTGTTGTTGTTGTTGTTGTTGTTGTTGTTGTTGTTGTTGTTGTTGTTGTTGTTGTTGTTGTTGTTGTTGTTGTTGTTGTTGTTGTTGTTGTTGTTGTTGTTGTTGTTGTTGTTGTTGTTGTTGTTGTTGTTGTTGTTGTTGTTGTTGTTGTTGTTGTTGTTGTTGTTGTTGTTGTTGTTGTTGTTGTTGTTGTTGTTGTTGTTGTTGTTGACAACATGATGTTGTCAGACCTTCGATTCGCCGTGGGTATGTCGTGCCATGACTTATGATCGTCACTGGAAGATCTGCGATCTGTTTGCCGTTACTCATTTAGTGGACAAATACGATCTCGTGTGTGTGGATGGAAAAGATTACTTCAGGTTAACTCGAATGACTGACTGATTGACTGACTGACTGACTGACTGGCTGACAGACTGACCGACTGACTGACTGACTGAATGACGGACCGACCGACTGACTGACTGACTGACTGACTGACTGACTGACTGACTGACTGACCGACCGCAACCTGCAGAGTGCTGACACCTGGACGAGTTGCTGCCGAACCTACAACACCTGGTCAGATTACGACTACGACACCAGCACCGAACTCTGCCACAGACGGTGCAGTCAGTGCTACAACGATATCAGCGATCACGGTTGTGACAGACCGAGTCACAGATTCAGGTAAGTGACTGAGGTAGTCAGTCAATCCGTCTGTCAGTCAGACAGACAGTCAGTTGTAATTCATTCATTCAGTCAATCAGTCAATCAGTCAGTCAGTCA